>OX493413.1:18961138-19456638 GCA_950371165.1 Lacanobia oleracea
GGCTTCAAAATTGAAAAAATATGCGATCAGCGAGTAGCAAGTAAGGCTCTTAAATCGCAAGATTTGGCGATCAACGAGTAGCGAGTAAGGCTTCAAAATCCAAAGAATATGCGATCAGCGAGTCGCGAGTAAGGCTTCAAAATCTAAAGAATATGCGATCAGAGAGTCGCGAAGAAGGCTTCAAAATTGAAAAAATATGCGACCAGCGAGTAGCAAGTAAGGCTTAAAAATCGCAAGATTTGGCGATCAACGAGTAGCGAGTAAGGCTTCAAAATCGAAAGAATATGCGATCAGCGAGTCGCAAGTTAGGCTTCTAAATCGAAAGAATTTGCGATCAGCGAGTAGTGAGTAAGGCTTCAAAATCGAAGGATTTGGCGATCAGCGAGTAGCAACTTAGGCTTCAAAATTGAATGAATATGCGATCAGCGAGAAGCAAGTAAGGCTTCAAAATCAAAGAATATGCGATCAGCGAGTCGCGAAGAAGGCTTCAAAATTGAAAAAATATGCGATCAGCGAGAAGCAAGTAAGGCTTTAAAATCGCAAGATTTGGCGATCAACTAGTAGCGAGTAAGGCTTCAAAATTGAAAGAATATGCGATCAGCGAGTCGCAAGTAAGGCTTCAAAATCGAAAAAAAAAATGCGATCAGCGATTAGCAAGTAAGGCTTCAAAATCGAAAGAATATGCGATCAGCGAGTCGCGAGTAAGGCTTCAAAATTGAAAAAATATGCGATCAGCGAGTTGCAAGTAAGGCTTTAAAATCGCAATATTTGGCGATCAACGAGTAGCGAGTAAGGCTTCAAAATCGAAAGAATATGCGATCAGCGAGTCGCGAGTAAGGCTTCAAAATCGAAAAAATATGCGATCAGCGAGTAGCAAGTAAGGCTTTAAAATCGCAAGATTTGGCGATCAACGAGTAGCGAGTAAGGCTTCAAAATCGAAAGAATATGCGATCAGCGAGTCTTGAAAAAGGCTTCAAAATCGAAAGAATATGCGATCAGCGAGTCGCAAAGAAGGCTTCAAAATTGAAAAAATATGCGATCAGCGAGTCGCAAGTAAGGCTTTAAAATCGCAATATTTGGCGATCAACGAGTAGCGAGTAAGGCTTCAAAATCGAAAGAATATGCGATCAGCGAGTCGCAAGTAAGGCTTCAAAATTGAAAGAATATGCGATCAGCAAGTCGCGAGAAAGGCTTCAAAATTGAAAAAATATGCGATCAGCGAGTAGCAAGTAAGGCTCTAAAATCGCAAGATTTGGCGATCAACGAGTAGCGAGTAAGGCTTCAAAATCCAAAGAATATGCGATCAGCGAGTCGCGAGTAAGGCTTCAAAATCTAAAGAATATGCGATCAGAGAGTCGCGAAGAAGGCTTCAAAATTGAAAAAATATGCGACCAGCGAGTAGCAAGTAAGGCTTAAAAATCGCAAGATTTGGCGATCAACGAGTAGCGAGTAAGGCTTCAAAATCGAAAGAATATGCGATCAGCGAGTCTTGAGTAAGGCTTCAAAATCGAAAGAATATGCGATCAGCGAGTCGCAAAGAAGGCTTCAAAATTGAAAAAATATGCGATCAGCGAGTCGCAAGTAAGGCTTTAAAATCGCAATATTTGGCGATCAACGAGTAGCGAGTAAGGCTTCAAAATCGAAAGAATATGCGATCAGCGAGTCGCAAGTAAGGCTTCAAAATTGAAAGAATATGCGATCAGCAAGTCGCGAGAAAGGCTTCAAAATTGAAAAAATATGCGATCAGCGAGTAGCAAGTAAGGCTCTAAAATCGCAAGATTTGGCGATCAACGAGTAGCGAGTAAGGCTTCAAAATCCAAAGAATATGCGATCAGCGAGTCGCGAGTAAGGCTTCAAAATCTAAAGAATATGCGATCAGAGAGTCGCGAAGAAGGCTTCAAAATTGAAAAAATATGCGACCAGCGAGTAGCAAGTAAGGCTTAAAAATCGCAAGATTTGGCGATCAACGAGTAGCGAGTAAGGCTTCAAAATCGAAAGAATATGCGATCAGCGAGTCGCGAGTAAGGCTTCAAAATTGAAAGAATATGCGAACAGCAAGTCGCGAGTAAGGCTTCAAAATTGAAGAAATATGCGATCAGCGAGTAGCAAGTAAGGCTTTAAAATCGCAAGATTTGGCGATAAACGAGTAGCGATTAAGGCTTCAAAATCCAAAGAATATGCGATCAGTGAGTCGCGAAGAAGGCTTCAAAATTGAAAAAATATGCGATCAGCGAGTAGCAAGTAAGGCTTTAAAATCGCAAGATTTGGCGATCAACGAGTAGCGAGTAAGGCTTCAAAATTGAAAGAATATGCGATCAGCGAGTCGCGAGTAAAGCTTCAAAATTGAAAAAATATGCGATCAGCGAGTAGCAAGTAAGGCTTCAAAATCGAAAGAATATGCGATCAGCGAGTCGCGAAGAAGGCTTCGAAATTGACAAAAATATGCGATCAGCCAGTAGCAAGTAAGGCTTAAAAATCGCAAGATTTGGCGATCAACGAGTAGCGAGTAAGGCTTCAAAATCGAAAGAATATGCGATCAGCGAGTCGCGAGTAAGGTTTCAAAATTGAAAAAATATGCGACCAGCGAGTAGCAAGTAAGGCTTTAAAATCGCAAGATTTGGCGATCAACGAGAAGCGAGTAAGTCTTCAAAATCCAAAGAATATGCGATCAGCGAGTCGCGAGAAAGGCTTCAAAATCGAAAGAATATGCGATCAGAGAGTCGCAAGTAAGGCTTCAAAATCGAAAAAATATGAGATTAGCGAGTAGCAAGTAAGGCTTTAAAATCGCCAAATTTGGCGATCAACGAGTAGCGAGTAAGGCTTCAAAATTGAAAGAATATGCGATCAGCAAGTCGCGAGTAAGGCTTCAAAATTGAAAAAATATGCGATCAGCGAGTAGCAAGTAAGGCTTTAAAATCGCATGATTTGGCGATCAACGAGTAGCGAGTAAGGCTTCAAAATCGAAAGAATATGCGATGAGCGAGTCGCGAGTAAGGCTTCAAAATTGAAAGAATTTGCGATCAGCAAGTCGCGAGTAAGGCTTCAAAATTGAAAAAATATGCGATCAGCGAAGAGCAAGTAAGGCTTTAAAATCGCAAGATTTGGCGATCAACGAGTAGCAAGTAAGTCTTCAAAATCCAAAGAATATGCGATCAGCGAGTCGCGAGTAAGGCTTCAAAATCGAAAAAATACGCGATCAGCGAGTAGCAAGTAAGGCTTTAAAATCGCAAGATTTGGCGATCAACGAGTAGCGAGTAAGGCTTCAAAATCCAAAGAATATGCGATCAGCGAGTCGCGAGTAAGGCTTCAAAATCTAAAGAATATGCGATCAGAGAGTCGCGAAGAAGGCTTCAAAATTGAAAAAATATGCGACCAGCGAGTAGCAAGTAAGGCTTAAAAATCGCAAGATTTGGCGATCAACGAGTAGCGAGTAAGGCTTCAAAATCGAAAGAATATGCGATCAGCGAGTCGCAAGTTAGGCTTCTAAATCGAAAGAATTTGCGATCAGCGAGTAGTGAGTAAGGCTTCAAAATCGAAGGATTTGGCGATCAGCGAGTAGCAACTTAGGCTTCAAAATTGAAAGAATATGCGATCAGCGAGAAGCAAGTAAGGCTTCAAAATCAAAGAATATGCGATCAGCGAGTCGCGAAGAAGGCTTCAAAATTGAAAAAATATGCGATCAGCGAGAAGCAAGCAAGGCTTTAAAATCGCAAGATTTGGCGATCAACTAGTAGCGAGTAAGGCTTCAAAATCAAAAGAATATGCGATCAGCGAGTCGCGAGTAAGGCTTCAAAATTGAAAAAATATGCGATCAGCGAAAAGCAAGTAAGGCTTTAAAATCGCAAGATTTGGCGATCAACGAGTAGCAAGTAAGGCTTCAAAATCCAAAGAATATGCGATCAGCGAGTCGCGAGTAAGGCTTCAAAATCGAAAAAATACGCGATCAGCGAGTAGCAAGTAAGGCTTTAAAATCGCAAGATTTGGCGATCAACGAGTAGCGAGTAAGGCTTCAAAATTGAAAGAATATGCGATCAGCGAGTCGCAAGTAAGGCTTCAAAATCGAAAAAAAAAATGCGATCAGCGATTAGCAAGTAAGGCTTCAAAATCGAAAGAATATGCGATCAGCGAGTCGCGAGTAAGGCTTCAAAATTGAAAAAATATGCGATCAGCGAGTTGCAAGTAAGGCTTTAAAATCGCAATATTTGGCGATCAACGAGTAGCGAGTAAGGCTTCAAAATCGAAAGAATATGCGATCAGCGAGTCGCGAGTAAGGCTTCAAAATCGAAAAAATATGCGATCAGCGAGTAGCAAGTAAGGCTTTAAAATCGCAAGATTTGGCGATCAACGAGTAGCGAGTAAGGCTTCAAAATCGAAAGAATATGCGATCAGCGAGTCTTGAGTAAGGCTTCAAAATCGAAAGAATATGCGATCAGCGAGTCGCAAAGAAGGCTTCAAAATTGAAAAAATATGCGATCAGCGAGTCGCAAGTAAGGCTTTAAAATCGCAATATTTGGCGATCAACGAGTAGCGAGTAAGGCTTCAAAATCGAAAGAATATGCGATCAGCGAGTCGCAAGTAAGGCTTCAAAATTGAAAGAATATGCGATCAGCAAGTCGCGAGAAAGGCTTCAAAATTGAAAAAATATGCGATCAGCGAGTAGCAAGTAAGGCTCTAAAATCGCAAGATTTGGCGATCAACGAGTAGCGAGTAAGGCTTCAAAATCCAAAGAATATGCGATCAGCGAGTCGCGAGTAAGGCTTCAAAATCTAAAGAATATGCGATCAGAGAGTCGCGAAGAAGGCTTCAAAATTGAAAAAATATGCGACCAGCGAGTAGCAAGTAAGGCTTAAAAATCGCAAGATTTGGCGATCAACGAGTAGCGAGTAAGGCTTCAAAATCGAAAGAATATGCGATCAGCGAGTCTTGAGTAAGGCTTCAAAATCGAAAGAATATGCGATCAGCGAGTCGCAAAGAAGGCTTCAAAATTGAAAAAATATGCGATCAGCGAGTCGCAAGTAAGGCTTTAAAATCGCAATATTTGGCGATCAACGAGTAGCGAGTAAGGCTTCAAAATCGAAAGAATATGCGATCAGCGAGTCGCAAGTAAGGCTTCAAAATTGAAAGAATATGCGATCAGCAAGTCGCGAGAAAGGCTTCAAAATTGAAAAAATATGCGATCAGCGAGTAGCAAGTAAGGCTCTAAAATCGCAAGATTTGGCGATCAACGAGTAGCGAGTAAGGCTTCAAAATCCAAAGAATATGCGATCAGCGAGTCGCGAGTAAGGCTTCAAAATCTAAAGAATATGCGATCAGAGAGTCGCGAAGAAGGCTTCAAAATTGAAAAAATATGCGACCAGCGAGTAGCAAGTAAGGCTTAAAAATCGCAAGATTTGGCGATCAACGAGTAGCGAGTAAGGCTTCAAAATCGAAAGAATATGCGATCAGCGAGTCGCGAGTAAGGCTTCAAAATTGAAAGAATATGCGAACAGCAAGTCGCGAGTAAGGCTTCAAAATTGAAAAAATATGCGATCAGCGAGTAGCAAGTAAGGCTTTAAAATCGCAAGATTTGGCGATAAACGAGTAGCGATTAAGGCTTCAAAATCCAAAGAATATGCGATCAGTGAGTCGCGAAGAAGGCTTCAAAATTGAAAAAATATGCGATCAGCGAGTAGCAAGTAAGGCTTTAAAATCGCAAGATTTGGCGATCAACGAGTAGCGAGTAAGGCTTCAAAATTGAAAGAATATGCGATCAGCGAGTCGCGAGTAAAGCTTCAAAATTGAAAAAATATGCGATCAGCGAGTAGCAAGTAAGGCTTCAAAATCGAAAGAATATGCGATCAGCGAGTCGCGAAGAAGGCTTCGAAATTGACAAAAATATGCGATCAGCGAGTAGCAAGTAAGGCTTTAAAATCGCAAGATTTGGCGATCAACGAGTAGCGAGTAAGGCTTCAACATCGAAAGAATATGCGATCAGCGAGTCGCGAGTAAGGCTTCAAAATCGAAAGAATATGCGATCAGCAAGTCGCGAAGAAGGCTTCAAAATTGAAAAAATATGCGATCAGCGAGTAGCAAGTAAGGCTTTAAAATCGCAAGATTTGGCGTTCAACGAGTAGTGAGTAAGGCTTCAAAATCGAAAGAATATGCGATCAGCGAGTCGCGAGTAAGACTTCAAAATCGAAAGAATATGCGATCAGCGAGTAGCAAGTAAGGCTTTAAAATCGCAAGATTTGGCGATCAACGAGTAGCGAGTAAGGCTTCAAAATCGAAAGAATATGCGATCAGCGAGTAGCAAGTAAGGCTTTAAAATCGCAAAATTTGGCGATCAGCGAGTCGCAAGTAAGGCTTCAAAATCGAAAAAATTTGCGATCAGCGAGTAGCAAGTAAGGCTTTAAAATCGCAAAATTTGGCGATCAGCGAGTCGCGAGTAAGGCTTTAAAATTGAAAAAATATGCGACCAGCGAGTAGCAAGTAAGGCTTTAAAATCGCAAGATTTGGCGATCAACGAGTAGCGAGTAAGTCTTCAAAATCCAAAGAATATGCGATCAGTGAGTCGCGAGTAAGGCTTCAAAATCGAAAGAATATGCG
The DNA here is from genome assembly GCA_950371165.1 of Lacanobia oleracea. Classification (NCBI taxonomy): domain Eukaryota; kingdom Metazoa; phylum Arthropoda; class Insecta; order Lepidoptera; family Noctuidae; genus Lacanobia; species Lacanobia oleracea. The sequence continues at coordinate 18,967,724 of OX493413.1, forward strand.
ATCAGCGAGTAGCAAGTAAGGCTTTAAAATCGCAAAATTTGGCGATCAGCGAGTCGCAAGTAAGGCTTCAAAATCGAAAAAATTTGCGATCAGCGAGTAGCAAGTAAGGCTTTAAAATCGCAAAATTTGGCGATCAGCGAGTCGCGAGTAAGGCTTCAAAATTGAAAAAATATGCGACCAGCGAGTAGCAAGTAAGGCTTAAAAATCGCAAGATTTGGCGATCAACGAGTAGCGAGTAAGGCTTCAAAATCGAAAGAATATGCGATCAGCGAGTCTTGAGTAAGGCTTCAAAATCGAAAGAATATGCGATCAGCGAGTCGCAAAGAAGGCTTCAAAATTGAAAAAATATGCGATCAGCGAGTCGCAAGTAAGGCTTTAAAATCGCAATATTTGGCGATCAACGAGTAGCGAGTAAGGCTTCAAAATCGAAAGAATATGCGATCAGCGAGTCGCAAGTAAGGCTTCAAAATTGAAAGAATATGCGATCAGCAAGTCGCGAGAAAGGCTTCAAAATTGAAAAAATATGCGATCAGCGAGTAGCAAGTAAGGCTCTAAAATCGCAAGATTTGGCGATCAACGAGTAGCGAGTAAGGCTTCAAAATCCAAAGAATATGCGATCAGCGAGTCGCGAGTAAGGCTTCAAAATCTAAAGAATATGCGATCAGAGAGTCGCGAAGAAGGCTTCAAAATTGAAAAAATATGCGACCAGCGAGTAGCAAGTAAGGCTTAAAAATCGCAAGATTTGGCGATCAACGAGTAGCGAGTAAGGCTTCAAAATCGAAAGAATATGCGATCAGCGAGTCGCGAGTAAGGCTTCAAAATTGAAAGAATATGCGAACAGCAAGTCGCGAGTAAGGCTTCAAAATTGAAAAAATATGCGATCAGCGAGTAGCAAGTAAGGCTTTAAAATCGCAAGATTTGGCGATAAACGAGTAGCGATTAAGGCTTCAAAATCCAAAGAATATGCGATCAGTGAGTCGCGAAGAAGGCTTCAAAATTGAAAAAATATGCGATCAGCGAGTAGCAAGTAAGGCTTTAAAATCGCAAGATTTGGCGATCAACGAGTAGCGAGTAAGGCTTCAAAATTGAAAGAATATGCGATCAGCGAGTCGCGAGTAAAGCTTCAAAATTGAAAAAATATGCGATCAGCGAGTAGCAAGTAAGGCTTCAAAATCGAAAGAATATGCGATCAGCGAGTCGCGAAGAAGGCTTCGAAATTGACAAAAATATGCGATCAGCGAGTAGCAAGTAAGGCTTTAAAATCGCAAGATTTGGCGATCAACGAGTAGCGAGTAAGGCTTCAACATCGAAAGAATATGCGATCAGCGAGTCGCGAGTAAGGCTTCAAAATCGAAAGAATATGCGATCAGCAAGTCGCGAAGAAGGCTTCAAAATTGAAAAAATATGCGATCAGCGAGTAGCAAGTAAGGCTTTAAAATCGCAAGATTTGGCGTTCAACGAGTAGTGAGTAAGGCTTCAAAATCGAAAGAATATGCGATCAGCGAGTCGCGAGTAAGACTTCAAAATCGAAAGAATATGCGATCAGCGAGTAGCAAGTAAGGCTTTAAAATCGTAAGATTTGGCGATCAACGAGTAGCGAGTAAGGCTTCAAAATCGAAAGAATATGCGATCAGCGAGTAGCAAGTAAGGCTTTAAAATCGCAAAATTTGGCGATCAGCGAGTCGCAAGTAAGGCTTCAAAATCGAAAAAATTTGCGATCAGCGAGTAGCAAGTAAGGCTTTAAAATCGCAAAATTTGGCGATCAGCGAGTCGCGAGTAAGGCTTCAAAATTGAAAAAATATGCGACCAGCGAGTAGCAAGTAAGGCTTTAAAATCGCAAGATTTGGCGATCAACGAGTAGCGAGTAAGTCTTCAAAATCCAAAGAATATGCGATCAGTGAGTCGCGAGTAAGGCTTCAAAATCGAAAGAATATGCGATCAGCGAGTAGCAAGTAAGGCTTTAAAATCGCAAAATTTGGCGATCAGCGAGTCGCAAGTAAGGCTTCAAAATCGAAAAAATTTGCGATCAGCGAGTAGCAAGTAAGGCTTTAAAATCGCAAAATTTGGCGATCAGCGAGTCGCGAGTAAGGCTTCAAAATTGAAAAAATATGCGACCAGCGAGTAGCAAGTAAGGCTTAAAAATCGCAAGATTTGGCGATCAACGAGTAGCGAGTAAGGCTTCAAAATCGAAAGAATATGCGATCAGCGAGTCTTGAGTAAGGCTTCAAAATCGAAAGAATATGCGATCAGCGAGTCGCAAAGAAGGCTTCAAAATTGAAAAAATATGCGATCAGCGAGTCGCAAGTAAGGCTTCAAAATTGAAAGAATATGCGATCAGCAAGTCGCGAGAAAGGCTTCAAAATTGAAAAAATATGCGATCAGCGAGTAGCAAGTAAGGCTCTAAAATCGCAAGATTTGGCGATCAACGAGTAGCGAGTAAGGCTTCAAAATCCAAAGAATATGCGATCAGCGAGTCGCGAGTAAGGCTTCAAAATCTAAAGAATATGCGATCAGAGAGTCGCGAAGAAGGCTTCAAAATTGAAAAAATATGCGACCAGCGAGTAGCAAGTAAGGCTTAAAAATCGCAAGATTTGGCGATCAGCGAGTAGCAAGTAAGGCTTTAAAATCGCAAGATTTGGCGATAAACGAGTAGCGATTAAGGCTTCAAAATCCAAAGAATATGCGATCAGTGAGTCGCGAAAAAGGCTTTAAAATTGAAAAAATATGCGATCAGCGAGTAGCAAGTAAGGCTTTAAAATCGCAAGATTTGGCGATCAACGAGTAGCGAGTAAGGCTTCAAAATTGAAAAAATATGCGATCAGCGAGTAGCAAGTAAGGCTTCAAAATCGAAAGAATATGCGATCAGCGAGTCGCGAAGAAGGCTTCGAAATTGACAAAAATATGCGATCAGCGAGTAGCAAGTAAGGCTTTAAAATCGCAAGATTTGGCGATCAACGAGTAGCGAGTAAGGCTTCAACATCGAAAGAATATGCGATCAGCGAGTCGCAAGTAAGGCTTCAAAATCGAAAGAATATGCGATCAGCAAGTCGCGAAGAAGGCTTCAAAATTGAAAAAATATGCGATCAGCGAGTAGCAAGTAAGGCTTTAAAATCGCAAGATTTGGCGTTCAACGAGTAGTGAGTAAGGCTTCAAAATCGAAAGAATATGCGATCAGCGAGTCGCGAGTAAGACTTCAAAATCGAAAGAATATGCGATCAGCGAGTAGCAAGTAAGGCTTTAAAATCGCAAGATTTGGCGATCAACGAGTAGCGAGTAAGGCTTCAAAATCGAAAGAATATGCGATCAGCGAGTAGCAAGTAAGGCTTTAAAATCGCAAAATTTGGCGATCAGCGAGTCGCAAGTAAGGCTTCAAAATCGAAAAAATTTGCGATCAGCGAGTAGCAAGTAAGGCTTTAAAATCGCAAAATTTGGCGATCAGCGAGTCGCGAGTAAGGCTTCAAAATTGAAAAAATATGCGACCAGCGAGTAGCAAGTAAGGCTTTAAAATCGCAAGATTTGGCGATCAACGAGTAGCGAGTAAGTCTTCAAAATCCAAAGAATATGCGATCAGTGAGTCGCGAGTAAGGCTTCAAAATCGAAAGAATATGCGATCAGCGAGTCGCAAAGAAGGCTTCAAAATTGAAAAAATATGCGATCAGCGAGTAGCAAGTAAGGCTTTAAAATTGCAAGATTTGGCGTTCAACGAGTAGTGAGTAAGGCTTCAAAATCGAAAGAATATGCGATCAGCGAGTAGCAAGTAAGGCTTTAAAATCGCATGATTTGGCGATCAACGAGTAGCGAGTAAGGCTTCAAAATTGAAAGAATATGCGATCAGCAAGTCGCGAGTAAGGCTTCAAAATTGAAAAAATATGCGATCAGCGAGGAGCAAGTAAGGCTTTAAAATCGCAAGATTTGGCGATCAACGAGTAGCGAGTAAGGCTTCAAAATCCAAAGAATAAGCGATCAGCGAGTCGCGAGTAAGGCTTCAAAATCGAAAGAATATGCGATCAGTGAGTCGCGAAAAAGGCTTCAAAATTGAAAAAATATGCGATCAGCGAGTAGCAAGTAAGGCTTTAAAATCGCAAGATTTCGCGATCAACGAGTAGCGAGTAAGGCTTCACAATCAAAGAATATGCGATCAGCGAGTCGCGAGTAAGGTTTCAAAATTGAAAAAATATGCGACCAGCGAGTAGCAAGTAAGGCTTTAAAATCGCAAGATTTGGCGATCAACGAGAAGCGAGTAAGTCTTCAAAATCCAAAAAATATGCGATCAGCGAATCGCGAGTAAGGCTTCAAAATCGAAAGAATATGCGATCAGCGAGTCGCGAAGAAAGCTTTAAAATCGCAAGATTTGGCGATCAACGAGTAGCGAGTAAGGCTTCAAAATCCAAAGAATATGCGATCAGCGAGTCGCGAGTAAGGCTTCAAAATCGAAAGAATATGCGATCAGTGAGTCGCGAAGAAGGCTTCAAAATCGAAAGAATATGCGATCAGCGAGTCGCGAGTAAGGCTTCAAAATTGAAAAAATATGCGACCAGCGAGTAGCAAGTAAGGCTTAAAAATCGCAAGATTTGGCGATCAACGAGTATCGAGTAAGGCTTCAAAATCGAAAGAATATGCGATCAGCGAGTCGCGAGTAAGGTTTCAAAATTGAAAAAATATGCGACCAGCGAGTAGCAAGTAAGGCTTTAAAATCGCAAGATTTGGCGATCAACGAGAAGCGAGTAAGTCTTCAAAATCCAAAGAATATGCGATCAGCGAGTCGCGAGAAAGGCTTCAAAATCGAAAGAATATGCGATCAGAGAGTCGCGAGTAAGGCTTCAAAATCGAAAAAATATGAGATTAGCGAGTAGCAAGTAAGGCTTTAAAATCGCCAAATTTGGCGATCAACGAGTAGCGAGTAAGGCTTCAAAATTGAAAGAATATGCGATCAGCAAGTCGCGAGTAAGGCTTCAAAATTGAAAAAATATGCGATCAGCGAGTAGCAAGTAAGGCTTTAAAATCGCATGATTTGGCGATCAACGAGTAGCAAGTAAGGCTTCAAAATCGAAAGAATATGCGATCAGCGAGTCGCGAGTAAGGCTTCAAAATTGAAAGAATTTGCGATCAGCAAGTCGCGAGTAAGGCTTCAAAATTGAAAAAATATGCGATCAGCGAAAAGCAAGTAAGGCTTTAAAACCGCAAGATTTGGCGATCAACGAGTAGCAAGTAAGGCTTCAAAATCCAAAGAATATGCGATCAGCGAGTCGCGAGTAAGGCTTCAAAATCGAAAAAATACGCGATCAGCGAGTAGCAAGTAAGGCTTTAAAATCGCAAGATTTGGCGATCAACGAGTAGCGAGTAAGGCTTCAAAATCGAAAAAAAAAATGCGATCAGCGATTAGCAAGTAAGGCTTTAAAATCGCAATATTTGGCGATCAACGAGTAGCGAGTAAGGCTTCAAAATCGAAAGAATATGCGATCAGCGAGTCGCGAGTAAGGCTTCAAAATCGAAAGAATATGCGATCAGCAAGTCGCGAAGAAGGCTTCAAAATTGAAAAAATATGCGATGCGAGTAGCAAGTCAGGCTTTAAAATCGCAAGATTTGGCGTTCAACGAGTAGCGAGTAAGGCTTCAAAATCGAAAGAATATGCGATCAGCGAGTCGCGAGTAAGGCTTCAAAATTGAATAAATATGCGATCAGCGAGTTGCAAGTAAAGCTTTAAAATCGCAAGATTTGGCGATCAACGAGTAGCGAGTAAGGCTTCATAATTGAAAGAATATGCGATCAGCGAGTCGCGAGTAAGGCTTCAAAATCGAAAAAATATGCGATCAGCGAGTAGCAAGTAAGGCTTTAAAATCGCAAGATTTGGCGATCAACGAGTAGCGAGTAAGGCTTCAAAATCGAAAGAATATGCGATCAGCGAGTCTTGAGTAAGGCTTCAAAATCGAAAGAATATGCGATCAGCGAGTCGCGAAGAAGGCTTCAAAATTGAAAAAATATGCGATCAGCGAGTAGCAAGTAAGGCTTTAAAATCGCAATATTTGGCGATCAACGAGTAGCGAGTAAGGCTTCAAAATCGAAAGAATATGCGATCAGCGAGTCGCGAGTAAGGCTTCAAAATTGAAAGAATATGCGACCAGCAAGTCGCGAGTAAGGCTTCAAAATTGAAAAAATATGCGATCAGCGAGTAGCAAGTAAGGCTTTAAAATCGCAAGATTTGGCGATCAACGAGTAGCGAGTAAGGCTTCAAAATCCAAAGAATATGCGATCAGCGAGTCGCGAGTAAGGCTTCAAAATCGAAAGAATATGCGATCAGTGAGTCGCGAAGAAGGCTAAAAAATTGAAAGAATATGCGATCAGCGAGTAGCAAGTAAGGCTTAAAAATCGCAAGATTTGGCGATCAATGAGTAGCGAGTAAGGCTTCAAAATCGAAAAATTATGCGATCAGCGAGTCGCGAGTAAGGCTTCAAAATTGAAAAAATATGCGACCAGCGAGTACCAAGTAAGGCTTTAAAATCGCAAGATTTGGCGATCAATGAGTAGCGAGGGAGGCTTTAAAATCGAAAGAATATGGGATCAGCAAGTCGCGAGTAAAGCTTCAAAATTGAAAAAATATGCGATCAGAGAGTAGCAAGTAAGGCTTCAAAATCGAAAGAATATGCGATCAGCGAGTCGCGAAGAAAGCTTCAAAATTGACAAAAATATGCGATCAGCGAGTAGCAAGTAAGGCTTTAAAATCGCAAGATTTGGCGATCAACGAGTAGCGAGTAAGGCTTAAAAATCCAAAGAATATGCGATCAGCGAGTCGCGAGTAAGGCTTCAAAATCGAAAGAATATGCGATCAGCAAGTCGCGAAGAAGGCTTCAAAATTGAAAAAATATGCGATGCGAGTAGCAAGTCAGGCTTTAAAATCGCAAGATTTGGCGTTCAACGAGTAGCGAGTAAGGCTTCAAAATCGAAAGAATATGCGATCAGCGAGTCGCGAGTAAGGCTTCAAAATTGAAAAAATATGCGATCAGCGAGTTGCAAGTAAGGCTTTAAAATCGCAATATTTGGCGATCAACGAGTAGCGAGTAAGGCTTCAAAATCGAAAGAATATGCGATCAGCGAGTCGCGAATAAGGCTTCAAAATCGAAAAAATATGCGATCAGCGAGTAGCAAGTAAGGCTTTAAAATCGCAAGATTTGGCGATCAACGAGTAGCGAGTAAGGCTTCAAAATCGAAAGAATATGCGATCAGCGAGTCTTGAGTAAGGCTTCAAAATTGAAAGAATATGCGATCAGCGAGTCGCGAAGAAGGCTTCAAAATTGAAAAAATATGCGATCAGCGAGTAGCAAGTAAGGCTTTAAAATCGCAATATTTGGCGATCAACGATTAGCGAGTAAGGCTTCAAAATCGAGAGAATATGCGATCAGCGAGTCGCGAGTAAGGCTTCAAAATTGAAAGAATTTGCGATCAGCAAGTCGCGAGTAAGGCTTTAAAATTGAAAAAATATGCGATCAGCGAAAAGCAAGTAAGGCTTTAAAATCGCAAGATTTGGCGATCAACGAGTAGCAAGTAAGGCTTCAAAATCCAAAGAATATGCGATCAGCGAGTCGCGAGTTAGGCTTCAAAATCGAAAAAATACGCGATCAGCGAGTAGCAAGTAAGGCTTTAAAATCGCAAGATTTGGCGATCAACAAGTAGCGAGTAAGGCTTCAAAATCGAAAGAATATGCGATCAGCGAGTCTTGAGTAAGGCTTCAAAATCGAAAGAATATGCGATCAGCGAGTCGCGAAGAAGGCTTCAAAATTGAAAAAATATGCGATCAGCGAGTAGCAAGTAAGGCTTTAAAATCGCAATATTTGGCGATCAACGAGTAGCGAGTAAGGCTTCAAATTTGAAAGAATATGCGATCAGCGAGTCGCGAGTAAGGCTTCAAAATTGAAAGAATATGCGACCAGCAAGTCGCGAGTAAGGCTTCAAAATTGAAAAAATATGCGATCAGCGAGTAGCAAGTAAGGCTTAAAAATCGCAAGATTTGGCGATCAACGAGTAGCGAGTAAGGCTTCAAAATCCAAAGAATATGCGATCAGCGAGTCGCGAGTAAGGCTTCAAAATCGAAAGAATATGCGATCAGTGAGTCGCGAAGAAGGCTTCAAAATTGAAAGAATATGCGATCAGCGAGTAGCAAGTCAGGCTTTAAAATCGCAAGATTTGGCGTTCAACGAGTAGCGAGTAAGGCTTCAAAATCGAAAGAATATGCGATCAGCGAGTCGCGAGTAAGGCTTCAAAATTGAAAAAATATGCGATCAGCGAGTTGCAAGTAAGGCTTTAAAATCGCAATATTTGGCGATCAACGAGTAGCGAGTAAGGCTTCAAAATCGAAAGAATATGCGATCAGCGAGTCGCGAGTAAGGCTTCAAAATTGAAAGAATATGCGACCAGCAAGTCGCGAGTAAGGCTTCAAAATTGAAAAAATATGCGATCAGCGAGTAGCAAGTAAGGCTTCAAAATCGAAAGAATATGCGATCAGCGAGTCGCGAAGAAAGCTTCAAAATTTACAAAAATATGCGATCAGCGAGAAGCAAGTAAGGCTTTAAAATCGCAAGATTTGGCGATCAACGAGTAGCGAGTAAGGCTTAAAAATCCAAAGAATATGCGATCAGCGAGTCGCGAGTAAGGCTTCAAAATCGAAAGAATATGCGATCAGCAAGTCGCGAAGAAGGCTTCAAAATTGAAAAAATATGCGATGCGAGTAGCAAGTCAGGCTTTAAAATCGCAAGATTTGGCGTTCAACGAGTAGCGAGTAAGGCTTCAAAATCGAAAGAATATGCGATCAGCGAGTCGCGAGTAAGGCTTCAAAATTGAAAAAATATGCGATCAGCGAGTTGCAAGTAAGGCTTTAAAATCGCAATATTTGGCGATCAACGAGTAGCGAGTAAGGCTTCAAAATCGAAAGAATATGCGATCAGCGAGTCGCGAGTAAAGCTTCAAAATTTAAAGAATATGCTACCAGCAAGTCGCGAGTAAGGCTTCAAAATTGAAAAAATATGTGACCAGTGAGTCGCGAGTAAGGCTTCAAAATTAAAAAATTATGTGACCAGCGAGTAGCAAGAAAGACTTTAAAATCGCAAGATTTGGCGATCAACGAGTAGCGAGTAAGGCTTCAAAATCGAAAGAATATGCGATCAGCGAGTCGCGAGTAAGGCTTCAAAATCGAAAAAATATGCGATCAGCGAGTAGCAAGTAAGGCTTTAAAATCGCAAGATTTGGCGATAAACGAGTAGCGAGTAAGGCTTCAAAATCGAAAGAATATGCGATCAGCGAGTCTTGAGTAAGGCTTCAAAATTGAAACAATATGCGATCAGCGGGGTCGCGAAGAAGGCTTCAAAATTGAAAAAATATGCGATCAGCGAGTAGCAAGTAAGGCTTTAAAATCGCAATATTTGGCGATCAACGATTAGCGAGTAAGGCTTCAAAATCGAAAGAATATGCGATCAGCGAGTCGCGAGTAAGGCTTCAAAATTGAAAGAATTTGCGATCAGCAAGTCGCGAGTAAGGCTTCACAATTGAAAAAATATTCGATCAGCGAAAAGCAAGTAAGGCTTTAAAATCGCAAGATTTGGCGATCAACGAGTAGCAAGTAAGGCTTCAAAATCCAAAGAATATGCGATCAGCGAGTCGCGAGTAAGGCTTCAAAATCGAAAAAATACGCGATCAGCGAGTAGCAAGTAAGGCTTTAAAATCGCAAGATTTGGCGATTAACGAGTAGCGAGTAAGGCTTCAAAATTGAAAGAATATGCGATCAGCGAGTCTTGAGTAAGGCTTCAAAATCGAAAAAAAAAATGCGATCAGCGATTAGCAAGTAAGGCTTTAAAATCGCAAGATTTGGCGATCAACAAGAAGCGAGTAAGGCTTCAAAATCGAAAGAATATGCGATCAGCGAGTCTTGAGTAAGGCTTCAAAATCGAAAGAATATACGATCAGCGAGTCGCGAAGAAGGCTTCAAAATTGAAAAAATATGCGATCAGCGAGTAGCAAGTAAGGCTTTAAAATCGCAATATTTGGCGATCAACGAGTAGCGAGTAAGGCTTCAAAATCGAAAGAATATGCGATCAGCGAGTCGCGAGTAAGGCTTCAAAATTGAAAGAATATGCGACCAGCAAGTCGCGAGTAAGGCTTCAAAATTGAAAAAATATGCGATCAGCGAGTAGCAAGTAAGGCTTTAAAATCGCAAGATTTGGCGATCAACGAGTAGCGAGTAAGGCTTCAAAATCCAAAGAATATGCGATCAGCGAGTCGCGAGTAAGGCTTCAAAATCGAAAGAATATGCGATCAGTGAGTCGCGAAGAAGGCTTCAAAATTGAAAGAATATGCGATCAGCGAGTAGCAAGTAAGGCTTAAAAATCGCAAGATTTGGCGATCAACGAGTAGCAAGTAAGGCTTCAAAATCGAAAAATTATGCGATCAGCGAGTCGCGAGTAAGGCTTCAAAATTGAAAAACTATGCGACCAGCGAGTAGCAAGTAAGGCTTTAAAATCGCAAGATTTGGCGATCAACGAGTAGCGAGGAAGGCTTCAAAATCGAAAGAATATGGGATCAGCGAGTCGCGAGTAAAGCTTCAAAATTGAAAAAATATGCGATCAGAGAGTAGCAAGTAAGTCTTCAAAATCGAAAGAATATGCGATCAGCGAGTCGCGAAGAAAGCTTCAAAATTGACAAAAATATGCGATCAGCGAGTAGCAAGTAAGGCTTTAAAATCGCAAGATTTGGCGTTCAACGAGTAGCGAGTAAGGCTTCAAAATCGAAAGAATATGCGATCAGCGAGTCGCGTGTAAGGCTTCAAAATTGAAAAAATATGCGATCAGCGAGTTGCAAGTAAGGCTTTAAAATCGCAATATTTGGCGATCAACGAGTAGCGAGTAAGGCTTCAAAATCGAAAGAATATGCGATCAGCGAGTCGCGAGTAAGGCTTCAAAATTGAAAGAATATGCGACCAGCAAGTCGCGAGTAAGGCTTCAAAATTGAAAAAATATGCGATCAGCGAGTAGCAAGTAAGGCTTTAAAATCGCAAGATTTGGCGATCAACGAGTAGCGAGTAAGGCTTCAAAATCCAAAGAATATGCGATCAGCGAGTCGCGAGTAAGGCTTCAAAATCGAAAGAATATGCGATCAGTGAGTCGCGAAGAAGGCTTCAAAATTGAAAGAATATGCGATCAGCGAGTAGCAAGTAAGGCTTAAAAATCGAAAGAATATGCGATCAGCGAGTCGCGAAGAAAGCTTCAAAATTGACAAAAATATGCGATCAGCGAGTAGCAAGTAGGGCTTTAAAATCGCAAGATTTGGCGATCAACGAGTAGCGAGTAAGGCTTAAAAATCCAAAGAATATGCGATCAGCGAGTCGCGAGTAAGGCTTCAAAATCGAAAGAATATGCGATCAGCAAGTCGCGAAGAAAGCTTCAAAATTGAAAAAATATGCGATGCGAGTAGCAAGTCAGGCTTTAAAATCGCAAGATTTGGCGTTCAACGAGTAGCGAGTAAGGCTTCAAAATCGAAAGAATATGCGATCAGCGAGTCGCGAGTAAGGCTTCAAAATTGAAAGAATATGCGACCAGCAAGTCGCGAGTATGGCTTCAAAATTGAAAAAATATGCGATCAGCGAGTAGCAAGTAAGGCTTTAAAATCGCAAGATTTGGCGATCAACTAGTAGCGAGTAAGGCTTCAAAATCCAAAGAATATGCGATCAGCGAGTCGCGAGTAAGGCTTCAAAATCGAAAGAATATGCGATCAGCGAGTCGCGAAGAAGGCTTCAAAATTGACAAAAATATGCGATCAGCGTGTAGCAAGTAAGGCTTTAAAATCGCAAGATTTGGCGATCAACGAGTAGCGAGTAAGGCTTCAAAATCCAAAGAATATGCGATCAGCGAGTCGCGAGTAAGGCTTCAAAATCTAAAGAATATGCGATCAGAGAGTCGCGAAGAAGGCTTCAAAATTGAAAAAATATGCGACCAGCGAGTAGCAAGTAAGGCTTAAAAATCGCAAGATTTGGCGATCAACGAGTAGCGAGTAAGGCTTCAAAATCGAAAGAATGTGCGATCAGCGAGTCGCGAGTTAGGCTTCTAAATCGAAAGAATTTGCGATCAGCGAGTAGTGAGTAAGGCTTCAAAATCGAAGGATTTGGCGATCAGCGAGTAGCAACTTAGGCTTCAAAATTGAAAGAATATGCGATCAGCGAGTAGCAAGTAAGGCTTCAAAATCAAAGAAGATGCGATCAGCGAGTCGCGAAGAAGGCTTCAAAATTGAAAAAATATGCGATCAGCGAGTAGCAAGTAAGGCTTTAAAATCGCAAGATTTGGCGATCAACGAGTAGCGAGTAAGGCTTCAAAATCGAAAGAATATGCGATCAGCGAGTCGCGAGTAAGGCTTCAAAATTGAAAGAATATGCGATCAGCAAGTCGCGAGTAAGGCTTCAAAATTGAAAAAATATGCGATCAGCGAGTCGCGAGTAAGGCTTCAAAATTAAAAAAAAAATATGCGACCAGCGAGTAGCAAGTAAGGCTTTAAAATCGCAAGATTTCGCGATCAAGGAGTAGCGAATAAGGCTTCAAAATCCAAAGAATAAGCGATCAGCGAGTCGCGAGTAAGGCTTCAAAATCGAAAGAATATGCGATCAGCGAGTCGCGAAGAAGGCTTCAAAATTGAAAAAATATGCGATCAGCGAGTAGCAAGTAAGGCTTTAAAATCGCAATATTTGGCGATCAACGAGTAGCGAGTAAGGCTTCAAAATCGAAAGAATATGCGATCAGCGAGTCGCGAGAACGGCTTCAAAATTGAAAGAATTTGCGATCAGCAAGTCGCGAGTAAGGCTTCAAAATCCAAAGAATATGCGATCAGCGAGTCGCGAGTAAGGCTTCAAAATTGAAAAAATATGCGATCAGCGAGTTGCAAGTAAGGCTTTAAAATCGCAATATTTGGCGATCAACGAGTAGCGAGTAAGGCTTCAAAATCGAAAGAATATGCGATCAGCGAGTCGCGAATAAGGCTTCAAAATCGAAAAAATATGCGATCAGCGAGTAGCAAGTAAGGCTTTAAAATCGCAAGATTTGGCGATCAACGAGTAGCGAGTAAGGCTTCAAAATCGAAAGAATATGCGATCAGCGAGTCTTGAGTAAGGCTTCAAAATTGAAAGAATATGCGATCAGCGAGTCGCGAAGAAGGCTTCAAAATTGAAAAAATATGCGATCAGCGAGTAGCAAGTAAGGCTTTAAAATCGCAATATTTGGCGATCAACGATTAGCGAGTAAGGCTTCAAAATCGAGAGAATATGCGATCAGCGAGTCGCGAGTAAGGCTTCAAAATTGAAAGAATTTGCGATCAGCAAGTCGCGAGTAAGGCTTTAAAATTGAAAAAATATGCGATCAGCGAAAAGCAAGTAAGGCTTTAAAATCGCAAGATTTGGCGATCAACGAGTAGCAAGTAAGGCTTCAAAATCCAAAGAATATGCGATCAGCGAGTCGCGAGTAAGGCTTCAAAATCGAAAAAATACGCGATCAGCGAGTAGCAAGTAAGGCTTTAAAATCGCAAGATTTGGCGATCAACAAGTAGCGAGTAAGGCTTCAAAATCGAAAGAATATGCGATCAGCGAGTCTTGAGTAAGGCTTCAAAATCGAAAGAATATGCGATCAGCGAGTCGCGAAGAAGGCTTCAAAATTGAAAAAATATGCGATCAGCGAGTAGCAAGTAAGGCTTTAAAATCGCAATATTTGGCGATCAACGAGTAGCGAGTAAGGCTTCAAAATCGAAAGAATATGCGATCAGCGAGTCGCGAGTAAGGCTTCAAAATTGAAAGAATATGCGACCAGCAAGTCGCGAGTAAGGCTTCAAAATTGAAAAAATATGCGATCAGCGAGTAGCAAGTAAGGCTTAAAAATCGCAATATTTGGCGATCAACGAGAAGCGAGTAAGGCTTCAAAATCGAAAGAATATGCGATCAGCGAGTCGCGAGAAAGGCTTCAAAATTGAAAGAATATGCGATCAGCAAGTCGCGAGTAAGGCTTCAAAATTGAAAAAATATGCGATCAGCGAGTAGCAAGTAAGGCTTCAAAATCGAAAGTATATGCGATCAGCGAGTCGCGAAGAAGGCTTCAAAATTGACAAAAATATGCGATCAGCGAGTAGCAAGTAAGGCTTTAAAATCGCAAGATTTGGCGATCAACGAGTAGCGAGTAAGGCTTAAAAATCCAAAGAATATGCGATCAGCGAGTCGCGAGTAAGGCTTCAAAATCGAAAGAATATGCGATCAGCAAGTCGCGAAGAAGGCTTCAAAATTGAAAAAATATGCGATGCGAGTAGCAAGTCAGGCTTTAAAATCGCAAGATTTGGCGTTCAACGAGTAGCGAGTAAGGCTTCAAAATCGAAAGAATATGCGATCAGCGAGTCGCGAGTAAGGCTTCAAAATCGAAAAAATATGCGATCAGCGAGTAGCAAGTAAGGCTTTAAAATCGCAAGATTTGGCGATCAACGAGTAGCGAGTAAGGCTTCAAAATCGAAAGAATATGCGATCAGCGAGTCTTGAGTAAGGCTTCAAAATCGAAAGAATATGCGATCAGCGAGTCGCGAAGAAGGCTTCAAAATTGAAAAAATATGCGATCAGCGAGTCGCAAGTAAGGCTTTAAAATCGCAATATTTGGCGATCAACGAGTAGCGAGTAAGGCTCCAAAATCGAAAGAATATGCGATCAGCGAGTCGCAAGTAAGGCTTCAAAATTGAAAGAATATGCGATCAGCAAGTCGCGAGAAAGGCTTCAAAATTGAAAAAATATGCGATCAGCGAGAAGCAAGTAAGGCTTTAAAATCGCAAGATTTGGCGATCAACGAGTAGCGAATAAGGCTTCAAAATCCAAAGAATATGCGATCAGCGAGTCGCGAGTAAGGCTTCAAAATCTAAAGAATATGCGATCAGAGAGTCGCGAAGAAGGCTTCAAAATTGAAAAAATATGCGACCAGCGAGTAGCAAGTAAGGCTTAAAAATCGCAAGATTTGGCGATCAACGAGTAGCGAGTAAGGCTTCAAAATCGAAAGAATATGCGATCAGAGAGTCGCGAGTTAGGCTTCTAAATCGAAAGAATTTGCGATCAGCGAGTAGTGAGTAAGGCTTCAAAATCGAAGGATTTGGCGATCAGCGCGTAGCAACTTAGGCTTCAAAATTGAAAGAATATGCGATCAGCGAGTAGCAAGTAAGGCTTCAAAATCAAAGAATATGCGATCAACGAGTCGCGAAGAAGGCTTCAAAATTGACAAAAATATGCGATCAGCGTGTAGCAAGTAAGGCTTTAAAATCGCAAGATTTGGCGATCAACGAGTAGCGAGTAAGGCTTCAAAATCCAAAGAATATGCGATCAGCGAGTCGCGAGTAAGGCTTCAAAATCTAAAGAATATGCGATCAGAGAGTCGCGAAGAAGGCTTCAAAATTGAAAAAATATGCGACCAGCGAGTAGCAAGTAAGGCTTAAAAATCGCAAGATTTGGCGATCAACGAGTAGCGAGTAAGGCTTCAAAATCGAAAGAATATGCGATCAGCGAGTCGCGAGTTAGGCTTCTAAATCGAAAGAATTTGCGATCAGCGAGTAGTGAGTAAGGCTTCAAAATCGAAGGATTTGGCGATCAGCGAGTAGCAACTTAGGCTTCAAAATCGAAAAAATACGCGATCAGCGAGTAGCAAGTAAGGCTTTAAAATCGCAAGATTTGGCGATCAACGAGTAGCGAGTAAGGCTTCAAAATTGAAAGAATATGCGATCAGCGAGTCGCGAGTAAGGCTTCAAAATCGAAAAAATACGCGATCAGCGAGTCGCGTTTAAGGCTTCAAAATCGAAAAAATACGCGATCAGCGAGTAGCAAGTAAGGCTTTAAAATCGCAAGATTTGGCGATCAACGAGTAGCGAGTAAGGCTTCAAAATTGAAAGAATATGCGATCAGCGAGTCGCAAGTAAGGCTTCAAAATCGAAAAAAAAAATGCGATCAGCGATAAGCAAGTAAGGCTTTAAAATCGCAAGATTTGGCGATCAACGAGTAGCGAGTAAGGCTTCAAAATCGAAAGAATATGCGATCAGCGAGTCTTGAGTAAGGCTTCAAAATCGAAAGAATATGCGATCAGCGAGTCGCGAAGAGGCTTCAAAATTGAAAAAATATGCGATCAGCGAGTAGCAAGTAAGGCTTTAAAATCGCAATATTTGGCGATCAACGAGTAGCGAGTAAGGCTTCAAAATCGAAAGAAAATGCGATCAGCGAGTCGCGAGTAAGGCTTCAAAATTGAAAGAATATGCGACCAGCAAGTCGCGAGTAAGGCTTCAAAATTGAAAAAATATGCGATCAGCGAGTAGCAAGTAAGGCTTTAAAATCGCAAGATTTGGCGATCAACGAGTAGCGAGTAAGGCTTCAAAATCGAAAGAATATGCGATCAGCGAGTCGCGAGTAAGGCTTCAAAATTGAAAGAATATGCGATCAGCAAGTCGCGAGTAAGGCTTCAAAATTGAAAAAATATGCGATCAGCGAAAAGCAAGTAAGGCTTTAAAATCGCAAGATTTGGCGATCAACGAGTAGCGAGTAAGGCTTCAAAATCCAAAGAATATGCGATCAGCGAGTCGCGATTAAGGCTTCAAAATCGAAAAAATATGCGATCAGCGAGTAGCAAGTAAGGCTTTAAAATCGCAAGATTTGGCGATCAACGAGTAGCGAGTAAGGCTTTAAAATTGAAAGAATATGCGATCAGCGAGTCGCAAGTAAGGCTTCAAAATCGAAAAAAAATATGCGATCAGCGAGTAGCAAGTAAGGCTTTAAAATCGCAATATTTGGTGATCAACGAAAAGCGAGTAAGGCTTCAAAATCGAAAGAATATGCGATCAGCGAGTCGCGAGTAAGGCTTCGAAATTGAAAGAATATGCGATCAGCAAGTCGCGAGTAAGGCTTCAAAATTGAAAAAATATGCGATCAGCGAGTAGCAAGTAAGGCTTCAAAATCGAAAGTATATGCGATCAGCGAGTCGCGAAGAAGGCTTCAAAATTGACAAAAATATGTGATCAGCGAGTAGCAAGTAAGGCTTTAAAATCGCAAGATTTGGCGATCAACGAGTAGCGAGTAAGGCTTAAAAATCCAAAGAATATGCGATCAGCGAGTCGCGAGTAAGGCTTCAAAATCGAAAGAATATGCGATCAGCAAGTCGCGAAGAAGGCTTCAAAATTGAAAAAATATGCGATGCGAGTAGCAAGTCAGGCTTTAAAATCGCAAGATTTGGCGTTCAACGAGTAGCGAGTAAGGCTTCAAAATCGAAAGAATATGCGATCAGCGAGTCGCAAGTAAGGCTTCAAAATCGAAAAAATATGCGATCAGCGAGTAGCAAGTAAAACTTTAAAATCGCAAGATTTGGCGATCAACGAGTAGCGAGTAAGGCTTCAAAATCGAAAGAATATGCGATCAGCGAGTCTTGAGTAAGGCTTCAAAATCGAAAGAATATGCGATCAGCGAGTCGCGAAGAAGGCTTCAAAATTGAAAAAATATGCGATCAGCGAGTCGCAAGTAAGGCTTTAAAATCGCAATATTTGGCGATCAACGAGTAGCGAGTAAGGCTTCAAAATCGAAAGAATATGCGATCAGCGAGTCGCAAGTAAGACTTCAAAATTTAAAGAATATGCGATCAGCAAGTCGCGAGAAAGGCTTCAAAATTGAAAAAATATGCGATCAGCGAGAAGCAAGTAAGGCTTTAAAATCGCAAGATTTGGCGATCAACGAGTAGCGAGTAAGGCTTCAAAATCCATAGAATATGCGATCAGCGAGTCGCGAGTAAGGCTTCAAAATCTAAAGAATATGCGATCAGAGAGTCGCGAAGAAGGCTTCAAAATTGAAAAAATATGCGACCAGCGAGTAGCAAGTAAGGCTTAAAAATCGCAAGATTTGGCGATCAACGAGTAGCGAGTAAGGCTTCAAAATCGAAAGAATATGCGATCAGCGAGTCTTGAGTAAGGCTTCAAAATCGAAAGAATATGCGATCAGCGAGTCGCGAAGAAGGCTTCAAAATTGAAAAAATATGCGATCAGCGAGTCGCAAGTAAGGCTTTAAAATCGCAATATTTGGCGATCAACGAGTAGCGAGTAAGGCTTCAAAATCGAAAGAATATGCGATCAGCGAGTCGCAAGTAAGGCTTCAAAATTTAAAGAATATGCGATCAGCAAGTCGCGAGAAAGGCTTCAAAATTGAAAAAATATGCGATCAGCGAGAAGCAAGTAAGGCTTTAAAATCGCAAGATTTGGCGATCAACGAGTAGCGAGTAAGGCTTCAAAATCCAAAGAATATGCGATCAGCGAGTCGCGAGTAAGGCTTCAAAATCTAAAGAATATGCGATCAGAGAGTCGCGAAGAAGGCTTAAAAATCGCAAGATTTGGCGATCAACGAGTAGCGAGTAAGGCTTCAAAATCGAAAGAATATGCGATCAGCGAGTCGCGAGTTAGGCTTCTAAATCGAAAGAATTTGCGATCAGCGAGTAGTGAGTAAGGCTTCAAAATCGAAGGATTTGGCGATCAGCGAGTAGCAACTTAGGCTTCAAAATCGAAAAAATACGCGATCAGCGAGTAGCAAGTAAGGCTTTAAAATCGCAAGATTTGGCGATCAACGAGTAGCGAGTAAGGCTTCAAAATTGAAAGAATATGCGATCAGCGAGTCGCAAGTAAGGCTTCAAAATCGAAAAAAAAAATGCGATCAGCGATTAGCAAGTAAGGCTTTAAAATCGCAAGATTTGGCGATCAACGAGTAGCGAGTAAGGCTTCAAAATCGAAAGAATATGCGATCAGCGAGTCTTGAGTAAAGCTTCAAAATCGAAAGAATATGCGATCAACGAGTCGCGAAGAAGGCTTCAAAATTGAAAAAATATGCGATCAGCGAGTAGCAAGTAAGGCTTTAAAATCGCAATATTTGGCGATCAACGAGTAGCGAGTAAGGCTTCAAAATCGAAAGAATATGCGATCAGCGAGTCGCGAGTAAGGCTTCAAAATTGAAAGAATATGCGACCAGCAAGTCGCGAGTAAGGCTTCAAAATTGAAAAAATATGCGATCAGCGAGTAGCAAGTAAGGCTTTAAAATCGCAATATTTGGCGATCAACGAGTAGCGAGTAAGGCTTCAAAATTGAATGAATATGCGGTCAGCAAGTCGCGAGTAAGGCTTCAAAATTGAAAAAATATGCGATCAGCGAAAAGCAAGTAAGGCTTTAAAATCGCAAGATTTGGCGATCAACGAGTAGCGAGTAAGGCTTCAAAATCTAAAGAATATGCGATCAGCGAGTCGCGAGTAAGGCTTCAAAATCGAAAAAATATGCGATCAGCGAGTAGCAAGTAAGGCTTTAAAATCGCAAGATTTGGCGATCAACGAGTAGCGAGTAAGGCTTTAAAATTGAAAGAATATGCGATCAGCGAGTCGCAAGTAAGGCTTCAAAATCGAAAAAAAAAATGCGATCAGCGAGTAGCAAGTAAGGCTTTAAAATCGCAAGATTTGGCGATCAACGAGTCGCGAAGAAGGCTTCAAAATTGACAAAAATATGCAATCAGCGAGTAGCAAGTAAGGCTTTAAAATCGCAAGATTTGGCGATCAACGAGTAGCGAGTAAGGCTTCAAAATCGAAAGAATATGCGATCAGCGAGTCGCGAAGAAGGCTTCAAAATTGACAAAAATATGCGATCAGCGAGTAGCAAGTAAGGCTTCAAAATCGAAAGAATATGCGATCAGCGAGTCGCGAAGAAGGCTTCAAAATTGACAAAAATATGCGATCAGCGAGTAGCAAGTAAGGCTTTAAAATCGCAAGATTTGGCGATCAACGAGTAGCGAGTAAGGCTTCAAAATCCAAAGAATATGCGATCAGCGAGTCGCGAGTAAGGCTTCAAAATCTAAAGAATATGCGATCAGAGAGTCGCGAAGAAGGCTTAAAAATCGCAAGATTTGGCGATCAACGAGTAGCGAGTAAGGCTTCAAAATCGAAAGAATATGCGATCAGCGAGTCGCGAGTTAGGCTTCTAAATCGAAAGAATTTGCGATCAGCGAGTAGTGAGTAAGGCTTCAAAATCGAAGGATTTGGCGATCAGCGAGTAGCAACTTAGGCTTCAAAATCGAAAAAATACGCGATCAGCGAGTAGCAAGTAAGGCTTTAAAATCGCAAGATTTGGCGATCAACGAGTAGCGAGTAAGGCTTCAAAATTGAAAGAATATGCGATCAGCGAGTCGCAAGTAAGGCTTCAAAATCGAAAAAAAAAATGCGATCAGCGATTAGCAAGTAAGGCTTTAAAATCGCAAGATTTGGCGATCAACGAGTAGCGAGTAAGGCTTCAAAATCGAAAGAATATGCGATCAGCGAGTCTTGAGTAAAGCTTCAAAATCGAAAGAATATGCGATCAACGAGTCGCGAAGAAGGCTTCAAAATTGAAAAAATATGCGATCAGCGAGTAGCAAGTAAGGCTTTAAAATCGCAATATTTGGCGATCAACGAGTAGCGAGTAAGGCTTCAAAATCGAAAGAATATGCGATCAGCGAGTCGCGAGTAAGGCTTCAAAATTGAAAGAATATGCGACCAGCAAGTCGCGAGTAAGGCTTCAAAATTGAAAAAATATGCGATCAGCGAGTAGCAAGTAAGGCTTTAAAATCGCAATATTTGGCGATCAACGAGTAGCCAGTAAGGCTTCAAAATTGAATGAATATGCGGTCAGCAAGTCGCGAGTAAGGCTTCAAAATTGAAAAAATATGCGATCAGCGAAAAGCAAGTAAGGCTTTAAAATCGCAAGATTTGGCGATCAACGAGTAGCGAGTAAGGCTTCAAAATCCAAAGAATATGCGATCAGCGAGTCGCGAGTAAGGCTTCAAAATCGAAAAAATATGCGATCAGCGAGTAGCAAGTAAGGCTTTAAAATCGCAAGATTTGGCGATCAACGAGTAGCGAGTAAGGCTTTAAAATTGAAAGAATATGCGATCAGCGAGTCGCAAGTAAGGCTTCAAAATCGAAAAAAAAAATGCGATCAGCGAGTAGCAAGTAAGGCTTTAAAATCGCAAGATTTGGCGATCAACGAGTCGCGAAGAAGGCTTCAAAATTGACAAAAATATGCAATCAGCGAGTAGCAAGTAAGGCTTTAAAATCGCAAGATTTGGCGATCAACGAGTAGCGAGTAAGGCTTCAAAATCGAAAGAATATGCGATCAGCGAGTCGCGAAGAAGGCTTCAAAATTGACAAAAATATGCGATCAGCGAGTAGCAAGTAAGGCTTCAAAATCGAAAGAATATGCGATCAGCGAGTCGCGAAGAAGGCTTCAAAATTGACAAAAATATGCGATCAGCGAGTAGCAAGTAAGGCTTTAAAATCGCAAGATTTGGCGATCAACGAGTAGCGAGTAAGGCTTAAAAATCCAAAGAATATGCGATCAGCGAGTCGCGAGTAAGGCTTCAAAATTGAAAAAATATGCGATCAGCGAGTTGCAAGTAAGGCTTTAAAATCGCAAGATTTGGCGATCAACGAGTAGCGAGTAAGGCTTCATAATTGAAAGAATATGCGATCAGCGAGTCGCGAGTAAGGCTTCAAAATCGAAAAAATATGCGATCAGCGAGTAGCAAGTAAGGCTTTAAAATCGCAAGATTTGGCGATCAACGAGTAGCGAGTAAGGCTTCAAAATCGAAAGAATATGCGATCAGCGAGTCTTGAGTAAGGCTTCAAAATCGAAAGAATATGCGATCAGCGAGTCGCGAAGAAGGCTTCAAAATTGAAAAAATATGCGATCAGCGAGTCGCAAGTAAGGCTTTAAAATCGCAATATTTGGCGATCAACGAGTAGCGAGTAAGGCTTCAAAACCGAAAGAATAAGCGTTCAGCGAGTCGCGAGTAAGGCTTCAAAATCGAAAGAATATGCGATCAGCGAGTCGCGAAGAAGGCTTCAAAATTGAAAAAATATGGGATCAGCGAGTAGCAAGTAAGGCTTTAAAATCGCAATATTTGGCGATCAACGAGTAGCGAGAAAGGCTTCAAAATCGAAAGAATATGCGATCAGCGAGTCGCGAGTAAGGCTTCAAAATTAAAAGAATTTGCGATCAGCAAGTCGCGAGTAAGGCTTCAAAATGGAAAAAATATGCGATCAGCGAAAAGCAAGTAAGGCTTTAAAATCGCAAGATTTGGCTATCAACGAGTAGCGAGTAAGGTTTTAAAATCCAAAGAATATGCGATCAGCGAGTCGCGAGTAAGGCTTCAATATCGAAAGAATATGCGATTAGCAAGTCGCGAAGAAGGCTTCAAAATTGAAAAAATATGCGATGCGAGTAGCAAGTCAGGCTTTAAAATCTCAAGATTTGGCGTTCAACGAGTAGCGAGTAAGGCTTCAAAATCGAAAGAATATGCGATCAGCGAGTCGCGAGTAAGGCTTCAAAATTGAAAAAATATGCGATCAGCGAGTTGCAAGTAAGGCTTTAAAATCGCAAGATTTGGCGATCAACGAGTAGCGAGTAAGGCTTCATAATTGAAAGAATATGCGATCAGCGAGTCGCGAGTAAGGCTTCAAAATCGAAAAAATATGCTATCAGCGAGTAGCAAGAAAGGCTTTAAAATCGCAAGATTTGGCGATCAACGAGTAGCGAGTAAGGCTTCAAAATCGAAAGAATATGCGATCAGCGAGTCTTGAGTAAGGCTTCAAAATCGAAAGAATATGCGATCAGCGAGTCGCGAAGAAGGCTTCAAAATTGAAAAAATATGCGATCAGCGAGTCGCAAGTAAGGCTTTCAAATCGCAATATTTGGCGATCAACGAGTAGCGAGTAAGGCTTCAAAATCGAAAGAATAAGCGATCAGCGAGTCGCGAGTAAGGCTTCAAAATCGAAAGAATATGCGATCAGCGAGTCGCGAAGAAGGCTTCAAAATTGAAAAAATATGCGATCAGCGAGTAGCAAGTAAGGCTTTAAAATCGCAATATTTGGCGATCAACGAGTAGCGAGTAAGGCTTCAAAATCGAAAGAATATGCGATCAGCGAGTCGCGAGTAAGGCTTCAAAATTGAAAGAATTTGCGATCAGCAAGTCGCGAGTAAGGCTTCAAAATTGAAAAAATATGCGATCAGCGAAAAGCAAATAAGGCTTTAAAATCGCAAGATTTGGCTATCAACGAGTAGCAAGTAAGGCTTCAAAATCCAAAGAATATGCGATCAGCGAGTCGCGAGTAAGGCTTCAAAATCGAAAAAATACGCGATCAGCGAGTAGCAAGTAAGGCTTTAAAATCGCAAGATTTGGCGATCAACGAGTAGCGAGTAAGGCTTCAAAATTGAAAAAAAAAATGCGATCAGCGATTAGCAAGTAAGGCTTTAAAATCGCAAGATTTGGCGATCAACGAGTAGCGAGTAAGGCTTCAAAATCGAAAGAATATGCGATCAGCGAGTCTTGAATAAGGCTTCAAAATCCAAAGAATATGCGATCAGCGAGTCGCGAGTAAGGCTTCAAAATCTAAAGAATATGCGATCAGAGAGTCGCGAAGAAGGCTTCAAAATTGAAAAAATATGCGACCAGCGAGTAGCAAGTAAGGCTTAAAAATCGCAAGATTTAACGATCAACGAGTAGCGAGTAAGGCTTCAAAATCGAAAGAATATGCGATCAGCGAGTCGCGAGTTAGGCTTCTAAATCGAAAGAATTTGCGATCAGCAAGTAGTGAGTAAGGCTTCAAAATCGAAGGATGTGGCGATCAGCGAGTAGCAACTTAGGCTTCAAAATTGAAAGAATATGCGATCAGCGAGTAGCAAGTAAGGTTTCAAAATCAAAGAATATGCGATCAGCGAGTCTTGAAGAAGGCTTCAAAATCGAAAGAATATGCGATCAGCGAGTCGCGAGTAAGGCTTCAAAATTAAAAAAAAAATTATGCGACCAGCGAGTAGCAAGTAAGGTTTTAAAATCGCAAGATTTGGCGATCAAGGAGTAGCGAATAAGGCTTCAAAATCGAAAGAATATGCGATCAGCGAGTCGCGAAGAAGGCTTCAAAATTGAAAAAATATGCGATCAGCGAGTAGCAAGTAAGGCTTTAAAATCGCAATATTTGGCGATCAACGAGTAGCGAGTAAGGCTTCAAAATCGAAAGAATATGCGATCAGCGAGTCGCGAGTAAGGCTTCAAAATTGAAAGAATTTGCGATCAGCAAGTCGCGAGTAAGGCTTCAAAATTGAAAAAATATGCGATCAGCGAAAAGCAAGTAAGGCTTTAAAATCGCAAGATTTGGCGATCAACGAGTAGCAAGTAAGGCTTCAAAATCCAAAGAATATGCGATCAGCGAGTCGCGAGTAAGGCTTCAAAATCGAAAAAATACGCGATCAGCGAGTAGCAAGTAAGGCTTTAAAATCGCAAGATTAGGCGATCAACGAGTAGCGAGTAAGGCTTCAAAATTGAAAGAATATGCGATCAGCGAGTCGCAAGTAAGGCTTCAAAATCGAAAAAAAAAATGGGATCAGCGATTAGCAAGTAAGGCTTTAAAATCGCAAGATTTGGCGATCAACGAGTAGCGAGTAAGGCTTCAAAATCGAAAGAATATGCGATCAGCGAGTCGCGAGTAAGGCTTCAAAATCGAAAAAATACGCGATCAGCGAGTAGCAAGTAAGGCTTTAAAATCGCAATATTTGGCGATCAACGAATAGCGAGTAAGGCTTCAAAATCGAAAGAATATGCGATCAGCGAGTCGCGAGTAAGGCTTCAAAATTGAAAGAATATGCGATCAGCAAGTCGCGAGTAAGGCTTCAAAATTGAAAAAATATGCGATCAGCGAAAAGCAAGTAAGGCTTTAAAATCGCAAGATTTGGCGATCAACGAGTAGCGAGTAAGGCTTCAAAATCCAAAGAATATGCGATCAGCGAGTCGCGAGTAAGGCTTCAAAATCGAAAAAATATGCGATCAGCGAGTAGCAAGTAAGACTTTAAAATCGCAAGATTTGGCGATCAACGAGTAGCGAGTAAGGCTTTAAAATTGAAAGAATATGCGATCAGCGAGTCGCAAGTAAGGCTTCAAAATCGAAAAAAAAAATGCGATCAGCGAGTAGCAAGTAAGGCTTTAAAATCGCAATATTTGGCGATCAACGAGAAGCGAGTAAGGCTTCAAAATCGAAAGAATATGCGATCAGCGAGTCGCGAGTAAGGCTTCAAAATTGAAAGAATATGCAATCAGCAAGTCGCGAGTAAGGCTTCAAAATTGAAAAAATATGCGATCAGCGAGTAGCAAGTAAGGCTTCAAAATCGAAAGAATATGCGATCAGCGAGTCGCGAAGAAGGCTTCAAAATTGACAAAAATATGCGATCAGCGAGTAGCAAGTAAGGCTTTAAAATCGCAAGATTTGGCGATCAACGAGTAGCGAGTAAGGCTTCAAAATCCAAAGAATATGCGATCAGCGAGTCGCGAGTAAGGCTTCAAAATCGAAAAAATACGCGATCAGCGAGTAGCAAGTAAGGCTTTAAAATCGCAAGATTAGGCGATCAACGAGTAGCGAGTAAGGCTTCAAAATTGAAAGAATATGCGATCAGCGAGTCGCAAGTAAGGCTTCAAAATCGAAAAAAAAAATGGGATCAGCGATTAGCAAGTAAGGCTTTAAAATCGCAAGATTTGGCGATCAACGAGTAGCGAGTAAGGCTTCAAAATCGAAAGAATATGCGATCAGCGAGTCGCGAGTAAGGCTTCAAAATCGAAAAAATACGCGATCAGCGAGTAGCAAGTAAGGCTTTAAAATCGCAATATTTGGCGATCAACGAATAGCGAGTAAGGCTTCAAAATCGAAAGAATATGCGATCAGCGAGTCGCGAGTAAGGCTTCAAAATTGAAAGAATATGCGATCAGCAAGTCGCGAGTAAGGCTTCAAAATTGAAAAAATATGCGATCAGCGAAAAGCAAGTAAGGCTTTAAAATCGCAAGATTTGGCGATCAACGAGTAGCGAGTAAGGCTTCAAAATCCAAAGAATATGCGATCAGCGAGTCGCGAGTAAGGCTTCAAAATCGAAAAAATATGCGATCAGCGAGTAGCAAGTAAGACTTTAAAATCGCAAGATTTGGCGATCAACGAGTAGCGAGTAAGGCTTTAAAATTGAAAGAATATGCGATCAGCGAGTCGCAAGTAAGGCTTCAAAATCGAAAAAAAAAATGCGATCAGCGAGTAGCAAGTAAGGCTTTAAAATCGCAATATTTGGCGATCAACGAGAAGCGAGTAAGGCTTCAAAATCGAAAGAATATGCGATCAGCGAGTCGCGAGTAAGGCTTCAAAATTGAAAGAATATGCGATCAGCAAGTCGCGAGTAAGGCTTCAAAATTGAAAAAATATGCGATCAGCGAGTAGCAAGTAAGGCTTCAAAATCGAAAGAATATGCGATCAGCGAGTCGCGAAGAAGGCTTCAAAATTGACAAAAATATGCGATCAGCGAGTAGCAAGTAAGGCTTTAAAATCGCAAGATTTGGCGATCAACGAGTAGCGAGTAAGGCTTAAAAATCCAACGAATATGCGATCTGCGAGTCGCGAGTAAGGCTTCAAAATCGAAAGAATATGCGATCAGCAAGTCGCGAAGAAGGCTTTAAAATTGAAAATATATGCGATGCGAGTAGCAAGTCAGGCTTTAAAATCGCAAGATTTGGCGTTCAACGAGTAGCGAGTAAGGCTTCAAAATCGAAAGAATATGCGATTAGCGAGTCGCGAGTAAGTCTTCAAAATCGAAAAAATATGCGATCAGCGAGTAGCAAGTAAGGCTTTAAAATCGCAAGATTTGGCGATCAACGAGTAGCGAGTAAGGCTTCAAAATCGAAAGAATATGCGATCAGCGAGTCTTGAGTAAGGCTTCAAAATCGAAAGAATATGCGATCAGCGAGTCGCGAAGAAGGCTTCAAAATTGAAAAAATATGCGATCAGCGAGTCGCAAGTAAGGCTTTAAAATCGCAATATTTGGCGATCAACGAGTAGCGAGTAAGGCTTCAAAATCGAAAGACTATGCGATCAGCGAGTCGCAAGTAAGGCTTCAAAATTGAAAGAATATGCGATCAGCAAGTCGCGAGAAAGGCTTCAAAATTGAAAAAATATGCGATCAGCGAGTAGCAAGTAAGGCTTTAAAATCGCAAGATTTGGCGATCAACGAGTAGCGAGTAAGGCTTCAAAATCCAAAGAATATGCGATCAGCGAGTCGCGAGTAAGGCTTCAAAATCTAAAGAATATGCGATCAAAGAGTCGCGAAGAAGGCTTCAAAATTGAAAAAATATGCGACCAGCGAGTAGCAAGTAAGGCTTAAAAATCGCAAGATTTGGCGATCAACGAGTAGCGAGTAAGGCTTCAAAATCGAAAGAATATGCGATCAGCGAGTCGCGAGTTAGGCTTCTAAATCGAAAGAATTTGCGATCAGCGAGTAGTGAGTAAGGCTTCAAAATCGAAGGATTTGGCGATCAGCGAGTAGCAACTTAGGCTTCAAAATTGAAAGAATATGCGATCAGCGAGTAGCAAGTAAGGCTTCAAAATCAAAGAATATGCGATTAGCGAGTCGCGAAGAAGGCTTCAAAATTGACAAAAATATGCGATCAGCGTGTAGCAAGTAAGGCTTTAAAATCGCAAGATTTGGTGATCAACGAGTAGCGAGTAAGGCTTCAAAATCCAAAGAATATGCGATCAGCGAGTCGCGAGTAAGGCTTCAAAATCTAAAGAATATGCGATCAGAGAGTCGCGAAGAAGGCTTCAAAATTAAAAAAATATGCGACCAGCGAATAGCAAGTAAGGCTTAAAAATCGCAAGATTTGGCGATCAACGAGTAGCGAGTAAGGCTTCAAAATCGAAAGAATATGCGATCAGCGAGTCGCGAGTTAGGCTTCTAAATCGAAAGAATTTGCGATCAGCGAGTAGTGAGTAAGGCTTCAAAATCGAAGGATTTGGCGATCAGCGAGTAGCAACTTAGGCTTCAAAATTGAAAGAATATGCGATCAGCGAGTAGCAAGTAAGGCTTCAAAATCAAAGAATATGCGATCAGCGAGTCGCGAAGAAGGCTTCAAAATTGAAAAAATATGCGGTCAGCGAGTAGCAAGTAAGGCTTTAAAATCGCAAGATTTGGCGATCAACGAGTAGCGAGTAAGGCTTCAAAATCGAAAGAATATGCGATCAGCGAGTCGCGAGTAAGGCTTCAAAATTAAAAAAAAAATATGCGACCAGCGAGTAGCAAGTAAGGCTTTAAAATCGCAAGATTTGGCGATCAAGGAGTAGCGAATAAGGCTTCAAAATCCAAAGAATAAGCGATCAGCGAGTCACGAGTAAGGCTTCAAAATCGAAAGAATATGCGATCAGCGAGTCGCGAAGAAGGCTTCAAAATTGAAAAAATATGCGATCAGCGAGTAGCAAGTAAGGCTTTAAAATCGCAATATTTGGCGATCAACGAGTAGCGAGTAAGGCTTCAAAATCGAAAGAATATGCGATTAGCGAGTCGCGAGTAAGGCTTCAAAATTGAAAGAATTTGCGATCAGCAAGTCGCGAGTAAGGCTTCAAAATCGAAAAAATATGCGATCAGCGAGTAGCAAGTAAGGCTTTAAAATCGCAAGATTTGGCGATCAACGAGTAGCGAGTAAGGCTTTAAAATTGAAAGAATATGCGATCAGCGAGTCGCAAGTAAGGCTTCAAAATCGAAAAAAAAAATGCGATCAGCGAGTAGCAAGTAAGGCTTTAAAATCGCAATATTTGGCGATCAACGAGAAGCGAGTAAGGCTTCAAAATCGAAAGAATATGCGATCAGCGAGTCGCGAGTAAGGCTTCAAAATTGAAAGAATATGCGATCAGCAAGTCGCGAGTAAGGCTTCAAAATTGAAAAAATATGCGATCAGCGAGTAGCAAGTAAGGCTTCAAAATCGAAAGAATATGCGATCAGCGAGTCGCGAAGAAGGCTTCAAAATTGACAAAAATATGCGATCAGCGAGTAGCAAGTAAGGCTTTAAAATCGCAAGATTTGGCGATCAACGAGTAGCGAGTAAGGCTTAAAAATCCAAAGAATATGCGATCAGCGAGTCGCGAGTAAGGCTTCAAAATCGAAAGAATATGCGATCAGCAAGTCGCGAAGAAGGCTTCAAAATTGAAAAAATATGCGATGCGAGTAGCAAGTCAGGCTTTAAAATCGCAAGATTTGGCGTTCAACGAGTAGCGAGTAAGGCTTCAAAATCGAAAGAATATGCGATCAGCGAGTCGCGAGTAAGGCTTCAAAATCGAAAAAATATGCGATCAGCGAGTAGCAAGTAAGGCTTTAAAATCGCAAGATTTGGCGATCAACGAGTAGCGAGTAAGGCTTCAAAATCGAAAGAATATGCGATCAGCGAGTCTTGAGTAAGGCTTCAAAATCGAAAGAATATGCGATCAGCGAGTCGCGAAGAAGGCTTCAAAATTGAAAAAATATGCGATCAGCGAGTCGAAAGTAAGGCTTTAAAATCGCAATATTTGGCGATCAACGAGTAGCGAGTAAGGCTTCAAAATCGAAAGACTATGCGATCAGCGAGTCGCAAGTAAGGCTTCAAAATTGAAAGAATATGCGATCAGCAAGTCGCGAGAAATGCTTCAAAATTGAAAAAAATATGCGATCAGCGAGTAGCAAGTAAGGCTTTAAAATCGCAAGATTTGGCGATCAACGAGTAGCGAGTAAGGCTTCAAAATCCAAAGAATATGCGATCAGCGAGTCGCGAGTAAGGCTTCAAAATCTAAAGAATATGCGATCAGAGAGTCGCGAAGAAGGCTTTAAAATTGAAAAAATATGCGACCAGCGAGTAGCAAGTAAGGCTTAAAAATCGCAAGATTTGGCGATCAACGAGTAGCGAGTAAGGCTTCTAAATCGAAAGAATTTGCGATCAGCGAGTAGTGAGTAAGGCTTCAAAATCGAAGGATTTGGCGATCAGCGAGTAGCAACTTAGGCTTCAAAATTGAAAGAATATGCGATCAGCGAGTAGCAAGTAAGGCTTCAAAATCAAAGAATATGCGATCAGCGAGTCGCGAAGAAGGCTTCAAAATTGAAAAAATATGCGGTCAGCGAGTAGCAAGTAAGGCTTTAAAATCGCAAGATTTGGCGATCAACGAGTAGCGAGTAAGGCTTCAAAATCGAAAGAATATGCGATCAGCGAGTCGCGAGTAAGGCTTCAAAATTAAAAAAAAAATATGCGACCAGCGAGTAGCAAGTAAGGCTTTAAAATCGCAAGATTTGGCGATCAAGGAGTAGCGAATAAGGCTTCAAAATCCAAAGAATAAGCGATCAGCGAGTCACGAGTAAGGCTTCAAAATCGAAAGAATATGCGATCAGCGAGTCGCGAAGAAGGCTTCAAAATTGAAAAAATATGCGATCAGCGAGTAGCAAGTAAGGCTTTAAAATCGCAATATTTGGCGATCAACGAGTAGCGAGTAAGGCTTCAAAATCGAAAGAATATGCGATTAGCGAGTCGCGAGTAAGGCTTCAAAATTGAAAGAATTTGCGATCAGCAAGTCGCGAGTAAGGCTTCAAAATCGAAAAAATATGCGATCAGCGAGTAGCAAGTAAGGCTTTAAAATCGCAAGATTTGGCGATCAACGAGTAGCGAGTAAGGCTTTAAAATTGAAAGAATATGCGATCAGCGAGTCGCAAGTAAGGCTTCAAAATCGAAAAAAAAAATGCGATCAGCGAGTAGCAAGTAAGGCTTTAAAATCGCAATATTTGGCGATCAACGAGAAGCGAGTAAGGCTTCAAAATCGAAAGAATATGCGATCAGCGAGTCGCGAGTAAGGCTTCAAAATTGAAAGAATATGCGATCAGCAAGTCGCGAGTAAGGCTTCAAAATTGAAAAAATATGCGATCAGCGAGTAGCAAGTAAGGCTTCAAAATCGAAAGAATATGCGATCAGCGAGTCGCGAAGAAGGCTTCAAAATTGACAAAAATATGCGATCAGCGAGTAGCAAGTAAGGCTTTAAAATCGCAAGATTTGGCTATCAACGAGTAGCGAGTAAGGCTTAAAAATCCAAAGAATATGCGATCAGCGAGTCGCGAAGAAGGCTTCAAAATTGAAAAAATATGCGATGCGAGTAGCAAGTCAGGCTTTAAAATCGCAAGATTTGGCGTTCAACGAGTAGCGAGTAAGGCTTCAAAATCGAAAGAATATGCGATCAGCGAGTCGCGAGTAAGGCTTCAAAATCGAAAAAATATGCGATCAGCGAGTAGCAAGTAAGGCTTTAAAATCGCAAGATTTGGCGATCAACGAGTAGCGAGTAAGGCTTCAAAATCGAAAGAATATGCGATCAGCGAGTCTTGAGTAAGGCTTCAAAATCGAAAGAATATGCGATCAGCGAGTCGCGAAGAAGGCTTCAAAATTGAAAAAATATGCGATCAGCGAGTCGAAAGTAAGGCTTTAAAATCGCAATATTTGGCGATCAACGAGTAGCGAGTAAGGCTTCAAAATCGAAAGACTATGCGATCAGCGAGTCGCAAGTAAGGCTTCAAAATTGAAAGAATATGCGATCAGCAAGTCGCGAGAAATGCTTCAAAATTGAAAAAAATATGCGATCAGCGAGTAGCAAGTAAGGCTTTAAAATCGCAAGATTTGGCGATCAACGAGTAGCGAGTAAGGCTTCAAAATCCAAAGAATATGCGATCAGCGAGTCGCGAGTAAGGCTTCAAAATCTAAAGAATATGCGATCAGAGAGTCGCGAAGAAGGCTTTAAAATTGAAAAAATATGCGACCAGCGAGTAGCAAGTAAGGCTTAAAAATCGCAAGATTTGGCGATCAACGAGTAGCGAGTAAGGCTTCAAAATCGAAAGAATATGCGATCAGCGAGTCGCGAGTTAGGCTTCTAAATCGAAAGAATTTGCGATCAGCGAGAAGTGAGTAAGGCTTCAAAATCGAAGGATTTGGCGATCAGCGAGTAGCAACTTAGGCTTCAAAATTGAAAGAATATGCGATCAGCGAGTCGCGAAGAAGGCTTCAAAATTGACAAAAATATGCGATCAGCGTGTAGCAAGTAAGGCTTTAAAATCGCAAGATTTGGCGATCAACGAGTAGCGAGTAAGGCTTCAAAATCCAAAGAATATGCGATCAGCGAGTCGCGAAGAAGGCTTCAAAATTGACAAAAATATGCGATCAGCGTGTAGCAAGTAAGGCTTTAAAATCGCAAGATTTGGCGATCAACGAGTAGCGAGTAAGGCTTCAAAATCCAAAGAATATGCGATCAGCGAGTCGCGAAGAAGTCTTCAAAATTGACAAAAATATGCGATCAGCGTGTAGCAAGTAAGGCTTTAAAATCGCAAGATTTGGCGATCAACGAGTAGCGAGTAAGGCTTCAAAATCCAAAGAATATGCGATCAGCGAGTCGCGAAGAAGGCTTCAAAATTGAAAAAATATGCGGTCAGCGAGTAGCAAGTAAGGCTTTAAAATCGCAAGATTTGGCGATCAACGAGTAGCGAGTAAGGCTTCAAAATCGAAAGAATATGCGATCAGCGAGTCGCGAGTAAGGCTTCAAAATTAAAAAAAAAATATGCGACCAGCGAGTAGCAAGTAAGGCTTTAAAATCGCAAGATTTGGCGATCAAGGAGTAGCGAATAAGGCTTCAAAATCCAAAGAATAAGCGATCAGCGAGTCACGAGTAAGGCTTCAAAATCGAAAGAATATGCGATCAGCGAGTCGCGAAGAAGGCTTCAAAATTGAAAAAATATGCGATCAGCGAGTAGCAAGTAAGGCTTTAAAATCGCAATATTTGGCGATCAACGAGTAGCGAGTAAGGCTTCAAAATCGAAAGAATATGCGATTAGCGAGTCGCGAGTAAGGCTTCAAAATTGAAAGAATTTGCGATCAGCAAGTCGCGAGTAAGGCTTCAAAATCGAAAAAATATGCGATCAGCGAGTAGCAAGTAAGGCTTTAAAATCGCAAGATTTGGCGATCAACGAGTAGCGAGTAAGGCTTTAAAATTGAAAGAATATGCGATCAGCGAGTCGCAAGTAAGGCTTCAAAATCGAAAAAAAAAATGCGATCAGCGAGTAGCAAGTAAGGCTTTAAAATCGCAATATTTGGCGATCAACGAGAAGCGAGTAAGGCTTCAAAATCGAAAGAATATGCGATCAGCGAGTCGCGAGTAAGGCTTCAAAATTGAAAGAATATGCGATCAGCAAGTCGCGAGTAAGGCTTCAAAATTGAAAAAATATGCGATCAGCGAGTAGCAAGTAAGGCTTCAAAATCGAAAGAATATGCGATCAGCGAGTCGCGAAGAAGGCTTCAAAATTGACAAAAATATGCGATCAGCGAGTAGCAAGTAAGGCTTTAAAATCGCAAGATTTGGCGATCAACGAGTAGCGAGTAAGGCTTAAAAATCCAAAGAATATGCGATCAGCGAGTCGCGAGTAAGGCTTCAAAATCGAAAGAATATGCGATCAGCAAGTCGCGAAGAAGGCTTCAAAATTGAAAAAATATGCGATGCGAGTAGCAAGTCAGGCTTTAAAATCGCAAGATTTGGCGTTCAACGAGTAGCGAGTAAGGCTTCAAAATCGAAAGAATATGCGATCAGCGAGTCGCGAGTAAGGCTTCAAAATCGAAAAAATATGCGATCAGCGAGTAGCAAGTAAGGCTTTAAAATCGCAAGATTTGGCGATCAACGAGTAGCGAGTAAGGCTTCAAAATCGAAAGAATATGCGATCAGCGAGTCTTGAGTAAGGCTTCAAAATCGAAAGAATATGCGATCAGCGAGTCGCGAAGAAGGCTTCAAAATTGAAAAAATATGCGATCAGCGAGTCGAAAGTAAGGCTTTAAAATCGCAATATTTGGCGATCAACGAGTAGCGAGTAAGGCTTCAAAATCGAAAGACTATGCGATCAGCGAGTCGCAAGTAAGGCTTCAAAATTGAAAGAATATGCGATCAGCAAGTCGCGAGAAATGCTTCAAAATTGAAAAAAATATGCGATCAGCGAGTAGCAAGTAAGGCTTTAAAATCGAAAGAATATGCGATCAGCGAGTCGCGAAGAAGGCTTCAAAATTGACAAAAATATGCGATCAGCGAGTAGCAAGTAAGGCTTTAAAATCGCAAGATTTGGCGATCAACGAGTAGCGAGTAAGGCTTAAAAATCCAAAGAATATGCGATCAGCGAGTCGCGAGTAAGGCTTCAAAATCGAAAGAATATGCGATCAGCAAGTCGCGAAGAAGGCTTCAAAATTGAAAAAATATGCGATGCGAGTAGCAAGTCAGGCTTTAAAATCGCAAGATTTGGCGTTCAACGAGTAGCGAGTAAGGCTTCAAAATCGAAAGAATATGCGATCAGCGAGTCGCGAGTAAGGCTTCAAAATCGAAAAAATATGCGATCAGCGAGTAGCAAGTAAGGCTTTAAAATCGCAAGATTTGGCGATCAACGAGTAGCGAGTAAGGCTTCAAAATCGAAAGAATATGCGATCAGCGAGTCTTGAGTAAGGCTTCAAAATCGAAAGAATATGCGATCAGCGAGTCGCGAAGAAGGCTTCAAAATTGAAAAAATATGCGATCAGCGAGTCGAAAGTAAGGCTTTAAAATCGCAATATTTGGCGATCAACGAGTAGCGAGTAAGGCTTCAAAATCGAAAGACTATGCGATCAGCGAGTCGCAAGTAAGGCTTCAAAATTGAAAGAATATGCGATCAGCAAGTCGCGAGAAATGCTTCAAAATTGAAAAAAATATGCGATCAGCGAGTAGCAAGTAAGGCTTTAAAATCGCAAGATTTGGCGATCAACGAGTAGCGAGTAAGGCTTCAAAATCCAAAGAATATGCGATCAGCGAGTCGCGAGTAAGGCTTCAAAATCTAAAGAATATGCGATCAGAGAGTCGCGAAGAAGGCTTTAAAATTGAAAAAATATGCGACCAGCGAGTAGCAAGTAAGGCTTAAAAATCGCAAGATTTGGCGATCAACGAGTAGCGAGTAAGGCTTCAAAATCGAAAGAATATGCGATCAGCGAGTCGCGAGTTAGGCTTCTAAATCGAAAGAATTTGCGATCAGCGAGTAGTGAGTAAGGCTTCAAAATCGAAGGATTTGGCGATCAGCGAGTAGCAACTTAGGCTTCAAAATTGAAAGAATATGCGATCAGCGAGTCGCGAAGAAGGCTTCAAAATTGACAAAAATATGCGATCAGCGTGTAGCAAGTAAGGCTTTAAAATCGCAAGATTTGGCGATCAACGAGTAGCGAGTAAGGCTTCAAAATCCAAAGAATATGCGATCAGCGAGTCGCGAAGAAGGCTTCAAAATTGACAAAAATATGCGATCAGCGTGTAGCAAGTAAGGCTTTAAAATCGCAAGATTTGGCGATCAACGAGTAGCGAGTAAGGCTTCAAAATCCAAAGAATATGCGATCAGCGAGTCGCGAAGAAGTCTTCAAAATTGACAAAAATATGCGATCAGCGTGTAGCAAGTAAGGCTTTAAAATCGCAAGATTTGGCGATCAACGAGTAGCGAGTAAGGCTTCAAAATCCAAAGAATATGCGATCAGCGAGTCGCGAGTAAGGCTTCAAAATCTAAAGAATATGCGATCAGCGAGTCGCGAGTAAGGCTTCAAAATCTAAAGAATATGCGATCAGAGAGTCGCGAAGAAGGCTTCAAAATTAAAAAAATATGCGACCAGCGAGTAGCAAGTAAGGCTTAAAAATCGCAAGATTTGGCGATCAACGAGTAGCGAGTAAGGCTTCAAAATCCAAAGAATATGCGATCAGCGAGTCGCGAGTAAGGCTTCAAAATCTAAAGAATATGCGATCAGAGAGTCGCGAAGAAGGCTTCAAAATTAAAAAAATATGCGACCAGCGAGTAGCAAGTAAGGCTTAAAAATCGCAAGATTTGGCGATCAACGAGTAGCGAGTAAGGCTTCAAAATCGAAAGAATATGCGATCAGCGAGTCGCGAGTTAGGCTTCTAAATCGAAAGAATTTGCGATCAGCGAGTAGTGAGTAAGGCTTCAAAATCGAAGGATTTGGCGATCAGCGAGTAGCAACTTAGGCTTCAAAATTGAAAGAATATGCGATCAGCGAGTAGCAAGTAAGGCTTCAAAATCAAAGAATATGCGATCAGCGAGTCGCGAAGAAGGCTTCAAAATTGAAAAAATATGCGATCAGCGAGTAGCAAGTAAGGCTTTAAATCGCAAGATTTGGCGATCAACGAGTAGCGAGTAAGGCTTCAAAATCGAAAGAATATGCGATCAGCGAGTCGCGAGTAAGGCTTCAAAATTAAAAAAAAAATATGCGACCAGCGAGTAGCAAGTAAGGCTTTAAAATCGCAAGATTTGGCGATCAAGGAGTATCGAATAAGGCTTCAAAATCCAAAGAATAAGCGATCAGCGAGTCACGAGTAAGGCTTCAAAATCGAAAGAATATGCGATCAGCGAGTCGCGAAGAAGGCTTCAAAATTGAAAGAATATGCGATCAGCAAGTCGCGAGAAAGGCTTCAAAATTGAAAAAATATGCGATCAGCGTGTAGCAAGTAAGGCTTTAAAATCGCAAGATTTGGCGATCAACGAGTAGCGAGTAAGGCTTCAAAATCCAAAGAATATGCGATCAGCGAGTCGCGAGTAAGGCTTCAAAATCGAAAGAATATGCGATCAGCGAGTCGCGAAGAAGGCTTCAAAATTGAAAAAATATGCGATCAGCGAGTCGCAAGTAAGGCTTTAAAATCGCAATATTTGGCGATCAACGAGTAGCGAGTAAGGCTTCAAAATCGAAAGACTATGCGATCAGCGAGTCGCAAGTAAGGCTTCAAAATTGAAAGAATATGCGATCAGCAAGTCGCGAGAAAGGCTTCAAAATTGAAAAAATATGCGATCAGCGAGTAGCAAGTAAGGCTTTAAAATCGCAAGATTTGGCGATCAACGAGTAGCGAGTAAGGCTTCAAAATTCAAAGAATATGCGATCAGCGAGTCGCGAGTAAGGCTTCAAAATCTAAAGAATATGCGATCAGAGAGTCGCGAAGAAGGCTTCAAAATTGAAAAAATATGCGACCAGCGAGTAGCAAGTAAGGCTTAAAAATCGCAAGATTTGGCGATCAACGAGTAGCGAGTAAGGCTTCAAAATCGAAAGAATATGCGATCAGCGAGTCGCGAGTTAGGCTTCTAAATCGAAAGAATTTGCGATCAGCGAGTAGTGAGTAAGGCTTCAAAATCGAAGGATTTGGCGATCAGCGAGTAGCAACTTAGGCTTCAAAATTGAAAGAATATGCGATCAGCGAGTAGCAAGTAAGGCTTCAAAATCTAAAGAATATGCGATCAGAGAGTCGCGAAGAAGGCTTCAAAATTAAAAAAATATGCGACCAGCGAATAGCAAGTAAGGCTTAAAAATCGCAAGATTTGGCGATCAACGAGTAGCGAGTAAGGCTTCAAAATCGAAAGAATATGCGATCAGCGAGTCGCGAGTTAGGCTTCTAAATCGAAAGAATTTGCGATCAGCGAGTAGCTAAGAAGGCTTCAAAATCGAAGGATTTGGCGATCAGCGAGTAGCAACTTAGGCTTCAAAATTGAAAGAATATGCGATCAGCGAGTAGCAAGTAAGGCTTCAAAATCAAAGAATATGCGATCAGCTAGTCGCGAAGAAGGCTTCAAAATTGACAAATATATGCGATCAGCGAGTAGCAAGTTAGGCTTTAAAATCGCAAGATTTGGCGATCAACGAGTAGCGAGTAAGGCTTCAAAATCGAAAGAATATGCGATCAGCCAGTCGCAAGTAAGGCTTCAAAATTAAAAAAAAAATATGCGACCAGCGAGTAGCAAGTAAGGCTTTAAAATCGCAAGATTTGGCGATCAAGGAGTAGTGAATAAGGCTTCAAAATCCAAAGAATAAGCGATCAGCGAGTCGCGAGTAAAGCTTCAAAATCGAAAGAATATGCGATCAGCGAGTCGCGAAGAAGGCTTCAAAATTGAAAAAATATGCGATCAGCGAGTAGCAAGTAAGGCTTTAAAATCGCAATATTTGGCGATCAACGAGTAGCGAGTAAGGCTTCAAAATCGAAAGAATATGCGATCAGCGAGTAGTGAGTAAGGCTTCAAAATCGAAGGATTTGGCGATCAGCGAGTAGCAACTTAGGCTTCAAAATTGAAAGAATATGCGATCAGCGAGTAGCAAGTAAGGCTTCAAAATCAAAGAATATGCAATCAGCGAGTCGCGAAGAAGGCTTCAAAATTGAAAAAATATGCGATCAGCGAGTAGCAAGTAAGGCTTTAAAATCGCAATATTTGGCGATCAACGCGTAGCGAGTAAGGCTTCAAAATCAAAGAATATGCGATCAGCGAGTCGCGAAGAAGGCTTCAAAATTGAAAAAATATGCGATCAGCGAGTAGCAAGTAAGGCTTTAAAATCGCAAGATATGGCGATCAACGAGTAGCGAGTAAGGCTTCTAAATCGAAAGAATATGCGATCAGCGAGTCGCGAGTAAATCTTCAAAATTAAAAAAAAAATATGCGACCAGCGAGTAGCAAGTAAGGCTTTAAAATCGCAAGATTTGGCGATCAAGGAGTAGCGAATAAGGCTTCAAAATCCAAAGAATAAGCGATCAGCGAGTCGCGAGTAAGGCTTCAAAATCGAAAGAATATGCGATCAGCGAGTCGCGAAGAAGGCTTCAAAATTGAAAAAATATGCGATCAGTGAGTAGCAAGTAAGGCTTTAAAATCGCAATATTTGGCGATCAACGAGTAGCGAGTAAGGCTTCAAAATCGAAAGAATATGCGATCAGCGAGTAGTGAGTAAGGCTTCAAAATCGAAGGATTTGGCGATCAGCGAGTAGCAACTTAGGCTTCAAAATTGAAAGAATATGCGATCAGCGAGTAGCAAGTAAGGCTTCAAAATCAAAGAATATGCAATCAGCGAGTCGCGAAGAAGGCTTTAAAATTGAAAAAATATGCGATCAGCGAGTAGCAAGTAAGGCTTTAAAATCGCAAGATTTGGCGATCAACGAGTAGCGAGTAAGGCTTCAAAATCGAAAGAATATGCGATCAGCGAGTTGCGAGTAAGGCTTCAAAATTAAAAAAAAAATATGCGACCAGCGAGTAGCAAGTAAGGCTTTAAAATCGCAAGATTTGGCGATCAAGGAGTAGCGAATAAGGCTTCAAAATCCAAAGAATAAGCGATCAGCGAGTCGCGAGTAAGGTTGCAAAATCGAAAGAATATGCGATCAGCGAGTCGCGAAGAAGGCTTCAAAATTGAAAAAATATGCGATCA
This sequence comes from Lacanobia oleracea, assembly GCA_950371165.1. NCBI lineage: Eukaryota > Metazoa > Arthropoda > Insecta > Lepidoptera > Noctuidae > Lacanobia > Lacanobia oleracea. The sequence goes on from OX493413.1 coordinate 19,006,857, forward strand.
GCGAGTAGCAAGTAAGGCTTTAAAATCGCAATATTTGGCAATCAACGAGTAGCGAGTAAGGCTTCAAAATCGAAAGAATATGCGATCAGCGAGTAGTGAGTAAGGCTTCAAAATCGAAGGATTTGGCGATCAGCGAGTAGCAACTTAGGCTTCAAAATTGAAAGAATATGCGATCAGCGAGTAGCAAGTAAGGCTTCAAAATCAAAGAATATGCAATCAGCGAGTCGCGAAGAAGGCTTCAAAATTGAAAAAATATGCGATCAGCGAGTAGCAAGTAAGGCTTTAAAATCGCAAGATTTGGCGATCAACGAGTAGCGAGTAAGGCTTCAAAATCGAAAGAATATGCGATCAGCGAGTCGCGAGTAAGGCTTCAAAATTAAAAAAAAAATATGCGACCAGCGAGTAGCAAGTAAGGCTTTAAAATCGCAAGATTTGGCGATCAAGTAGTAGCGAATAAGGCTTCAAAATCCAAAGAATAAGCGATCAGCGAGTCGCGAGTAAGGCTTCAAAATCGAAAGAATATGCGATCAGCGAGTCGCGAAGAAGGCATCAAAATTGAAAAAATATGCGATCAGCGAGTAGCAAGTAAGGCTTTAAAATTGCAATATTTGGCGATCAACGAGTAGCGAGTAAGGCTTCAAAATCGAAAGAATATGCGATCAGCGAGTCGCGAGTAAGGCTTCAAAATTGAAAGAATTTGCGATCAGCAAGTCGCGAGTAAGGCTTCAAAATTGAAAAAATATGCGATCAGCGAAAAGCAAGTAAGGCTTTAAAATCGCAAGATTTGGCGATCAACGAGTAGCAAGTAAGGCTTCAAAATCCAAAGAATATGCGATCAGCGAGTCGCGAGTAAGGCTTCAAAATCGAAAAAATAAGCGATCAGCGAGTAGCAAGTAAGGCTTTAAAATCGCAAGATTTGGCGATCAACGAGTAGCGAGTAAGGCTTCAAAATCCAAAGAATAAGCGATCAGCGAGTCGCGAGTAAGGCTTCAAAATCGAAAGAATATGCGATCAGCGAGTCGCGAAGAAGGCTTCAAAATTGAAAAAATATGCGATCAGTGAGTAGCAAGTAAGGCTTTAAAATCGCAATATTTGGCGATCAACGAGTAGCGAGTAAGGCTTCAAAATCGAAAGAATATGCGATCAGCGAGTAGTCAGTAAGGCTTCAAAATCGAAGGATTTGGCGATCAGCGAGTAGCAACTTAGGCTTCAAAATTGAAAGAATATGCGATCAGCGAGTAGCAAGTAAGGCTTCAAAATCAAAGAATATGCAATCAGCGAGTCGCGAAGAAGGCTTCAAAATTGAAAAAATATGCGATCAGCGAGTAGCAAGTAAGGCTTTTAAATCGCAAGATTTGGCGATCAACGAGTAGCGAGTAAGGCTTCAAAATCGAAAGAATATGCGATCAGCGAGTCGCGAGTAAGGCTTCAAAATTAAAAAAAAAATATGCGACCAGCGAGTAGCAAGTAAGGCTTTAAAATCGCAAGATTTGGCGATCAAGGAGTAGCGAATAAGGCTTCAAAATCCAAAGAATATGCGATCAGCGAGTCGCGAGTAAGGCTTCAAAATCGAAAGAATATGCGATCAGCGAGTCGCGAAGAAGGCTTCAAAATTGAAAAAATATGCGATCAGCGAGTAGCAAGTAAGGCTTTAAAATCGCAATATTTGGCAATCAACGAGTAGCGAGTAAGGCTTCAAAATTGAAAGAATATGCGATCAGCGAGTAGTGAGTAAGGCTTCAAAATCGAAGGATTTGGCGATCAGCGAGTAGCAACTTAGGCTTCAAAATTGAAAGAATATGCGATCAGCGAGTAGCAAGTAAGGCTTCAAAATCAAAGAATATGCAATCAGCGAGTCGCGAAGAAGGCTTCAAAATTAAAAAAATATGCGATCAGCGAGTAGCAAGTAAGGCTTTAAAATCGCAAGATTTGGCGATCAACGAGTAGCGAGTAAGGCTTCCAAATCGAAAGAATATGCGATCAGCGAGTCGCGAGTAAGGCTTCAAAATCGAAAAAATACGCGATCAGCGAGTTGCAAGTAAGGCTTTAAAATCGCAAGATTTGGCGATCAACGAGTAGCGAGTAAGGCTTCAAAATTGAAAGAATATGCGATCAGCGAGTCGCAAGTAAGGCTTCAAAATCGAAAAAAAAAATGCGATCAGCGATTAGCAAGTAAGGCTTTAAAATCGCAAGATTTGGCGATCAACGAGTAGCGAGTAAGGCTTCAAAATCGAAAGAATATGTGATCAGCGAGTCTTGAGTAAGGCTTCAAAATCGAAAGAATATGCGATCAGCGAGTCGCGAAGAAGGCTTCTAAATTGAAAAAATATGCGATCAGCGAGTAGCAAGTAAAGCTTTAAAATCGCAATATTTGGCGATCAACGAGTAGCGAGTAAGGCTTCAAAATCGAAAGACTATGCGATCAGCGAGTCGCGAGTAAGGCTTCAAAATTGAAAGAATATGCGACCAGCAAGTCGCGAGTAATGCTTCAAAATTGAAAAAATATGCGATCAGCGAGTAGCAAGTAAGGCTTTAAAATCGCAATATTTGGCGATCAACGAGTAGCGAGTAAGGCTTCAAAATCGAAAGAATATGCGATCAGCGAGTCGCGAGTAAGGCTTCAAAATTGAAAGAATATGCGATCAGCAAGTCGCGAGTAAGGCTTCAAAATTGAAAAAATATGCGATCAGCGAGTAGCAAGTAAGGCTTCAAAATCGAAAGAATATGCGATCAGCGAGTCGCGAAGAAGGCTTCAAAATTGACAAAAATATGCGATCAGCGAGTAGCAAGTAAGGCTTTAAAATCGCAAGATTTGGCGATCAACGAGTAGCGAGTAAGGCTTAAAAATCCAAAGAATATGCGATCAGCGAGTCGCGAGTAAGGCTTCAAAATCGAAAGAATATGCGATCAGCAAGTCGCGAAGAAGGCTTCAAAATTGAAAAAATATGCGATGCGAGTAGCAAGTCAGGCTTTAAAATCGCAAGATTTGGCGTTCAACGAGTAGCGAGTACGGCTTCAAAATCGAAAGAATATGCAATCAGCGAGTCGCGAGTAAGGCTTCAAAATTGAAAAAATATGCGATCAGCGAGTTGCAAGTAAGGCTTTAAAATCGCAAGATTTGGCGATCAACGAGTAGCGAGTTAGGCTTCATAATTGAAAGAATATGCGATCAGCGAGTCGCGAGTAAGGCTTCAAAATCGAAAAAATATGCGATCAGCGAGTAGCAAGTAAGGCTTTAAAATCGCAAGATTTGGCGATCAACGAGTAGCGAGTAAGGCTTCAAAATCGAAAGAATATGCGATCAGCGAGTCTTGAGTAAGGCTTCAAAATCGAAAGAATATGCGATCAGCGAGTCGCGAAGAAGGCTTCAAAATTGAAAAAATATGCGATCAGCGAGTCGCAAGTAAGGCTTTAAAATCGCAATATTTGGCGATCAACGAGTAGCGAGTAAGGCTTCAAAATCGAAAGAATATGCGATCAGCGAGTCGCAAGTAAGGCTTCAAAATTGAAAGAATATGCGATCAGCAAGTCGCGAGAAAGGCTTCAAAATTGAAAAAATATGCGATCAGCGAGTAGCAAGTAAGGCTTTAAAATCGCAAGATTTGGCGATCAACGAGTAGCGAGTAAGGCTTCAAAATCCAAAGAATATGCGATCAGCGAGTCGCGAGTAAGGCTTCAAAATCTAAAGAATATGCGATCAGAGAGTCGCGAAGAAGGCTTCAAAATTGAAAAAATATGCGACCAGCGAGTAGCAAGTAAGGCTTAAAAATCGCAAGATTTGGCGATCAGCGAGTAGCGAGTAAGGCTTCAAAATCGAAAGAATATGCGATCAGCGAGTCGCGAGTTAGGCTTCAAAATCGAAAAAAAAATGCGATCAGCGAGAAGCAAGTAAGGCCTTAAAATCGCAATATTTGGCGATCAACGAGAAGCGAGTAAGGCTTCAAAATCGAAAGAATATGCGATCAGCGAGTCGCGAGTAAGGCTTCAAAATTGAAAGAATATGCGATCAGCAAGTCGCGAGTAAGGCTTCAAAATTGAAAAAATATGCGATCAGCGAGTAGCAAGTAAGGCTTCAAAATCGAAAGAATATGCGATCAGCGAGTCGCGAAGAAGGCTTCAAAATTGACAAAATATGCGATCAGCGAGTAGCAAGTAAGGCTTTAAAATCGCAAGATTTGGCGATCAACGAGTAGCGAGTAAGGCTTAAAAATCCAAAGAATATGCGATCAGCGAGTCGCGAGTAAGGCTTCAAAATCGAATGAATATGCGATCAGCAAGTCGCGAAGAAGGCTTCAAAATTGAAAAAATATGCGATGCGAGTAGCAAGTCAGGCTTTAAAATCGCAAGATTTGGCGTTTAACGAGTAGCGAGTAAGGCTTCAAAATCGAAAGAAAATGCGATCAGCGAGTCGCAAGTAAGGCTTCAAAATTGAAATAATATGCGATCAGCGAGTCGCGAAGAAGGCTTCAAAATTGAAAAAATATGCGATCAGCGAGTCGCAAGTAAGGCTTTAAAATCGCAATATTTGGCGATCAACGAGTAGCGAGTAAGGCTTCAAAATCGAAAGAAAATGCGATCAGCGAGTCGCAAGTAAGGCTTCAAAATTGAAAGAATATGCGATCAGCAAGTCGCGAGAAAGGCTTCAAAATTGAAAAAATATGCGATCAGCGAGTAGCAAGTAAGGCTTTAAAATCGCAAGATTTGGCGATCAACGAGTAGCGAGTAAGGCTTCAAAATCCAAAGAATATGCGATCAGCGAGTCGCGAGTAAGGCTTCAAAATCTAAAGAATATGCGATCAGAGAGTCGCGAAGAAGGCTTCAAAATTGAAAAAATATGCGACCAGCGAGTAGCAAGTAAGGCTTAAAAATCGCAAGATTTGGCGATCAACGAGTAGCGAGTAAGGCTTCAAAATCGAAAGAATATGCGATCAGCGAGTCGCGAGTTAGGCTTCAAAATTGAAAGAATATGCGATCAGCAAGTCGCGAGTAAGGCTTCAAAATTGAAAAAATATGCGATCAGCGAAAAGCAAGTAAGGCTGTTAAATCGCATGATTTGGCGATCAACGAGTAGCGAGTAAGGCTTCAAAATCCAAAGAATATGCGATCAGCGAGTCGCGAGTAAGGCTTCAAAATCGAAAAAATATGCGATTCGCGAGTAGCAAGTAAGGCTTTAAAATCGCAAGATTTGGCGATCAACGAGTAGCGAGTAAGGCTTTAAAATTGAAAGAATATGCGATCAGCGAGTCGCAAGTAAGGCTTCAAAATCGAAAAAAAAATGCGATCAGCGAGAAGCAAGTAAGGCTTTAAAATCGCAATATTTGGCGATCAACGAGAAGCGAGTAAGGCTTCAAAATCGAAAGAATATGCGATCAGCGAGTCGCGAGTAAGGCTTCAAAATTGAAAGAATATGCGATCAGCAAGTCGCGAGTAAGGCTTCAAAATTGAAAAAATATGCGATCAGCGAGTAGCAAGTAAGGCTTCAAAATCGAAAGAATATGCGATCAACGAGTAGCGAGTAAGGCTTAATAATCCAAAGAATATGCGATCAGCGAGTCGCGAGTAAGGCTTCAAAATCGAAAGAATATGCGATCAGCAAGTCGCGAAGAAGGCTTCAAAATTGAAAAAATATGCGATGCGAGTAGCAAGTCAGGCTTTAAAATCGCAAGATTTGGCGTTCAACGAATAGCGAGTACGGCTTCAAAATCGAAAGAATATGCGATCAGCGAGTCGCGAGTAAGGCTTCAAAATTGAAAAAATATGCGATCAGCGAGTTGCAAGTAAGGCTTTAAAATCGCAAGATTTGGCGATCAACGAGTAGCGAGTTAGGCTTCATAATTGAAAGAATATGCGATCAGCGAGTCGCGAGTAAGGCTTCAAAATCGAAAAAATATGCGATCAGCAAGTAAGGCTTTAAAATCGCAAGATTTGGCGATCAACGAGTAGCGAGTAAGGCTTCAAATTCGAAAGAATATGCGATCAGCGAGTCTTGAGTAAGGCTTCAAAATCGAAAGAATATGCGATCAGCGAGTCGCGAAGAAGGCTTCAAAATTGAAAAAATATGCGATCAGCGAGTCGCAAGTAAGGCTTCAAAATTGAAAGAATATGCGATCAGCAAGTCGCGAGAAAGGCTTCAAAATTGAAAAAATATGCGATCAGCGAGTAGCAAGTAAGGCTTTAAAATCGCAAGATTTGGCGATCAACGAGTAGCGAGTAAGGCTTCAAAATCCAAAGAATATGCGATCAGCGAGTCGCGAGTAAGGCTTCAAAATCTAAAGAACATGCGATCAGAGAGTCGCGAAGAAGGCTTCAAAATTGAAAAAATATGCTACCAGCGAGTAGCAAGTAAGGCTTAAAAATCGCAAGATTTGGCGATCAACGAGTAGCGAGTAAGGCTTCAAAATCGAAAGAATATGCGATCAGCGAGTCGCGAGTTAGGCTTCTAAATCGAAAGAATTTGCGATCAGCGAGTAGTGAGTAAGGCTTCAAAATCGAAGGATTTGGCGATCAGCGAGTAGCAACTTAGGCTTCAAAATTGAAAGAATATGCGATCAGCGAGTAGCAAGTAAGGCTTCAAAATCAAAGAATATGCGATCAGCGAGTCGCGAAGAAGGCTTCAAAATTGACAAAAATATGCGATCAGCGTGTAGCAAGTAAGGCTTTAAAATCGCAAGATTTGGCGATCAACGAGTAGCGAGTAAGGATTCAAAATCCAAAGAATATGCGATCAGCGAGTCGCGAGTAAGGCTTCAAAATCTAAAGAATATGCGATCAGAGAGTCGCGAAGAAGGCTTCAAAATTGAAAAAATATGCGACCAGCGAGTAGCAAGTAAAGCTTAAAAATCGCAAGATTTGGCGATCAACGAGTAGCGAGTAAGGCTTCAAAATCGAAAGAATATGCGATCAGCGAGTCGCGAGTTAGGCTTCTAAATCGAAAGAATTTGCGATCAGCGAGTAGTGAGAAAGGCTTCAAAATCGAAGGATTTGGCGATCAGCGAGTAGCAACTTAGGCTTCAAAATTGAAAGAATATGCGATCAGCGAGTAGCAAGTAAGGCTTCAAAATCAAAGAATATGCGATCAGCGAGTCGCGAAGAAGGCTTCAAAATTGAAAAAATATGCGATCAGCGAGTAGCAAGAAAGGCTTTAAAATCGCAAGATTTGGCGATCAACGAGTAGCGAGTAAGGCTTCAAAATCGAAAGAATATGCGATCAGCGAGTCTTGAGTAAGGCTTCAAAATCGAAAGAATATGCAATCAGCGAGTCGCGAAGAAGGCTTCAAAATTGAAAAAATATGCTACCAGCGAGTAGCAAGTAAGGCTTAAAAATCGCAAGATTTGGCGATCAACGAGTAGCGAGTAAGGCTTCAAAATCGAGAGAATATGCGATCAGCGAGTCGCGAGTTAGGCTTCTAAATCGATAGAATTTGCGATCAGCGAGTAGTGAGTAAGGCTTCAAAATCGAAGGATTTGGCGATCAGCGAGTAGCAACTTAGGCTTCAAAATTGAAAGAATATGCGATCAGCGAGTAGCAAGTAAGGCTTCAAAATCAAAGAATATGCGATCAGCGAGTCGCGAAGAAGGCTTCAAAATTGACAAAAATACGCGATCAGCGTGTAGCAAGTAAGGCTTTAAAATCGCAAGATTTGGCGATCAACGAGTAGCGAGTAAGGCTTCAAAATCCAAAGAATATGCGATCAGCGAGTCGCGAGTAAGGCTTCAAAATCTAAAGAATATGCGATCAGAGAGTCGCGAAGAAGGCTTCAAAATTGAAAAAATATGCGACCAGCGAGTAGCAAGTAAGACTTAAAAATCGCAAGATTTGGCGATCAACGAGTATTGAGTAAGGCTTCAAAATCGAAAGAATATGCGATCAGCGAGTCGCGAGTTAGGCTTCTAAATCGAAAGAATTTGCGATCAGCGAGTAGTGAGTTAGGCTTCAAAATTGAAAGAATATGCGATCAGCGAGTCTTGAGTAAAGCTTCAAAATCGAAAGAATATGCGATCAGCGAGTCGCGAAGAAGGCTTCAAAATTGAAAAAATATGCGATCAACGAGTAGCAAGTAAGGCTTTAAAATCGCAATATTTGGCGATCAACGAGTAGCGAGTAAGGCTTCAAAATCGAAAGAATATGCGATCAGCGAGTCGCGAGTAAGGCTTCAAAATTGAAAGAATATGCGATCAGCGAGTCGCGAGTAAGGCTTCAAAATCGAAAGAATATGCGATCAGTGAGTCGCGAAGAAGGCTTCAAAATTAAAAAAATATGCGATCAGCGAGTAGCAAGTAAGGCTTTAAAATCGCAAGATTTGGCGATCAACGAGTAGCGAGTAAGGCTTCAAAATCGAAAGAATATGCGATCAGCGAGTCTTGAGTAAGGCTTTAAAATCGAAAGAATATGCGATCAGCGAGTCGCGAAGAAGGTTTCAAAATTGAAAAAATATGCGATCAGCGAGTAGCAAGTAAGGCTTTAAAATCGCAATATTTGGCGATCAACGAGTAGCGAGTAAGGCTTCAAAATCGAAAGAATATGCGATCAGCGAGTCGCGAGTAAGGCTTCAAAATTGAAAGAATATGGGATCAGCAAGTCGCGAGTAAGGCTTCAAAATTGAAAAAATATTCGATCAGCGAGTAGCAAGTAAGGCTTTAAAATCGCAAGATTTGGCGATCAACGAGTAGCGAGCAAGGCTTCAAAATCGAAAGAATTTGCGAACAGCGAGTCGCGAGTAAAGCTTCAAAATCGAAAGAATATGCGATCAGTGAGTCGCGAAGAAGGCTTCAAAATTGAAAGAATATGCGATCAGCGAGTCGCAAGTAAGGCTTCAAAATCGAAAAAAAAATGCGATCAGCGAGTAGCAAGTAAGGCTTTAAAATCGCAAGATTTGGCGATCAACGAATAGCGAGTAAGGCTTCAAAATCGAAAGAATATGCGATCAGCGAGTCGCGAGTTAGGCTTCAAAATCGAAAGAATTGGCGATCAGCGAGTAGCGACTTTTGCTTCAAAATTGAAAGAATATGCAATCAGAGAGTAGCAAGTAAGGCTTCAAAATCGAAAGAATATGCGATCAGCGAGTCGCAAGTAAGGTTTTAAAATTGAAAAAAAAATAGCGATCAGCGAGAAGCATGTAAGGCTTTAAAATCGCAAGATTTGGCGATCAACGAGTAGCGAGTAAGGCTTCAAAATCGAAAGAATATGCGATCAGCGAGTCTTGAGTAAGGCTTCAAAATCGAAAGAATATGCGATCAGCGAGTCGCGAAGAAGGCTTCAAAATTGAAAAAATATGCGATCAGCGACTAGCAAGTAAGGCTTTAAAATCGCAATATTTGGCGATCAACGAGTAGCGAGTAAGGCTTCAAAATCGAAAAAATATGCGATCAGCGAGTCGCGAGTAAGGCTTCAAAATTGAAAGAATATGCGATCAGCAAGTCGCGAGTAAGGCTTCAAAATTGAAAAAATATGCGATCAGCGAAAAGCAAGTAAGGCTTTAAAATCGCAAGATTTTGCGATCAACGAGTAGCGAGTAAGGCTTCAAAATCCAAAGAATATGCGATCAGCGAGTCGCGAGTAAGGCTTCAAAATCGAAAAAATATGCGATCAGCGAGTAGCAAGTAAGGCTTTAAAATCGCAAGATTTGGCGATCAACGAGTAGCGAGTAAGGCTTTAACATCGCAAGATTTGGCGATCAACGAGTAGCGAGTAAGGCTTCAAAATCCAAAGAATATGCGATCAGCGAGTCGCGAGTAAGGCTTCAAAATCGAAAGAATATGCGATCAGTGAGTCGCGAAGAAGGCATCAAAATTGAAAAAATATGCGATCAGCGAGTAGCAAGTAAGGCTTTAAAATCGCAAGATTTGGCGATCAACGAGTAGCGAGTAAGGCTTCAAAATCGAAAAATTATGCGATCAGCGAGTCGCGAGTAAGGCTTCAAAATTGAAAAAATATGCGACCAGCGAGTAGCATGTAAGGCTTTAAAATCGCAAGATTTGGCGATCAACGAGTAGCGAGTAAGTCTTCAAAATTGAAAGAATATGCGATCAGCGAGTCGCAAGTAAGGCTTCAAAATTGAAAAAAAATGCGATCAGCGAGTAGCAAGTAAGGCTTTAAAATCGCAAGATTTGGCGATCAACGAGTAGCGAGTAAGGCTTCAAAATCGAAAGAATATGCGATCAGCGAGTCGCGAGTAAGGCTTCAAAATTGAAAGAATATGCGATCAGCAAGTCGCGAGTAAGGCTTCAAAATTGAAAAAATATGCGATCAGCGAGTAGCAAGTAAGGCTTTAAAATCACAAGATTTGGCGATCAACGAGTAGCGAGTAAGGCTTCAAAATCCAAAGAATATGCGATCAGCGAGTCGCGAGTAAGGCTTCAAAATCGAAAGAATATGCGATCAGTTAGTCGCGAAGAAGGCATCAAAATTGAAAAATATGCGATCAGCGAGTAGCAAGTAAGGCTTTAAAATCGCAAGATTTGGCGATCAACGAGTAGCGAGTAAGGCTTTAAAATTGAAAGAATATGCGATCAACGAGTAGCGAGTAAGGCTTCAAAATCGAAAGAATATGCGATCAGCGAGTCTTGAGTAGAGCTTCAAAATCGAAAGAATATGCGATGAGCGAGTCGCGAAGAAGGCTTCAAAATTGAAAAAATATGCGATCAGCGAGTAGCAAGTAAGGCTTTAAAATCGCAATATTTGGCGATCAACGAGAAGCGAGTAAGGCTTCAAAATCGAAAGAATATGCGATCAGCGAGTCGCGAGTAAGGCTTCAAAATTGAAAGAATATGCGATCAGCGAGTAGCAAGTAAGGCTTCAAAATCGAAAGAATATGCGATCAGCGAGTCGCGAAGAAGGCTTCAAAATTGACAAATATATGCGATCAGCGAGTAGCAAGTAAGGCTTTAAAATCGCAAGATTTGGCGATCAACGAGTAGCGAGTAAGGCTTCAAAATCGAAAAATTATGCGATCAGCGAGTCGCGAGTAAGGCTTTAAAATTGAAAAAATATGCGACCAGCGAGTAGCAAGTAAGGCTCTTAAATCGCAAGATTTGGCGATCAACGAGTAGCGAGTAAGGCTTCAAAATTGAAAGAATATGCGATCAGCGAGTCGCAAGTAAGGCTTCAAAATTGAAAAAAAATGCGATCAGCGAGTAGCAAGTAAGGCTTTAAAATCGCAAGATTTGGCGATCAACGAGTAGCGAGTAAGGCTTCAAAATCGAAAGAATATGCGATCAGCGAGTCTTGAGTAAAGCTTCAAAATCGAAAGAATATGCGATCAGCGAGTCGCGAAGAAGGCTTCAAAATTGAAAAAATATGCGATCAGCGAGTAGCAAGTAAGGCTTTAAAATCGCAATATTTGGCGATCAACGAATAGCGAGTAAGGCTTCAAAATCGAAAGAATATGCGATCAGCGAGTCGCGAGTAAGGCTTCAAAATTGAAAGAATATGCGATCAGCGAGTTGCAAGTAAGGCTTCAAAATCGAAAGAATATGCGATCAGCGAGTCGCGAAGAAGGCTTCAAAATTGACAAATATATGCGATCAGCGAGTAGCAAGTAAAGCTTTAAAATCGCAAGATTTGGCGATCAACGAGTAGCGAGTAAGGCTTCAAAATCCAAAGAATATGCGATCAGCGAGTCGCGAGTAAGGCTTCAAAATCGAAAGAATATGCGATCAGCAATTCGCGAAGAAGGCTTCAAAATTGAAAAAATATGCGATGCGAGTAGCAAGTCAGGCTTTAAAATCGCAAGATTTGGCGTTCAACGAGTAGCAAGTAAGGCTTCAAAATCGAAAGAATATGCGATCAGCGAGTCGCGAGTAAGGCTTCAAAATTGAAAAAATATGCGATCAGCGAGTTTCAAGTAAGGCTTTAAAATCGCAAGATTTGGCGATCAACGAGTAGCAAGTAAGGCTTCAAAATCGAAAGAATATGCGATCAGCGAGTCCCGAAGAAAGCATCAAAATTGAAAAAATATGCGATCAGCGAGTAGCAAGTAAGGCTTCAAAATCGAAAGAATATGCGATCAGCGAGGCGCGAAGAAGGCTTCAAAATTGACAAAAATATGCGATTAGCGAGTAGCAAGTAAGGCTTTAAAATCGCAAGATTTGGCGATCAACGAGTAGCGAGTAAGGCTTCAAAATCCAAAGAATATGCGATCAGCGAGTCGCAAGTAAGGCTTCAAAATCGAAAGAATATGCGATCAGCGAGTCGCGAAGAAGGCTTTAAAATCGCAAGATTTGGCGATCAACAAGTAGCGAGTAAGGCTTCAAAATCCAAAGAATATGCAATCAGCGAGTCGCGGGTAAGGCTTCAAAATCGAAAGAATATGCGATCAGTGAGTCGCGAAGAAGGCTTCAAAATTGAAAAAATATGCGATCAGCGAGTAGCAAGTAAGGCTTTAAAATCGCAAGATTTGGCGATCAACGAGTAGCGAGTAAGGCTTCAAAATCGAAAGAATATGCGATCAGCGAGTCGCAAGTAAGGCTTCAAAATTGAAAAAAAATGCGATCAGCGAGTAGCAAGTAAGGCTTTAAAATCGCAGGATTTGGCGATCAACGAGTAGCGAGTAGGGCTTCAAAATCGAAAGAATATGCGATCAGCGAGTCTTGAGTAAAGCTTCAAAATCGAAAGAATATGCGATCAGCGAGTCGCGAAGAAGGCTTCAAAATTGAAAAAATATGCGATCAGCGAGTAGCAAGTAAAGCTATAAAATCGCAATATTTGGCGATCAACGAGTAGCGAGTAAGGCTTCAAAATCGAAAGAATATGCGATCAGCGAGTCGCGAGTAAGGCTTCAAAATTGAAAGAATATGCGATCAGCAAGTCGCGAGTAAGGCTTCAAAATTGAAAAAATATACGATCAGCGAAAAGCAAGTAAGGCTTTAAAATCGCAAGATTTTGCGATCAACGAGTAGCGATAAAGGCTTCAAAATCCAAAGTATATGCGATCAGCGAGTCGCGAGTAAGGCTTCAAAATCGAAAAAATATGCGATCAGCGAGTAGCAAGTAAGGCTTTAAAATCGCAAGATTTGGCGATCAACGAGTAGTAAGTAAGGCTTCAAAATTGAAAGAATATGCGATCAGCGAGTCGCAAGTAAGGCTTCAAAATCGAAAAAAAAATGCGATCAGCGAGTAGCAAGTAAGGCTTTAAAATCGCAAGATTTGACGATCAACGAGTAGCGAGTAAGGCTTCAAAATCGAAAGAATATGCGATCAGCGAGTCTTGAGTAAGGCTTCAAAATCGAAAGAATATGCGATCAGCGAGTCGCGAAGAAGGCTTCAAAATTGAAAAAATATGCGATCAGCGAGTAGCAAGTAAGGCTTTAAAATTGCAATATTTGGCGATCAACGAGTAGCGAGTAAGGCTTCAAAATCGAAAGAATATGCGATCAGCGAGTCGCGAGTAAGGCTTCAAAATTGAAAGAATATGCGATCAGCAAGTCGCGAGTAAGGCTTCAAAATTGAAAAAATATGCGATCAGCAAGTAGCAAGTAAGGCTTTAAAATCGCAAGATTTGGCGAACAACAAGTAGCGAGTAAGGCTTCAAAATCCAAAGAATATGCGATCAGCGAGTCGCGAGTAAGGCTTCAAAATCGAAAGAATATGCGATCAGTGAGTCGCGAAGAAGGCATCAAAATTGAAAAAATATGCGATCAGCGAGTAGCAAGTAAGGCTTTAAAATCGCAAGATTTGGGGATCAACGAGTAGCGAGTAAGGCTTCAAAATCGAAAAATTATGCGATCAGCGAGTCGCGAGTAAGGCTTCAAAATTGAAAAAATATGCGACCAGCGAGTAGCAAGTAAGGCTTTAAAATCGCAAGATTTGGCGATCAACGAAAAGCGAGTAAGGCTTCAAAATTGAAATAATATGCGATCAGCGAGTAGCAAGTAAGGCTTTAAAATCGCAAGATTTGGCGATCAACGAGTAGCGAGTAAGGCTTCAAAATCGAAAGAATATGCGATCAGCGAGTCTTGAGTAAAGCTTCAAAATCGAAAGAATATGCGATCAGCGAGTCGCGAAGAAGGCTTCAAAATTGAAAAAATATGCGATCAGCGAGTGGCAAGTAAGGCTTTAAAATCGCAATATTTGGCGATCAACGAGTAGCGAGTAAGGCTTCAAAATCGAAAGAATATGCGATCAGCGAGTCGCGAGTAAGGCTTCAAAATTGAAAGAATATGCGATCAGCGAGTCGCGAAGAAGGCTTCAAAATTGAAAAAATATGCGATCAGCGAGTAGCAAGTAAGGCTTTAAAATCGCAATATTTGGCGATCAACGAGTAGCGAGTAAGGCTTCAAAATCGAAAGAATATGCGATCAGCGAGTCGCGAGTAAGGCTTCAAAATTGAAAGAATATGCGATCAGCAAGTCGCGAGTAAAGCTTCAAAATTGAAAAAATATGCGATCAGCGAAAAGCAAGTAAGGCTTTAAAATCGCAAGATTTTGCGATCAACGAGTAGCGAGTAAGGCTTCAAAATCCAAAGAATATGCGATCAGCGAGTCGCGAGTAAGGCTTCAAAATCGAAAAAATATGCGATCAGCGGGTAGCAAGTAAGGCTTTAAAATCGCAAGATTCGGCGATCAACGAGTAGCGCGTAAGGCTTTAAAATTGAAAGAATATGCGATCAGCGAGTCGCAAGTAAGGCTTCAAAATCGAAAAAAAAATGCGATCAGCAAGTAGCAAGTAAGGCTTTAAAATCGCAAGATTTGGCGATCAACCAGTAGCGAGTAAGGCTTCAAAATCGAAAGAATATGCGATCAGCGAGTCTTGAGTAAGGCTTCAAAATCGAAAGAATATGCGATCAGCGAGTCGCGAGTAAGGCTTCAAAATCGAAAGAATATGCGATCAGCAAGTCGCGAAGAAGGCTTCAAAATTGAAAAAATATGCGATGCGAGTAGCAAGTCAGGCTTTAAAATCGCAAGATTTGGCGTTCAACGAGTAGCGAGTAAGGCTTCAAAATCGAAAGAATATGCGATCAGCGAGTCGCGAGTAAGGCTTCAAAATTGAAAAAATATGCGATCAGCGAGTTGCAAGTAAGGCTTTAAAATCGCAAGATTTGGCGATCAACGAGTAGCAAGTAAGGCTTCAAAATCGAAAGAATATGCGATCAGCGAGTCCCGAAGAAAGCTTCAAAATTGAAAAAATATGCGATCAGCGAGTAGCAAGTAAGGCTTCAAAATCGAAAGAATATGCGATCAGCGAGGCGCGAAGAAGGCTTCAAAATTGACAAAAATATGCGATCAGCGAGTAGCAAGTAAGGCTTTAAAATCGCAAGATTTGACGATCAACGAGTAGCGAGTAAGGCTTCAAAATCCAAAGAATATGCGATCAGCGAGTCGCAAGTAAGGCTTCAAAATCGAAAGAATATGCGATCAGCGAGTCGCGAAGAAGGCTTTAAAATCGCAAGATTTGGCGATCAACAAGTAGCGAGTAAGGCTTCAAAATCCAAAGAATATGCAATCAGCGAGTCGCGGGTAAGGCTTCAAAATCGAAAGAATATGCGATCAGTGAGTCGCGAAGAAGGCATCAAAATTGAAAAAATATGCGATCAGCGAGTAGCAAGTAAGGCTTTAAAATCGCAAGATTTGGCGATCAACGAGTAGCGAGTAAGGCTTCAAAATTGAAAGAATATGCGATCAGCGAGTCGCAAGTAAGGCTTCAAAATTGAAAAAAAATGCGATGCGAGTAGCAAGTAAGGCTTTAAAATCGCAAGATTTGGCGATCAACGAGTAGCGAGTATGGCTTCAAAATCGAAAGAATATGCGATCAGCGAGTCTTGAGTAAAGCTTCAAAATCGAAAGAATATGCGATCAGCGAGTCGCGAAGAAGGCTTCAAAATTGAAAAAATATGCGATCAGCGAGTAGCAAGTAAAGCTTTAAAATCGCAATATTTGGCGATCAACGAGTAGCGAGTAAGGCTTCAAAATCGAAAGAATATGCGATCAGCGAGTCGCGAGTAAGGCTTCAAAATTGAAAGAATATGCGATCAGCAAGTCGCGAGTACGGCTTCAAAATTGAAAAAATATGCGATCAGCGAAAAGCAAGTAAGGCTTTAAAATCGCAAGATTTTGCGATCAACGATTAGCGAGTAAGGCTTCAAAATCCAAAGTATATGCGATCAGTGAGTCGCGAAGAAGGCTTCAAAATTGAAAAAATATGCGATCAGCGAGTAGCAAGTAAGGCTTTAAAATCGCAAGATTTGGGGATCAACGAGTAGCGAGTAAGGCTTCAAAATCGAAAAATTATGCGATCAGCGAGTCGCGAGTAAGGCTTCAAAATTGAAAAAATATGCGACCAGCGAGTAGCAAGTAAGGCTTTAAAATCGCAAGATTTGGCGATCAACGAAAAGCGAGTTAGGCTTCAAAATTGAAAGAATATGCGATCAGCGAGTAGCAAGTAAGGCTTTAAAATCGCAAGATTTGGCGATCAACGAGTAGCGAGTAAGGCTTCAAAATCGAAAGAATATGCGATCAGCGAGTCTTGAGTAAAGCTTCAAAATCGAAAGAATATGCGATCAGCGAGTCGCGAGTAAGGCTTCAAAATTGAAAGAATATGCGATCAGCAAGTCGCGAGTAAAGCTTCAAAATTGAAAAAATATGCGATCAGCGAAAAGCAAGTAAGGCTTTAAAATCGCAAGATTTTGCGATCAACGAGTAGCGTGTAAGGCTTCAAAATCCAAAGAATATGCGATCAGCGAGTCGCGAGTAAGGCTTCAAAATCGAAAAAATATGCGATCAGCGGGTAGCAAGTAAGGCTTTAAAATCGCAAGATTCGGCGATCAACGAGTAGCGCGTAAGGCTTTAAAATTGAAAGAATATGCGATCAGCGAGTCGCAAGTAAGGCTTCAAAATCGAAAAAAAAATGCGATCAGCGAGTAGCAAGTAAGGCTTTAAAATCGAAAGATTTGGCGATCAACGAGTAGCGAGTAAGGCTTCAAAATCGAAAGAATATGCGATCAGCGAGTCTTGAGTAAGGCTTCAAAATCGAAAGAATATGCGATCAGCGAGTCGCGAAGAAGGCTTCAAAATTGAAAAAATATGCGATCAGCGAGTAGCAAGTAAGGCTTTAAAATCGCAAGATTTGGCGATCAACGAGTAGCGAGTAAGGCTTCAAAATCCAAAGAATATGCGATCAGCGAGTCGCGAGTAAGGCTTCAAAATCGAAAGAATATGCGATCAGTGAGTCGCGAAGAAGGCATCAAAATTGAAAAAATATGCGATCAGCGAGTAGCAAGTAAAGCTTTAAAATTGCAATATTTGGCGATCAACGAGTAGCGAAGAAGGCTTCAAAATCGAAAGAATATGCGATCAGCGAGTCGCGAGTAAGGCTTCAAAATCGAAAGAATATGCGATCAGCAAGTCGCGAGTAAGGCTTCAAAATTGAAAAAATATGCGATCAGCGAGTAGCAAGTAAGGCTTTAAAATCGCAAGATTTGGCGATCAACGAGTAGCGAGTAAGGCTTCAAAATCCAAAGAATATGCGATCAGCGAGTCGCGAGTAAGGCTTCAAAATCGAAAGAATATGCGATCAGTGAGTCGCGAAGAAGGCATCAAAATTGAAAAAATATGCGATCAGCGAGTAGCAAGTAAGGCATTAAAATCGCAAGATTTGGCGATCAACGAGTAGCGAGTAAGGCTTCAAAATCGAAAAATTATGCGATCAGCGAGTCGCGAGTAAGGCTTCAAAATTGAAAAAATATGCGACCAGCGAGTAGCAAGTATGGCTTTAAAATCGCAAGATTTGGCGATCAACGAGTAGCGAGTAAGGCTTCAAAATCGAAAGAATATGCGATCAGCGAGTCTTGAGTAAAGCTTCAAAATCGAAAGAATATGCGATCAGCGAGTCGCGAAGAAGGCTTCAAAATTGAAAAAATATGCGATCAGCGAGTAGCAAGTAAGGCTTTAAAATCGCAATATTTGGCGATCAACGAGTAGCGAGTAAGGCTTCAAAATCGAAAGAATATGCGATCAGCGAGTCGCGAGTAAAGCTTCAAAATTGAAAGAATATGCGATCAGCAAGTCGCGAGTAAGGCTTCAAAATTGAAAAAATATGCGATCAGCGAAAAGCAAGTAAGGCTTTAAAATCGCAAGATTTGGCGATCAACGAGAAGCGAGTAAGGCTTCAAAATTGAAAGAATATGCGATCAGCGAGTCGCAAGTAAGGCTTCAAAATCGAAAAAAAAAATGCGATCAGCGAGTAGCAAGTAAGGCTTCAAAATCGAAAAAAAAAATGCGATCAGCGAGTAGCAAGTAAGGCTTTAAAATCGCAAGATTTGGCGATCAACCAGTAGCGAGTAAGGCTTCAAAATCGAAAGAATATGCGATCAGCGAGTCTTGAGTAAGGCTTCAAAATCGAAAGAATATGCGATCAGCGAGTCACGAGTAAGGCTTCAAAATCGAAAGAATATGCGATCAGCAAGTAGCAATTAAGGCTTTAAAATCGCAAGATTTGGCGATCAACGAGAAGCGAGTAAGGCTTCAAAATTGAAAGAATATGCGATCAGCGAGTCGCAAGTAAGGCTTCAAAATCGAAAAAAAAAATGCGATCAGCGAGTAGCAAGTAAGGCTTTAAAATCGCAAGATTTGGCGATCAACCAGTAGCGAGTAAGGCTTCAAAATCGAAAGAATATGCGATCAGCGAGTCTTGAGTAAGGCTTCAAAATCGAAAGAATATGCGATCAGCGAGTCGCGAGTAAGGCTTCAAAATCGAAAGAATATGCGATCAGCAAGTCGCGAAGAAGGCTTCAAAATTGAAAAAATATGCGATGCGAGTAGCAAGTCAGGCTTTAAAATCGCAAGATTTGGCGTTCAACGAGTAGCGAGTAAGGCTTCAAAATCGAAAGAATATGCGATCAGCGAGTCGCGAGTAAGGCTTCAAAATCCAAAGAATATGCGATCAGCGAGTTGCAAGTAAGGCTTTAAAATCGCAAGATTTGGCGATCAACGAGTAGCAAGTAAGGCTTCAAAATCGAAAGAATATGCGATCAGCGAGGCGCGAAGAAGGCTTCAAAATTGACAAAAATATGCGATCAGCGAGTAGCAAGTAAGGCTTTAAAATCGCAAGATTTGACGATCAACGAGTAGCGAGTAAGGCTTCAAAATTGACAAAAATATGCGATCAGCGAGTAGCAAGTAAGGCTTTAAAATCGCAAGATTTGACGATCAACGAGTAGCGAGTAAGGCTTCAAAATCCAAAGAATATGCGATCAGCGAGTCGCAAGTAAGGCTTCAAAATCGAAAGAATATGCGATCAGCGAGTCGCGAAGAAGGCTTTAAAATCGCAAGATTTGGCGATCAACAAGTAGCGAGTAAGGCTTAAAAATCCAAAGAATATGCAATCAGCGAGTCGCGGGTAAGGCTTCAAAATCGAAAGAATATGCGATCAGTGAGTCGCGAAGAAGGCTTCAAAATTGAAAAAATATGCGATCAGCGAGTAGCAAGTAAGGCTTTAAAATCGCAAGATTTGGCGATCAACGAGTAGCGAGTAAGGCTTCAAAATTGAAAGAATATGCGATCAGCGAGTCGCAAGTAAGGCTTCAAAATTAAAAAAAAATGCGATGCGAGTAGCAAGTAAGGCTTTAAAATCGCAAGATTTGGCGATCAACGAGTAGCGAGTATGGCTTCAAAATCGAAAGAATATGCGATCAGCGAGTCGCGAGTAAGGCTTCAAAATTGAAAGAATATGCGATCAGCAAGTCGCGAGTAAGGCTTCAAAATTGAAAAAATATGCGATCAGCGAGTAGCAAGTAAGGCTTTAAAATCGCAAGATTTGGCGATCAACGAGTAGCGAGTAAGGCTTCAAAATCCAAAGAATATGCGATCAGCGAGTTGCGAGTAAGGCTTCAAAATTGAAAAAATATGCGATCAGCGAGTAGCAAGTAAGGCTTTAAAATTGCAATATTTGGCGATCAACGAGTAGCGAGTAAGGCTTCAAAATCGAAAGAATATGCGATCAGCGAGTCGCGAGTAAGGCTTCAAAATTGAAATAATATGCGATCAGCAAAACGCGAGTAAGGCTTCAAAATTGAAAAAATATGCGATCAGCAAGTAGCAAGTAAGGCTTTAAAATCGCAAGATTTGGCGATCAACAAGTAGCGAGTAAGGCTTCAAAATCCAAAGAATATGCGATCAGCGAGTCTTGAGTAAGGCTTCAAAATCGAAAGAATATGCGATCAGCGAGTCGCGAGTAAGGCTTCAAAATCGAAAGAATATGCGATCAGCAAGTCGCGAAGAAGGCTTCAAAATTGAAAAAATATGCGATGCGAGTAGCAAGTCAGGCTTTAAAATCGCAAGATTTGGCGTTCAACGAGTAGCGAGTAAGGCTTCAAAATCGAAAGAATATGCGATCAGCGAGTCGCGAGTAAGGCTTCAAAATTGAAAAAATATGCGATCAGCGAGTTGCAAGTAAGGCTTTAAAATCGCAAGATTTGGCGATCAACGAGTAGCAAGTAAGGCTTCAAAATCGAAAGAATATGCGATCAGCGAGTCCCGAAGAAAGCTTCAAAATTGAAAAAATATGCGATCAGCGAGTAGCAAGTAAGGCTTCAAAATCGAAAGAATATGCGATCAGCGAGGCGCGAAGATGGCTTCAAAATTGACAAAAATATGCGATCAGCGAGTAGCAAGTAAGGCTTTAAAATCGCAAGATTTGACGATCAACGAGTAGCGAGTAAGGCTTCAAAATCCAAAGAATATGCGATCAGCGAGTCGCAAGTAAGGCTTCAAAATCGAAAGAATATGCGATCAGCGAGTCGCGAAGAAGGCTTTAAAATCGCAAGATTTGGCGATCAACAAGTAGCGAGTAAGGCTTCAAAATCCAAAGAATATGCAATCAGCGAAAAGCAAGTAAGGCTTTAAAATCGCAAGATTTTGCGATCAACGATTAGCGAGTAAGGCTTCAAAATCCAAAGTATATGCGATCAGTGAGTCGCGAAGAAGGCATCAAAATTGAAAAAATATGCGATCAGCGAGTAGCAAGTAAGGCTTTAAAATCGCAAGATTTGGGGATCAACGAGTAGCGAGTAAGGCTTCAAAATCGAAAAATTATGCGATCAGCGAGTCGCGAGTAAGGCTTCAAAATTGAAAAAATATGCGACCAGCGAGTAGCAAGTAAGGCTTTAAAATCGCAAGATTTGGCGATCAACGAAAAGCGAGTAAGGCTTCAAAATTGAAAGAATATGCGATCAGCGAGTAGCAAGTAAGGCTTTAAAATCGCAAGATTTGGCGATCAACGAGTAGCGAGTAAGGCTTCAAAATCGAAAGAATATGCGATCAGCGAGTCTTGAGTAAAGCTTCAAAATCGAAAGAATATGCGATCAGCGAAACGCGAAGAAGGCTTCAAAATTGAAAAAATATGCGATCAGCGAGTAGCAAGTAAGGCTTTAAAATCGCAATATTTGGCGATCAACGAGTAGCGAGTAAGGCTTCAAAATCGAAAGAATATGCGATCAGCGAGTCGCGAGTAAGGCTTCAAAATTGAAAGAATATGCGATCAGCGAGTCGCGAAGAAGGCTTCAAAATTGAAAAAATATGCGATCAGCGAGTAGCAAGTAAGGCTTTAAAATCGCAATATTTGGCGATCAACGAGTAGCGAGTAAGGCTTCAAAATCGAAAGAATATGCGATCAGCGAGTCGCGAGTAAGGCTTCAAAATTGAAAGAATATGCGATCAGCAAGTCGCGAGTAAAGCTTCAAAATTGAAAAAATATGCGATCAGCGAAAAGCAAGTAAGGCTTTAAAATCGCAAGATTTTGCGATCAACGAGTAGCGTGTAAGGCTTCAAAATCCAAAGAATATGCGATCAGCGAGTCGCGAGTAAGGCTTCAAAATCGAAAAAATATGCGATCAGCGGGTAGCAAGTAAGGCTTTAAAATCGCAAGATTCGGCGATCAACGAGTAGCGCGTAAGGCTTTAAAATTGAAAGAATATGCGATCAGCGAGTCGCAAGTAAGGCTTCAAAATCGAAAAAAAAATGCGATCAGCGAGTAGCAAGTAAGGCTTTAAAATCGAAAGATTTGGCGATCAACGAGTAGCGAGTAAGGCTTCAAAATCGAAAGAATATGCGATCAGCGAGTCTTGAGTAAGGCTTCAAAATCGAAAGAATATGCGATCAGCGAGTCGCGAAGAAGGCTTCAAAATTGAAAAAATATGCGATCAGCGAGTAGCAAGTAAGGCTTTAAAATCGCAAGATTTGGCGATCAACGAGTAGCGAGTAAGGCTTCAAAATCCAAAGAATATGCGATCAGCGAGTCGCGAGTAAGGCTTCAAAATCGAAAGAATATGCGATCAGTGAGTCGCGAAGAAGGCATCAAAATTGAAAAAATATGCGATCAGCGAGTAGCAAGTAAAGCTTTAAAATTGCAATATTTGGCGATCAACGAGTAGCGAAGAAGGCTTCAAAATCGAAAGAATATGCGATCAGCGAGTCGCGAGTAAGGCTTCAAAATTGAAAGAATATGCGATCAGCAAGTCGCGAGTAAGGCTTCAAAATTGAAAAAATATGCGATCAGCGAGTAGCAAGTAAGGCTTTAAAATCGCAAGATTTGGCGATCAACGAGTAGCGAGTAAGGCTTCAAAATCCAAAGAATATGCGATCAGCGAGTCGCGAGTAAGGCTTCAAAATCGAAAGAATATGCGATCAGTGAGTCGCGAAGAAGGCATCAAAATTGAAAAAATATGCGATCAGCGAGTAGCAAGTAAGGCATTAAAATCGCAAGATTTGGCGATCAACGAGTAGCGAGTAAGGCTTCAAAATCGAAAAATTATGCGATCAGCGAGTCGCGAGTAAGGCTTCAAAATTGTAAAAATTTGCGACCAGCGAGTAGCAAGTATGGCTTTAAAATCGCAAGATTTGGCGATCAACGAGTAGCGAGTAAGGCTTCAAAATCGAAAGAATATGCGATCAGCGAGTCTTGAGTAAAGCTTCAAAATCGAAAGAATATGCGATCAGCGAGTCGCGAAGAAGGCTTCAAAATTGAAAAAATATGCGATCAGCGAGTAGCAAGTAAGGCTTTAAAATCGCAATATTTGGCGATCAACGAGTAGCGAGTAAGGCTTCAAAATCGAAAGAATATGCGATCAGCGAGTCGCGAGTAAAGCTTCAAAATTGAAAGAATATGCGATCAGCAAGTCGCGAGTAAGGCTTCAAAATTGAAAAAATATGCGATCAGCGAAAAGCAAGTAAGGCTTTAAAATCGCAAGATTTTGCGATCAACGAGTAGCGAGTAAGGCTTCAAAATCCAAAGAATATGCGATCAGCGAAACGCGAGTAAGGCTTCAAAATCGAAAAAATATGCAATCAGCGAGTAGCAATTAAGGCTTTAAAATCGCAAGATTTGGCGATCAACGAGAAGCGAGTAAGGCTTCAAAATTGAAAGAATATGCGATCAGCGAGTCGCAAGTAAGGCTTCAAAATCGAAAAAAAAAATGCGATCAGCGAGTAGCAAGTAAGGCTTTAAAATCGCAAGATTTGGCGATCAACCAGTAGCGAGTAAGGCTTCAAAATCGAAAGAATATGCGATCAGCGAGTCTTGAGTAAGGCTTCAAAATCGAAAGAATATGCGATCAGCGAGTCGCGAGTAAGGCTTCAAAATCGAAAGAATATGCGATCAGCAAGTCGCGAAGAAGGCTTCAAAATTGAAAAAATATGCGATGCGAGTAGCAAGTCAGGCTTTAAAATCGCAAGATTTGGCGTTCAACGAGTAGCGAGTAAGGCTTCAAAATCGAAAGAATATGCGATCAGCGAGTCGCGAGTAAGGCTTCAAAATTGAAAAAATATGCGATCAGCGAGTAGCAAGTAAGGCTTTAAAATCGCAAGATTTGACGATCAACGAGTAGCGAGTAAGGCTTCAAAATTGACAAAAATATGCGATCAGCGAGTAGCAAGTAAGGCTTTAAAATCGCAAGATTTGACGATCAACGAGTAGCGAGTAAGGCTTCAAAATCCAAAGAATATGCGATCAGCGAGTCGCAAGTAAGGCTTCAAAATCGAAAGAATATGCGATCAGCGAGTCGCGAAGAAGGCTTTAAAATCGCAAGATTTGGCGATCAACAAGTAGCGAGTAAGGCTTCAAAATCCAAAGAATATGCAATCAGCGAGTCGCGGGTAAGGCTTCAAAATCGAAAGAATATGCGATCAGTGAGTCGCGAAGAAGGCTTCAAAATTGAAAAAATATGCGATCAGCGAGTAGCAAGTAAGGCTTTAAAATCGCAAGATTTGGCGATCAACGAGTAGCGAGTAAGGCTTCAAAATTGAAAGAATATGCGATCAGCGAGTCGCAAGTAAGGCTTCAAAATTGAAAAAAAATGCGATGCGAGTAGCAAGTAAGGCTTTAAAATCGCAAGATTTGGCGATCAACGAGTAGCGAGTATGGCTTCAAAATCGAAAGAATATGCGATCAGCGAGTCTTGAGTAAAGCTTCAAAATCGAAAGAATATGCGATCAGCGAGTCGCGAAGAAGGCTTCAAAATTGAAAAAATATGCGATCAGCGAGTAGCAAGTAAAGCTTTAAAATCGCAATATTTGGCGATCAACGAGTAGCGAGTAAGGCTTCAAAATCGAAAGAATATGCGATCAGCGAGTCGCGAGTAAGGCTTCAAAATTGAAAGAATATGCGATCAGCAAGTCGCGAGTAAGGCTTCAAAATTGAAAAAATATGCGATCAGCGAAAAGCAAGTAAGGCTTTAAAATCGCAAGATTTTGCGATCAACGAGTAGCGAGTAAGGCTTCAAAATCCAAAGTATATGCGATCAGTGAGTCGCGAAGAAGGCATCAAAATTGAAAAAATATGCGATCAGCGAGTAGCAAGTAAGGCTTTAAAATCGCAAGATTTGGGGATCAACGAGTAGCGAGTAAGGCTTCAAAATCGAAAAATTATGCGATCAGCGAGTCGCGAGTAAGGCTTCAAAATTGAAAAAATATGCGACCAGCGAGTAGCAAGTAAGGCTTTAAAATCGCAAGATTTGGCGATCAACGAAAAGCGAGTAAGGCTTCAAAATTGAAAGAATATGCGATCAGCGAGTAGCAAGTAAGGCTTTAAAATCGCAAGATTTGGCGATCAACGAGTAGCGAGTAAGGCTTCAAAATCGAAAGAATATGCGATCAGCGAGTCTTGAGTAAAGCTTCAAAATCGAAAGAATATGCGATCAGCGAGTCGCGAAGAAGGCTTCAAAATTGAAAAAATATGCGATCAGCGAGTAGCAAGTAAGGCTTTAAAATCGCAATATTTGGCGATCAACGAGTAGCGAGTAAGGCTTCAAAATCGAAAGAATATGCGATCAGCGAGTCGCGAGTAAGGCTTCAAAATTGAAAGAATATGCGATCAGCGAGTCGCGAAGAAGGCTTCAAAATTGAAAAAATATGCGATCAGCGAGTAGCAAGTAAGGCTTTAAAATCGCAATATTTGGCGATCAACGAGTAGCGAGTTAGGCTTCAAAATCGAAAGAATATGCGATCAGCGAGTCGCGAGTAAGGCTTCAAAATTGAAAGAATATGCGATCAGCAAGTCGCGAGTAAAGCTTCAAAATTGAAAAAATATGCGATCAGCGAAAAGCAAGTAAGGCTTTAAAATCGCAAGATTTTGCGATCAACGAGTAGCGAGTAAGGCTTCAAAATCCAAAGAATATGCGATCAGCGAGTCGCGAGTAAGGCTTCAAAATCGAAAAAATATGCGATCAGCGGGTAGCAAGTAAGGCTTTAAAATCGCAAGATTCGGCGATCAACGAGTAGCGCGTAAGGCTTTAAAATTGAAAGAATATGCGATCAGCGAGTCGCAAGTAAGGCTTCAAAATCGAAAAAAAAATGAGATCAGCGAGTAGCAAGTAAGGCTTTAAAATCGAAAGATTTGGCGATCAACGAGTAGCGAGTAAGGCTTCAAAATCGAAAGAATATGCGATCAGCGAGTCTTGAGTAAGGCTTCAAAATCGAAAGAATATGCGATCAGCGAGTCGCGAAGAAGGCTTCAAAATTGAAAAAATATGCGATCAGCGAGTAGCAAGTAAAGCTTTAAAATTGCAATATTTGGCGATCAACGAGTAGCGAAGAAGGCTTCAAAATCGAAAGAATATGCGATCAGCGAGTCGCGAGTAAGGCTTCAAAATTGAAAGAATATGCGATCAGCAAGTCGCGAGTAAGGCTTCAAAATTGAAAAAATATGCGATCAGCGAGTAGCAAGTAAGGCTTTAAAATCGCAAGATTTGGCGATCAACGAGTAGCGAGTAAGGCTTCAAAATCCAAAGAATATGCGATCAGCGAGTCGCGAGTAAGGCTTCAAAATCGAAACAATATGCGATCAGTGAGTCGCGAAGAAGGCATCAAAATTGAAAAAATATGCGATCAGCGAGTAGCAAGTAAGGCTTTAAAATCGCAAGATTTGGCGATCAACGAGTAGCGAGTAAGGCTTCAAAATCGAAAAATTATGCGATCAGCGAGTCGCGAGTAAGGCTTCAAAATTGAAAAAATATGCGACCAGCGAGTAGCAAGTAAGGCTTTAAAATCGCAAGATTTGGCGATCAACGAGTAGCGAGTAAGGCTTCAAAATCGAAAGAATATGCGATCAGCGAGTCTTGAGTAAAGCTTCAAAATCGAAAGAATATGCGATCAGCGAGTCGCGAAGAAGGCTTCAAAATTGAAAAAATATGCGATCAGCGAGTAGCAAGTAAGGCTTTAAAATCGCAATATTTGGCGATCAACGAGTAGCGAGTAAGGCTTCAAAATCGAAAGAATATGCGATCAGCGAGTCGCGAGTAAGGCTTCAAAATTGAAAGAATATGCGATCAGCGAGTCGCGAAGAAGGCTTCAAAATTGAAAAAATATGCGATCAGCGAGTAGCAAGTAAGGCTTTAAAATCGCAATATTTGGCGATCAACGAGTAGCGAGTTAGGCTTCAAAATCGAAAGAATATGCGATCAGCGAGTCGCGAGTAAGGCTTCAAAATTGAAAGAATATGCGATCAGCAAGTCGCGAGTAAAGCTTCAAAATTGAAAAAATATGCGATCAGCGAAAAGCAAGTAAGGCTTTAAAATCGCAAGATTTTGCGATCAACGAGTAGCGAGTTAGGCTTCAAAATCCAAAGAATATGCGATCAGCGAGTCGCGAGTAAGGCTTCAAAATCGAAAAAATATGCGATCAGCGGGTAGCAAGTAAGGCTTTAAAATCGCAAGATTCGGCGATCAACGAGTAGCGCGTAAGGCTTTAAAATTGAAAGAATATGCGATCAGCGAGTCGCAAGTAAGGCTTCAAAATCGAAAAAAAAATGCGATCAGCGAGTAGCAAGTAAGGCTTTAAAATCGAAAGATTTGGCGATCAACGAGTAGCGAGTAAGGCTTCAAAATCGAAAGAATATGCGATCAGCGAGTCTTGAGTAAGGCTTCAAAATCGAAAGAATATGCGATCAGCGAGTCGCGAAGAAGGCTTCAAAATTGAAAAAATATGCGATCAGCGAGTAGCAAGTAAAGCTTTAAAATTGCAATATTTGGCGATCAACGAGTAGCGAAGAAGGCTTCAAAATCGAAAGAATATGCGATCAGCGAGTCGCGAGTAAGGCTTCAAAATTGAAAGAATATGCGATCAGCAAGTCGCGAGTAAGGCTTCAAAATTGAAAAAATATGCGATCAGCGAGTAGCAAGTAAGGCTTTAAAATCGCAAGATTTGGCGATCAACGAGTAGCGAGTAAGGCTTCAAAATCCAAAGAATATGCGATCAGCGAGTCGCGAGTAAGGCTTCAAAATCGAAACAATATGCGATCAGTGAGTCGCGAAGAAGGCATCAAAATTGAAAAAATATGCGATCAGCGAGTAGCAAGTAAGGCTTTAAAATCGCAAGATTTGGCGATCAACGAGTAGCGAGTAAGGCTTCAAAATCGAAAAATTATGCGATCAGCGAGTCGCGAGTAAGGCTTCAAAATTGAAAAAATATGCGACCAGCGAGTAGCAAGTATGGCTTTAAAATCGCAAGATTTGGCGATCAACGAGTAGCGAGTAAGGCTTCAAAATCGAAAGAATATGCGATCAGCGAGTCTTGAGTAAAGCTTCAAAATCGAAAGAATATGCGATCAGCGAGTCGCGAAGAAGGCTTCAAAATTGAAAAAATATGCGATCAGCGAGTAGCAAGTAAGGCTTTAAAATCGCAATATTTGGCGATCAACGAGTAGCGAGTAAGGCTTCAAAATCGAAAGAATATGCGATCAGCGAGTCGCGAGTAAGGCTTCAAAATTGAAAGAATATGCGATCAGCAAGTCGCGAGTAAGGCTTCAAAATTGAAAAAATATGCGATCAGCGAAAAGCAAGTAAGGCTTTAAAATCGCAAGATTTTGCGATCAACGAGTAGCGAGTAAGGCTTCAAAATCCAAAGAATATGCGATCAGCGAGTCGCGAGTAAGGCTTCAAAATCGAAAAAATATGCAATCAGCGAGTAGCAATTAAGGCTTTAAAATCGCAAGATTTGGCGATCAACGAGAAGCGAGTAAGGCTTCAAAATTGAAAGAATATGCGATCAGCGAGTCGCAAGTAAGGCTTCAAAATCGAAAAAAAAAATGCGATCAGCGAGTAGCAAGGCTTTAAAATCGCAAGATTTGGCGATCAACCAGTAGCGAGTAAGGCTTCAAAATCGAAAGAATATGCGATCAGCGAGTCTTGAGTAAGGCTTCAAAATCGAAAGAATATGCGATCAGCGAGTCGCGAGTAAGGCTTCAAAATCGAAAGAATATGCGATCAGCAAGTCGCGAAGAAGGCTTCAAAATTGAAAAAATATGCGATGCGAGTAGCAAGTCAGGCTTTAAAATCGCAAGATTTGGCGTTCAACGAGTAGCGAGTAAGGCTTCAAAATCGAAAGAATATGCGATCAGCGAGTCGCGAGTAAGGCTTCAAAATTGAAAAAATATGCGATCAGCGAGTTGCAAGTAAGGCTTTAAAATCGCAAGATTTGGCGATCAACGAGTAGCAAGTAAGGCTTCAAAATCGAAAGAATATGCGATCAGCGAGTCCCGAAGAAAGCTTCAAAATTGAAAAAATATGCGATCAGCGAGTAGCAAGTAAGGCTTCAAAATCGAAAGAATATGCGATCAGCGAGGCGCGAAGAAGGCTTCAAAATTGACAAAAATATGCGATCAGCGAGTAGCAAGTAAGGCTTTAAAATCGCAAGATTTGGCGATCAACGAGTAGCGAGTAAGGCTTCAAAATCCAAAGAATATGCGATCAGCGAGTCGCAAGTAAGGCTTCAAAATCGAAAGAATATGCGATCAGCGAGTCGCGAAGAAGGCTTCAAAATTGAAAAAATATGCGATCAGCGAGTAGCAAGTAAGGCTTTAAAATTGCAATATTTGGCGATCAACGAGTAGCGAGTAAGGCTTCAAAATCGAAAGAATATGCGATCAGCGAGTCGCGAGTAAGGCTTCAAGATTGAAAGAATATGCGATCAGCAAGTCTTGAGTAAGGCTTCAAAATCGAAAGAATATGCGATCAGCGAGTCGCGAAGAAGGCTTCAAAATTGAAAAAATATGCGATCAGCGAGTAGCAAGTAAGGCTTTAAAATTGCAATATTTGGCGATCAACGAGTAGCGAGTAAGGCTTTAAAATCGAAAGAATATGCGATCAGCGAGTCGCGAGTAAGGCTTCAAGATTGAAAGAATATGCGATCAGCGAGTCGCGAGTAAGGCTTCAAAATCGAAAGAATATGCGATCAGCAAGTCGCGAAGAAGGCTTCAAAATTGAAAAAATATGCGATGCGAGTAGCAAGTCAGGCTTTAAAATCGCAAGATTTGGCGATCAACGAGTAGCGAGTAAGGCTTCAAAATCGAAAGAATATGCGATCAGCGAGTCGCGAGTAAGGCTTCAAAATTGAAAGAATATGCGATCAGCAAGTCGCGAGTAAGGCTTTAAAATCGCAATATTTGGCGATCAACGAGTAGCGAGTAAGGCTTCAAAATTGAAAGAATATGCGATCAGCAAGTCGCGAGTAAGGCTTCAAAATTGAAAAAATATGCGATCAGCAAGTAGCAAGTAAGGCTTTAAAATCGCAAGATTTGGCGATCAAAAAGTAGCGAGTAAGGCTTCAAAATCCAAAGAATATGCGATCAGCGAGTCGCGAGTAGGGCTTCAAAATCGAAAGAATATGCGATCAGTGAGTCGCGAAGAAGGCATCAAAATTGAAAAAATATGCGATCAGCGAGTAGCAAGTAAGGCTTTAAAATCGCAAGATTTGGCGATCAACGAGTAGCGAGTAAGGCTTCAAAATCGAAAAATTATGCGATCAGCGAGTCGCGAGTAAGGCTTCAAAATTGAAAAAATATGCGACCAGCGAGTAGCAAGTAAGGCTTTAAAATCGCAAGATTTGGCGATCAACGAAAAGCGAGTAAGGCTTCAAAATTGAAAGAATATGCGATCAGCGAGTAGCAAGTAAGGCTTTAAAATCGCAAGATGTGGCGATCAACGAGTAGCGAGTAAGGCTTCAAAATCGAAAGAATATGCGATCAGCGAGTCTTGAGTAAAGCTTCAAAATCGAAAGAATATGCGATCAGCGAGTCGCGAAGAAGGCTTCAAAATTGAAAAAATATGCGATCAGCGAGTAGCAAGTAAGGCTTTAAAATCGCAATATTTGGCGATCAACGAGTAGCGAGTAAGGCTTCAAAATCGAAAGAATATGCGATCAGCGAGTCGCGAGTAAGGCTTCAAAATTGAAAGAATATGCGATCAGCGAGTCGCGAAGAAGGCTTCAAAATTGAAAAAATATGCGATCAGCGAGTAGCAAGTAAGGCTTTAAAATCGCAATATTTGGCGATCAACGAGTAGCGAGTAAGGCTTCAAAATCGAAAGAATATGCGATCAGCGAGTCGCGAGTAAGGCTTCAAAATTGAAAGAATATGCGATCAGCAAGTCGCGAGTAAAGCTTCAAAATTGAAAAAATATGCGATCAGCGAAAAGCAAGTAAGGCTTTAAAATCGCAAGATTTTGCGATCAACGAGTAGCGAGTAAGGCTTCAAAATCCAAAGAATATGCGATCAGCGAGTCGCGAGTAAGGCTTCAAAATCGAAAAAATATGCGATCAGCGGGTAGCAAGTAAGGCTTTAAAATCGCAAGATTTGACGATCAACGAGTAGCGCGTAAGGCTTTAAAATTGAAAGAATATGCGATCAGCGAGTCGCAAGTAAGGCTTCAAAATCGAAAAAAAAATGCGATCAGCGAGTAGCAAGTAAGGCTTTAAAATCGAAAGATTTGGCGATCAACGAGTAGCGAGTAAGGCTTCAAAATCGAAAGAATATGCGATCAGCGAGTCTTGAGTAAGGCTTCAAAATCGAAAGAATATGCGATCAGCGAGTCGCGAAGAAGGCTTCAAAATTGAAAAAATATGCGATCAGCGAGTAGCAAGTAAAGCTTTAAAATTGCAATATTTGGCGATCAACGAGTAGCGAAGAAGGCTTCAAAATCGAAAGAATATGCGATCAGCGAGTCGCGAGTAAGGCTTCAAAATTGAAAGAATATGCGATCAGCAAGTCGCGAGTAAGGCTTCAAAATTGAAAAAATATGCGATCAGCGAGTAGCAAGTAAGGCTTTAAAATCGCAAGATTTGGCGATCAACGAGTAGCGAGTAAGGCTTCAAAATCCAAAGAATATGCGATCAGCGAGTCGCGAGTAAGGCTTCAAAATCGAAAGAATATGCGATCAGTGAGTCGCGAAGAAGGCATCAAAATTGAAAAAATATGCGATCAGCGAGTAGCAAGTAAGGCTTTAAAATCGCAAGATTTGGCGATCAACGAGTAGCGAGTAAGGCTTCAAAATCGAAAAATTATGCGATCAGCGAGTCGCGAGTAAGGCTTCAAAATTGAAAAAATATGCGACCAGCGAGTAGCAAGTATGGCTTTAAAATCGCAAGATTTGGCGATCAACGAGTAGCGAGTAAGGCTTCAAAATCGAAAGAATATGCGATCAGCGAGTCTTGAGTAAAGCTTCAAAATCGAAAGAATATGCGATCAGCGAGTCGCGAAGAAGGCTTCAAAATTGAAAAAATATGCGATCAGCGAGTAGCAAGTAAGGCTTTAAAATCGCAATATTTGGCGATCAACGAGTAGCGAGTAAGGCTTCAAAATCGAAAGAATATGCGATCAGCGAGTCGCGAGTAAGGCTTCAAAATTGAAAGAATATGCGATCAGCAAGTCGCGAGTAAGGCTTCAAAATTGAAATAATATGCGATCAGCGAAAATCAAGTAAGGCTTTAAAATCGCAAGATTTTGCGATCAACGAGTAGCGAGTAAGGCTTCAAAATCCAAAGAATATGCGATCAGCGAGTCGCGAGTAAGGCTTAAAAATCGAAAAAATATGCAATCAGCGAGTAGCAAGTAAGGCTTTAAAATCGCAAGATTTGGCGATCAACGAGAAGCGAGTAAGGCTTCAAAATTGAAAGAATATGCGATCAGCGAGTCGCAAGTAAGGCTTCAAAATCGAAAAAAAAAATGCGATCAGCGAGTAGCAAGTAAGGCTTTAAACTCGCAAGATTTGGCAATCAACCAGTAGCGAGTAAGGCTTCAAAATCGAAAGAATATGCGATCAGCGAGTCTTGAGTAAGGCTTCAAAATCGAAAGAATATGCGATCAGCGAGTCGCGAAGAAGGCTTTAAAATCGCAAGAATATGCGATCAGCGAGTCGCGAAGAAGGCTTCAAAATTGACAAATATATGCGATCAGCGAGTAGCAAGTAAGGCTTTAAAATCGCAAGATTTGGCAATCAAAGAGTAGCGAGTAAGGCTTCAAAATCCAAAGAATATGCGATCAGCGAGTCGCGAGTAAGGCTTCAAAATCGAAAGAATATGCGATCAGTGAGTCGCGAAGAAGGCTTGAAAATTGAAAAAATATGCAATCAGCGAGTAGCAAGTAAGGCTTTAAAATCGCAAGATTTGGCGATCAACGAGTAGCGAGTAAGGCTTCAAAATTGAAAGAATATGCGATCAGCGATTCGCAAGTAAGGCTTCAAAATTGAAAAAAAATGCGATCAGCGAGTAGCAAGTAAGGCTTTAAAATCGCAAGATTTGGCGATCAACGAGTAGCGAGTAAGGCTTCAAAATTGAAAGAATATGCGATCAGCGAGTCGCAAGTAAGGCTTCAAAATCGAAAAAAAAAATGCGATCAGCGAGTAGCAAGTAAGGCTTTAAAATCGCAAGATTTGGCGATCAACCAGTAGCGAGTAAGGCTTCAAAATCGAAAGAATATGCGATCAGCGAGTCTTGAGTAAGGCTTCAAAATCGAAAGAATATGCGATCAGCGAGTCGCGAAGAAGGCTTCAAAATTGAAAAAATATGCGATCAGCGAGTCGCAAGTAAGGCTTCAAAATTGAAAAAAAATGCGATCAGCGAGTAGCAAGTAAGGCTTTAAAATCGCAAGATTTGGCGATCAACGAGTAGCGAGTAAGGCTTCAAAATCGAAAGAATATGCGATCAGCGAGTCTTGAGTTAAGCTTCAAAATCGAAAGAATATGCGATCAGCGAGTCGCGAAGAAGGCTTCAAAATTGAAAAAATATGCGATCAGCGAGTAGCAAGTAAGGCTTTAAAATCGCAATATTTGGCGATCAACGAGTAGGGAGTAAGGCTTCAAAATCGAAAGAATATGCGATCAGCGAGTCGCGAGTAAGGCTTCAAAATTGAAAGAATATGCGATCAGCAAGTCGCGAGTAAGGCTTGAAAATTGAAAGAATATGCGATCAGCGAGTAGCAAGTAAGGCTTTAAAATCGCAATATTTGGCGATCAACGAGTAGCGAGTAAGGCTTCAAAATCCAAAGAATATGCGATCAGCGAGTCGCGAGTAAGGCTTCAAAATCGAAAGAATATGCGATCAGTGAGTCGCGAAGAAGGCTTCAAAATTGAAAAAATATGCGATCAGCGAAAAGCAAGTAAAGCTTTAAAATCGCAAGATTTTGCGATCAACGAGTAGCGAGTAAGGCTTCAAAATCCAAAGAATATGCGATCAGCAAGTCGCGAGTAAGGCTTCAAAATCGAAAAAATATGCGATCAGCGAGTAGCAAGTAAGGCTTTAAAATCGCAAGATTTGGCGATCAACCAGTAGCGAGTAAGGCTTCAAAATCGAAAGAATATGCGATCAGCGAGTCTTGAGTAAGGCTTCAAAATCGAAAGAATATGCGATCAGCGAGTCGCGAGTAAGGCTTCAAAATCGAAAGAATATGCGATCAGTTAGTCGCGAAGAAGGCATCAAAATTGAAAAAATATGCGATCAGCGAGTAGCAAGTAAGGCTTTAAAATCGCAAGATTTGGCGATCAACGAGTAGCGAGTAATGCTTCAAAATCGAAAAATTATGCGATCAGCGAGTCGCGAGTAAGGCTTCAAAATTGAAAAAATATGCGACCAGCGAGTAGCAAGTAAGGCTTTAAAATCGCAAGATTTGGCGATCAACGAGTAGCGAGTAAGGCTTCAAAATTGAAAGACTATGCGATCAGCGAGTAGCAAGTAAGGCTTTAAAATCGCAAGATTTGGCGATCTACGAGTAGCGAGTAATGCTTCAAAATCGAAAGAATATGCGATCAGCGAGTCTTGAGTAAAGCTTCAAAATCGAAAGAATACGCGATCAGCGAGTCGCGAAGAAGGCTTCAAAATTGAAAAAATATGCGATCAGCGAGTAGCAAGTAAGGCTTTAAAATCGCAATATTTGGCGATCAACGAGTAGCGAGTAAGGCTTCAAAATCGAAAGAATATGCGATCAGCGAGTCGCGAGTAAGGCTTCAAAATTGAAAGAATATGCGATCAGCGAGTCGCGAAGAAGGCTTCAAAATTGAAAAAATATGCGATCAGCGAGTAGCAAGTAAGGCTTTAAAATCGCAATATTTGGCGATCAACGAGTAGCGAGTAAGGCTTCAAAATCGAAAGAATATGCGATCAGCGAGTCGCGAGTAAGGCTTCAAAATCCAAAGAATATGCGATCAGCGAGTCGCGAGTAAGGCTTCAAAATCGAAAAAATATGCGATCAGCGGGTAGCAAGTAAGGCTTTAAAATCGCAAGATTTGGCGATCAACGAGAAGCGAGTAAGGCTTCAAAATTGAAAGAATAGGCGATCAGCGAGTCGCAAGTAAGGCTTCAAAATCGAAAAAAAAATGCGATCAGCGAGTAGCAAGTAAGGCTTTAAAATCGCAAGATTTGGCGATCAACGAGTAGCGAGTAAGGCTTCAAAATCGAAAGAATATGCAATCAGCGAGTCTTGAGTAAGGCTTCAAAATCGAAAGAATATGCTATCAGCGAGTCGCGAAGAAGGCTTCAAAATTGAAAAAATATGCGATCAGCGAGAAGCAAGTAAGGCTTTAAAATTGCAATATTTGGCGATCAACGAGTAGCGAGTAAGGCTTCAAAATCGAAAGAATATGCGATCAGCGAGTCCCGAGTAAGGCTTCAAAATTGAAAGAATATGCGATCAGCAAGTCGCGAGTAAGGCTTCAAAATTGAAAAAATATGCGATCAGCGAGTAGCAAGTAAGGCTTTAAAATCGCAAGATTTGGCGATCAACGAGTAGCGAGTAAGGCTTCAAAATCCAAAGAATATGCGATCAGCGAGTCGCGAGTAAGGCTTCAAAATCGAAAGAATATGCGATCAGTGAGTCGCGAAGAAGGCATCAAAATTGAAAAAATTATGCGATCAGCGAGTAGCAAGTAAGGCTTTAAAATCGCAAGATTTGGCGATCAACGAGTAGCGAGTAAGGCTTCAAAATCGAAAAATTATGCGATCAGCGAGTCGCGAGTAAGGCTTCAAAATTGAAAAAATATGCGACCAGCGAGTAGCAAGTAAGGCTTTAAAATCGCAAGATTTGGCGATCAACGAGTAGCGAGTAAGGCTTCAAAATTGAAAGAATATGCGATCAGCGAGTCGCAATTAAGGCTTCAAAATTGAAAAAAAATGCGATCAGCGAGTAGCAAAAAAGGCTTTAAAATCGCAAGATTTGGCGATCAACGAGTAGCGAGTAAGGCTTCAAAATCGAAAGAATATGCGATCAGCGAGTCTTGAGTAAAGCTTCAAAATCGAAAGAATATGCGATCAGCGAGTCGCGAAGAAGGCTTCAAAATTGAAAAAATATGCGATCAGCGAGTAGCAAGTAAGGCTTTAAAATCGTTATATTTGGCGATCAACGAGTAGCGAGTAAGGCTTCAAAATCGAAAGAATATGCGATCAGCGAGTCGCGAATAAGGCTTCAAAATTGAAAGAATATGCGATCAGCAAGTCGCGTGTAAGGCTTCAAAATTGAAAAAATATGCGATCAGCGAAAAGCAAGTAAGGCTTTAAAATCGCAAGATTTTGCGATCAACGAGTAGCGAGTAAGGCTTCAAAATCCAAAGAATATGCGATCAGCGAGTCGCGAGTAAGGCTTCAAAATCGAAAAAATATGCAATCAGCGAGTAGCAAGTAAGGCTTTAAAATCGCAAGATTTGGCGATCAACGAATTGCGAGTAAGGCTTCAAAATTGAAAGAATATGCGATCAGCGAGTCGCAAGTAAGGCTTCAAAATCGAAAAAAAAATGCGATCAGCGAGTAGCAAGTAAGGTTTTAAAATCGCAAGATTTGGCGATCAACCAGTAGCGAGTAAGGCTTCAAAATCGAAAGAATATGCGATCAGCGAGTCTTGAGTAAGGCTTCAAAATCGAAAGAATATGCGATCAGCGAGTCGCGAAGAAGGCTTCAAAATTGAAAAAATATGCGATCAGCGAGTAGCAATTAAGGCTTTAAAATCGCAAGAATATGCGATCAGCGAGTCGCGAAGAAGGCTTCAAAATTGACAAATATATGCTATCAGCGAGTAGCAAGTAAAGCTTTAAAATCGCAAGATTTGGCAATCAACGAGTAGCGAGTAAGGCTTCAAAATCCAAAGAATATGCGATCAGCGAGTCGCGAGTAAGGCTTCAAAATCGAAAGAATATGCGATCAGTGAGTCGCGAAGAAGGCTTCAAAATTGAAAAAATATGCGATCAGCGAGTAGCAAGTAAGGCTTTAAAATCGCAAGATTTGGCGATCAACGAGTAGCGAGTAAGGCTTCAAAATTGAAAGAATATGCGATCAGCGATTCGCAAGTAAGGCTTCAAAATTGAAAAAAAATGCGATCAGCGAGTAGCAAGTAAGGCTTTAAAATCGCAAGATTTGGCGATCAACGAGTAGCGAGTAAGGCTTCAAAATCGAAAGAATATGCGATCAGCGAGTCTTGAGTAAAGCTTCAAAATCGAAAGAATATGCGATCAGCGAGTCGCGAAGAAGGCTTCAAAATTGAAAAAATATGCGATCAGCGAGTAGCAAGTAAGGCTTTAAAATCGCAATATTTGGCGATCAACGAGTAGCGAGTAAGGCTTCAAAATCGAAAGAATATGCGATCAGCGAGTCGCGAGTAAGGCTTAAAAATCGAAAAAATATGCAATCAGCGAGTAGCAAGTAAGGCTTTAAAATCGCAAGATTTGGCGATCAACGAGAAGCGAGTAAGGCTTCAAAATTGAAAGAATATGCGATCAGCGAGTCGCAAGTAAGGCTTCAAAATCGAAAAAAAAAATGCGATCAGCGAGTAGCAAGTAAGGCTTTAAACTCGCAAGATTTGGCGATCAACCAGTAGCGAGTAAGGCTTCAAAATCGAAAGAATATGCGATCAGCGAGTCTTGAGTAAGGCTTCAAAATCGAAAGAATATGCGATCAGCGAGTCGCGAAGAAGGCTTTAAAATCGCAAGAATATGCGATCAGCGAGTCGCGAAGAAGGCTTCAAAATTGACAAATATATGCGATCAGCGAGTAGCAAGTAA
The DNA here is from genome assembly GCA_950371165.1 of Lacanobia oleracea. NCBI lineage: Eukaryota > Metazoa > Arthropoda > Insecta > Lepidoptera > Noctuidae > Lacanobia > Lacanobia oleracea. The sequence goes on from OX493413.1 coordinate 19,044,590, forward strand.
GGCTTTAAAATCGCAAGATTTGGCAATCAAAGAGTAGCGAGTAAGGCTTCAAAATCCAAAGAATATGCGATCAGCGAGTCGCGAGTAAGGCTTCAAAATCGAAAGAATATGCGATCAGTGAGTCGCGAAGAAGGCTTGAAAATTGAAAAAATATGCGATCAGCGAGTAGCAAGTAAGGCTTTAAAATCGCAAGATTTGGCGATCAACGAGTAGCGAGTAAGGCTTCAAAATTGAAAGAATATGCGATCAGCGATTCGCAAGTAAGGCTTCAAAATTGAAAAAAAATGCGATCAGCGAGTAGCAAGTAAGGCTTTAAAATCGCAAGATTTGGCGATCAACGAGTAGCGAGTAAGGCTTCAAAATTGAAAGAATATGCGATCAGCGAGTCGCAAGTAAGGCTTCAAAATCGAAAAAAAAAATGCGATCAGCGAGTAGCAAGTAAGGCTTTAAAATCGCAAGATTTGGCGATCAACCAGTAGCGAGTAAGGCTTCAAAATCGAAAGAATATGCGATCAGCGAGTCTTGAGTAAGGCTTCAAAATCGAAAGAATATGCGATCAGCGAGTCGCGAAGAAGGCTTCAAAATTGAAAAAATATGCGATCAGCGAGTCGCAAGTAAGGCTTCAAAATTGAAAAAAAATGCGATCAGCGAGTAGCAAGTAAGGCTTTAAAATCGCAAGATTTGGCGATCAACGAGTAGCGAGTAAGGCTTCAAAATCGAAAGAATATGCGATCAGCGAGTCTTGAGTTAAGCTTCAAAATCGAAAGAATATGCGATCAGCGAGTCGCGAAGAAGGCTTCAAAATTGAAAAAATATGCGATCAGCGAGTAGCAAGTAAGGCTTTAAAATCGCAATATTTGGCGATCAACGAGTAGTGAGTAAGGCTTCAAAATCGAAAGAATATGCGATCAGCGAGTCGCGAGTAAGGCTTCAAAATTGAAAGAATATGCGATCAGCAAGTCGCGAGTAAGGCTTGAAAATTGAAAGAATATGCGATCAGCGAGTAGCAAGTAAGGCTTTAAAATCGCAATATTTGGCGATCAACGAGTAGCGAGTAAGGCTTCAAAATCCAAAGAATATGCGATCAGCGAGTCGCGAGTAAGGCTTCAAAATCGAAAGAATATGCGATCAGTGAGTCGCGAAGAAGGCTTCAAAATTGAAAAAATATGCGATCAGCGAAAAGCAAGTAAAGCTTTAAAATCGCAAGATTTTGCGATCAACGAGTAGCGAGTAAGGCTTCAAAATCCAAAGAATATGCGATCAGCAAGTCGCGAGTAAGGCTTCAAAATCGAAAAAATATGCGATCAGCGAGTAGCAAGTAAGGCTTTAAAATCGCAAGATTTGGCGATCAACCAGTAGCGAGTAAGGCTTCAAAATCGAAAGAATATGCGATCAGCGAGTCTTGAGTAAGGCTTCAAAATCGAAAGAATATGCGATCAGCGAGTCGCGAGTAAGGCTTCAAAATCGAAAGAATATGCGATCAGTTAGTCGCGAAGAAGGCATCAAAATTGAAAAAATATGCGATCAGCGAGTAGCAAGTAAGGCTTTAAAATCGCAAGATTTGGCGATCAACGAGTAGCGAGTAATGCTTCAAAATCGAAAAATTATGCGATCAGCGAGTCGCGAGTAAGGCTTCAAAATTGAAAAAATATGCGACCAGCGAGTAGCAAGTAAGGCTTTAAAATCGCAAGATTTGGCGATCAACGAGTAGCGAGTAAGGCTTCAAAATTGAAAGACTATGCGATCAGCGAGTAGCAAGTAAGGCTTTAAAATCGCAAGATTTGGCGATCTACGAGTAGCGAGTAATGCTTCAAAATCGAAAGAATATGCGATCAGCGAGTCTTGAGTAAAGCTTCAAAATCGAAAGAATACGCGATCAGCGAGTCGCGAAGAAGGCTTCAAAATTGAAAAAATATGCGATCAGCGAGTAGCAAGTAAGGCTTTAAAATCGCAATATTTGGCGATCAACGAGTAGCGAGTAAGGCTTCAAAATCGAAAGAATATGCGATCAGCGAGTCGCGAGTAAGGCTTCAAAATTGAAAGAATATGCGATCAGCGAGTCGCGAAGAAGGCTTCAAAATTGAAAAAATATGCGATCAGCGAGTAGCAAGTAAGGCTTTAAAATCGCAATATTTGGCGATCAACGAGTAGCGAGTAAGGCTTCAAAATCGAAAGAATATGCGATCAGCGAGTCGCGAGTAAGGCTTCAAAATCCAAAGAATATGCGATCAGCGAGTCGCGAGTAAGGCTTCAAAATCGAAAAAATATGCGATCAGCGGGTAGCAAGTAAGGCTTTAAAATCGCAAGATTTGGCGATCAACGAGAAGCGAGTAAGGCTTCAAAATTGAAAGAATAGGCGATCAGCGAGTCGCAAGTAAGGCTTCAAAATCGAAAAAAAAATGCGATCAGCGAGTAGCAAGTAAGGCTTTAAAATCGCAAGATTTGGCGATCAACGAGTAGCGAGTAAGGCTTCAAAATCGAAAGAATATGCGATCAGCGAGTCTTGAGTAAGGCTTCAAAATCGAAAGAATATGCGATCAGCGAGTCGCGAAGAAGGCTTCAAAATTGAAAAAATATGCGATCAGCGAGAAGCAAGTAAGGCTTTAAAATTGCAATATTTGGCGATCAACGAGTAGCGAGTAAGGCTTCAAAATCGAAAGAATATGCGATCAGCGAGTCCCGAGTAAGGCTTCAAAATTGAAAGAATATGCGATCAGCAAGTCGCGAGTAAGGCTTCAAAATTGAAAAAATATGCGATCAGCGAGTAGCAAGTAAGGCTTTAAAATCGCAAGATTTGGCGATCAACGAGTAGCGAGTAAGGCTTCAAAATCCAAAGAATATGCGATCAGCGAGTCGCGAGTAAGGCTTCAAAATCGAAAGAATATGCGATCAGTGAGTCGCGAAGAAGGCATCAAAATTGAAAAAATTATGCGATCAGCGAGTAGCAAGTAAGGCTTTAAAATCGCAAGATTTGGCGATCAACGAGTAGCGAGTAAGGCTTCAAAATCGAAAAATTATGCGATCAGCGAGTCGCGAGTAAGGCTTCAAAATTGAAAAAATATGCGACCAGCGAGTAGCAAGTAAGGCTTTAAAATCGCAAGATTTGGCGATCAACGAGTAGCGAGTAAGGCTTCAAAATTGAAAGAATATGCGATCAGCGAGTCGCAATTAAGGCTTCAAAATTGAAAAAAAATGCGATCAGCGAGTAGCAAAAAAGGCTTTAAAATCGCAAGATTTGGCGATCAACGAGTAGCGAGTAAGGCTTCAAAATCGAAAGAATATGCGATCAGCGAGTCTTGAGTAAAGCTTCAAAATCGAAAGAATATGCGATCAGCGAGTCGCGAAGAAGGCTTCAAAATTGAAAAAATATGCGATCAGCGAGTAGCAAGTAAGGCTTTAAAATCGTTATATTTGGCGATCAACGAGTAGCGAGTAAGGCTTCAAAATCGAAAGAATATGCGATCAGCGAGTCGCGAATAAGGCTTCAAAATTGAAAGAATATGCGATCAGCAAGTCGCGTGTAAGGCTTCAAAATTGAAAAAATATGCGATCAGCGAAAAGCAAGTAAGGCTTTAAAATCGCAAGATTTTGCGATCAACGAGTAGCGAGTAAGGCTTCAAAATCCAAAGAATATGCGATCAGCGAGTCGCGAGTAAGGCTTCAAAATCGAAAAAATATGCAATCAGCGAGTAGCAAGTAAGGCTTTAAAATCGCAAGATTTGGCGATCAACGAATTGCGAGTAAGGCTTCAAAATTGAAAGAATATGCGATCAGCGAGTCGCAAGTAAGGCTTCAAAATCGAAAAAAAAATGCGATCAGCGAGTAGCAAGTAAGGTTTTAAAATCGCAAGATTTGGCGATCAACCAGTAGCGAGTAAGGCTTCAAAATCGAAAGAATATGCGATCAGCGAGTCTTGAGTAAGGCTTCAAAATCGAAAGAATATGCGATCAGCGAGTCGCGAAGAAGGCTTCAAAATTGAAAAAATATGCGATCAGCGAGTAGCAATTAAGGCTTTAAAATCGCAAGAATATGCGATCAGCGAGTCGCGAAGAAGGCTTCAAAATTGACAAATATATGCTATCAGCGAGTAGCAAGTAAAGCTTTAAAATCGCAAGATTTGGCAATCAACGAGTAGCGAGTAAGGCTTCAAAATCCAAAGAATATGCGATCAGCGAGTCGCGAGTAAGGCTTCAAAATCGAAAGAATATGCGATCAGTGAGTCGCGAAGAAGGCTTCAAAATTGAAAAAATATGCGATCAGCGAGTAGCAAGTAAGGCTTTAAAATCGCAAGATTTGGCGATCAACGAGTAGCGAGTAAGGCTTCAAAATTGAAAGAATATGCGATCAGCGATTCGCAAGTAAGGCTTCAAAATTGAAAAAAAATGCGATCAGCGAGTAGCAAGTAAGGCTTTAAAATCGCAAGATTTGGCGATCAACGAGTAGCGAGTAAGGCTTCAAAATCGAAAGAATATGCGATCAGCGAGTCTTGAGTAAAGCTTCAAAATCGAAAGAATATGCGATCAGCGAGTCGCGAAGAAGGCTTCAAAATTGAAAAAATATGCGATCAGCGAGTAGCAAGTAAGGCTTTAAAATCGCAATATTTGGCGATCAACGAGTAGCGAGTAAGGCTTCAAAATCGAAAGAATATGCGATCAGCGAGTCGCGAGTAAGGCTTCAAAATTGAAAGAATATGCGATCAGTGAGTCGCGAAGAAGGCTTCAAAACTGAAAAAATATGCGATCAGCGAAAAGCAAGTAAGGCTTTAAAATCGCAAGATTTTGCGATCAACGAGTAGCGAGTAAGGCTTCAAAATCCAAAGAATATGCGATCAGCGAGTCGCGAGTAAGGCTTCAAAATCGAAAAAATATGCGATCAGCGAGTAGCAAGTAAGGCTTTAAAATCGCAAGATTTGGCTATCAACGAGTAGCGAGTAAGGCTTCAAAATTGAAAGAATATGCGATCAGCGAGTCGCAAGTAAGGCTTCAAAATTGAAAAAAAATGCGATCAGCGAGTAGCAAGTAAAGCTTTAAAATCGCAAGACTTGGCGATCAACGAGTAGCGAGTAAGGCTTCAAAATCGAAAGAATATGCGATCAGCGAGTCTTGAGTAAAGCTTCAAAATCGAAAGAATATGCGATCAGCGAGTCGCGAAGAAGGCTTCAAAATTGAAAAAATATGCGATCAGCGAGTAGCAAATAAGGCTTTAAAATTGCAATATTTGGCGATCAACGAGTAGCGAGTAAGGCTTCAAAACCGAAAGAATATGCGATCAGCGAGTCGCGAGTAAGGCTTCAAAATTGAAAAAATATGCGATCAGCGAAAAGCAAGTAAGGCTTTAAAATCGCAAGATTTTGCGATCAACGAGTAGCGAGTAAGGCTTCAAAATCCAAAGAATATGCGATCAGCGAGTCGCGAGTAAGGCTTCAAAATCGAAAAAATATGCAATCAGCGAGTAGCAAGTAAGGCTTTAAAATCGCAAGATTTGGCGATCAACGAGTAGCGAGTAAGGCTTCAAAATCCAAAGAATATGCGATCAGCGAGTCGCGAGTAAGGCTTCAAAATCGAAAGAATATGCGATCAGTGAGTCGCGAAGAAGGCATCAAAATTGAAAAAATATGCGATCAGCGAGTAGCAAGTAAGGCTTTAAAATCGCAAGATTTGGCGATCAACGAGTAGCGAGTAAGGCTTCAAAATCGAAAAATTATGCGATCAGCGAGTCGCGAGTAAGGCTTCAAAATTGAAAAAATATGCGACCAGCGAGTAGCAAGTATGGCTTTAAAATCGCAAGATTTGGCGATCAACGAGTAGCGAGTAAGGCTTCAAAATCGAAAGAATATGCGATCAGCGAGTCTTGAGTAAAGCTTCAAAATCGAAAGAATATGCGATCAGCGAGTCGCGAAGAAGGCTTCAAAATTGAAAAAATATGCGATCAGCGAGTAGCAAGTAAGGCTTTAAAATCGCAATATTTGGCGATCAACGAGTAGCGAGTAAGGCTTCAAAATCGAAAGAATATGCGATCAGCGAGTCGCGAGTAAGGCTTCAAAATTGAAAGACTATGCGATCAGCAAGTCGCGAGTAAGGCTTCAAAATTGAAAAAATATGCGATCAGCGAAAATCAAGTAAGGCTTTAAAATCGCAAGATTTTGCGATCAACGAGTAGCGAGTAAGGCTTCAAAATCCAAAGAATATGCGATCAGCGAGTCGCGAGTAAGGCTTAAAAATCGAAAAAATATGCAATCAGCGAGTAGCAAGTAAGGCTTTAAAATCGCAAGATTTGGCGATCAACGAGAAGCGAGTAAGGCTTCAAAATTGAAAGAATATGCGATCAGCGAGTCGCAAGTAAGGCTTCAAAATCGAAAAAAAAAATGCGATCAGCGAGTAGCAAGTAAGGCTTTAAAATCGCAAGATTTGGCGATCAACCAGTAGCGAGTAAGGCTTCAAAATCGAAAGAATATGCGATCAGCGAGTCTTGAAAAAGGCTTCAAAATCGAAAAAATATGCGATCAGCGAGTCGCGAAGAAGGCTTCAAAATTGAAAAAATATGCGATCAGCGAGTAGCAATTAAGGCTTTAAAATCGCAAGAATATGCGATCAGCGAGTCGCGAAGAAGGCTTCAAAATTGACAAATATATGCGATCAGCGAGTAGCAAGTAAGGCTTTAAAATCGCAAGATTTGGCAATCAAAGAGTAGCGAGTAAGGCTTCAAAATCCAAAGAATATGCGATCAGCGAGTCGCGAGTAAGGCTTCAAAATCGAAAGAATATGCGATCAGTGAGTCGCGAAGAAGGCTTGAAAATCGAAAAAAAAATGCGATCAGCGAGTAGCAAGTAAGGCTTTAAAATCGCAAGATTTGGCGATCAACCAGTAGCGAGTAAGGCTTCAAAATCGAAAGAATATGCGATCAGCGAGTCTTGAGTAAGGCTTCAAAATCGAAAGAATATGCGATCAGCGAGTCGCGAAGAAGGCTTCAAAATTGAAAAAATATGCGATCAGCGAGTCGCAAGTAAGGCTTCAAAATTGAAAAAAAATGCGATCAGCGAGTAGCAAGTAAGGCTTTAAAATCGCAAGATTTGGCGATCAACGAGTAGCGAGTAAGGCTTCAAAATCGAAAGAATATGCGATCAGCGAGTCTTGAGTTAAGCTTCAAAATCGAAAGAATATGCGATCAGCGAGTCGCGAAGAAGGCTTCAAAATTGAAAAAATATGCGATCAGCGAGTAGCAAGTAAGGCTTTAAAATCGCAATATTTGGCGATCAACGAGTAGCGAGTAAGGCTTCAAAATCGAAAGAATATGCGATCAGCGAGTCGCGAGTAAGGCTTCAAAATTGAAAGAATATGCGATCAGCAAGTCGCGAGTAAGGCTTGAAAATTGAAAGAATATGCGATCAGCGAAAAGCAAGTAAGGCTTTAAAATCGCAAGATTTTGCGATCAACGAGTAGCGAGTAAGGCTTCAAAATCGAAAGAATATGCGATCAGTGAGTCGCGAAGAAGGCATCAAAATTGAAAAAATATGCGATCAGCGAGTAGCAAGTAAGGCTTTAAAATCGCAAGATTTGGCGATCAACGAGTAGCGAGTAAGGCTTCAAAATCGAAAAATTATGCGATCAGCGAGTCGCGAGTAAGGCTTCAAAATTGAAAAAATATGCGACCAGCGAGTAGCAAGTATGGCTTTAAAATCGCAAGATTTGGCGATCAACGAGTAGCGAGTAAGGCTTCAAAATCGAAAGAATATGCGATCAGCGAGTCTTGAGTAAAGCTTCAAAATCGAAAGAATATGCGATCAGCGAGTCGCGAAGAAGGCTTCAAAATTGAAAAAATATGCGATCAGCGAGTAGCAAGTAAGGCTTTAAAATCGCAATATTTGGCGATCAACGAGTAGCGAGTAAGGCTTCAAAATCGAAAGAATATGCGATCAGCGAGTCGCGAGTAAGGCTTCAAAATTGAAAGACTATGCGATCAGCAAGTCGCGAGTAAGGCTTCAAAATTGAAAAAATATGCGATCAGCGAAAATCAAGTAAGGCTTTAAAATCGCAAGATTTTGCGATCAACGAGTAGCGAGTAAGGCTTCAAAATCCAAAGAATATGCGATCAGCGAGTCGCGAGTAAGGCTTAAAAATCGAAAAAATATGCAATCAGCGAGTAGCAAGTAAGGCTTTAAAATCGCAAGATTTGGCGATCAACGAGAAGCGAGTAAGGCTTCAAAATTGAAAGAATATGCGATCAGCGAGTCGCAAGTAAGGCTTCAAAATCGAAAAAAAAAATGCGATCAGCGAGTAGCAAGTAAGGCTTTAAAATCGCAAGATTTGGCGATCAACCAGTAGCGAGTAAGGCTTCAAAATCGAAAGAATATGCGATCAGCGAGTCTTGAAAAAGGCTTCAAAATCGAAAAAATATGCGATCAGCGAGTCGCGAAGAAGGCTTCAAAATTGAAAAAATATGCGATCAGCGAGTAGCAATTAAGGCTTTAAAATCGCAAGAATATGCGATCAGCGAGTCGCGAAGAAGGCTTCAAAATTGACAAATATATGCGATCAGCGAGTAGCAAGTAAGGCTTTAAAATCGCAAGATTTGGCAATCAAAGAGTAGCGAGTAAGGCTTCAAAATCCAAAGAATATGCGATCAGCGAGTCGCGAGTAAGGCTTCAAAATCGAAAGAATATGCGATCAGTGAGTCGCGAAGAAGGCTTGAAAATCGAAAAAAAAATGCGATCAGCGAGTAGCAAGTAAGGCTTTAAAATCGCAAGATTTGGCGATCAACCAGTAGCGAGTAAGGCTTCAAAATCGAAAGAATATGCGATCAGCGAGTCTTGAGTAAGGCTTCAAAATCGAAAGAATATGCGATCAGCGAGTCGCGAAGAAGGCTTCAAAATTGAAAAAATATGCGATCAGCGAGTCGCAAGTAAGGCTTCAAAATTGAAAAAAAATGCGATCAGCGAGTAGCAAGTAAGGCTTTAAAATCGCAAGATTTGGCGATCAACGAGTAGCGAGTAAGGCTTCAAAATCGAAAGAATATGCGATCAGCGAGTCTTGAGTTAAGCTTCAAAATCGAAAGAATATGCGATCAGCGAGTCGCGAAGAAGGCTTCAAAATTGAAAAAATATGCGATCAGCGAGTAGCAAGTAAGGCTTTAAAATCGCAATATTTGGCGATCAACGAGTAGCGAGTAAGGCTTCAAAATCGAAAGAATATGCGATCAGCGAGTCGCGAGTAAGGCTTCAAAATTGAAAGAATATGCGATCAGCAAGTCGCGAGTAAGGCTTGAAAATTGAAAGAATATGCGATCAGCGAAAAGCAAGTAAGGCTTTAAAATCGCAAGATTTTGCGATCAACGAGTAGCGAGTAAGGCTTCAAAATCCAAAGAATATGCGATCAGCGAGTCGCGAGTAAGGCTTCAAAATCGAAAGAATATGCGATCAGCGAGTCTTGAGTAAAGCTTTAAAATCGAAAGAATATGCGATTAGCGAGTCGCGAAGATGGCTTCAAAATTGAAAAAATATGCGATCAGCGAGTAGCAAGTAAGGCTTTAAAATCGCAATATTTGGCGATCAACGAGTAGCGAGTAAGGCTTCAAAATCCAAAGAATATGCGATCAGCGAGACGCGAGTAAGGCTTCAAAATCGAAAGAATATGCGATCAGTGAGTCGCGAAGAAGGCTTCAAAATTGAAAAAATATGCGATCAGCGAAAAGCAAGTAAGGCTTTAAAATCGCAAGATTTTGCGATCAACGAGTAGCGAGTAAGGCTTCAAAATCCAAAGAATATGCGATCAGCAAGTCGCGAGTAAGGCATCAAAATCGAAAAAATATGCGATCAGCGAGTAGCAAGTAAGGCTTTAAAATCGCAATATTTGGCGATCAACGAGTAGCGAGTAAGGCTTCAAAATCGAAAGAATATGCGATCAGCGAGTCTTGAGTAAGGCTTCAAAATAGAAAGAATATGCGATCAGCGAGTCGCGAGTTAGGCTTCAAAATCGAAAGAATATGCGATCAGTGAGTCGCGAAGAAGGCATCAAAATTGAAAAAATATGCAATCAGCGAGTAGCAAGTAAGGCTTTAAAATCGCAAGATTTGGCGATCAACGAGTAGCGAGTAATGCTTCAAAATCGAAAAATTATGCGATCAGCGAGTCGCGAGTAAGGCTTCAAAATTGAAAAAATATGCGACCAGCGAGTAGCAAGTAAGGCTTTAAAATCGCAAGATTTGGCGATCAACGAGTAGCGAGTAAGGCTTCAAAATTGAAAGACTATGCGATCAGCGAGTAGCAAGTAAGGCTTTAAAATCGCAAGATTTGGCGATCTACGAGTAGCGAGTAATGCTTCAAAATCGAAAGAATATGCGATCAGCGAGTCTTGAGTAAAGCTTCAAAATCGAAAGAATATGCGATCAGCGAGTCGCGAAGAAGGCTTCAAAATTGAAAAAATATGCGATCAGCGAGTAGCAAGTAAGGCTTTAAAATCGCAATATTTGGCGATCAACGAGTAGCGAGTAAGGCTTCAAAATCGAAAGAATATGCGATCAGCGAGTCGCGAGTAAGGCTTCAAAATTGAAAGAATATGCGATCAGCGAGTCGCGAAGAAGGCTTCAAAATTGAAAAAATATGCGATCAGCGAGTAGCAAGTAAGGCTTTAAAATCGCAATATTTGGCGATCAACGAGTAGCGAGTAAGGCTTCAAAATCGAAAGAATATGCGATCAGCGAGTCGCGAGTAAGGCTTCAAAATCCAAAAAATATGCGATCAGCGAGTCGCGAGTAAGGCTTCAAAATCGAAAAAATATGCGATCAGCGGGTAGCAAGTAAGGCTTTAAAATCGCAAGATTTGGCGATCAACGAGAAGCGAGTAAGGCTTCAAAATTGAAAGAATATGCGATCAGCGAGTCGCAAGTAAGGCTTCAAAATCGAAAAAAAAATGCGATCAGCGAGTAGCAAGTAAGGCTTTAAAATCGCAAGATTTGGCGATCAACGAGTAGCGAGTAAGGCTTCAAAATCGAAAGAATATGCGATCAGCGAGTCTTGAGTAAGGCTTCAAAATCGAAAGAATATGCGATCAGCGAGTCGCGAAGAAGGCTTCAAAATTGAAAAAATATGCGATCAGCGAGTAGCAAGTAAGGCTTTAAAATTGCAATATTTGGCGATCAACGAGTAGCGAGTAAGGCTTCAAAATCGAAAGAATATGCGATCAGCGAGTCCCGAGTAAGGCTTCAAAATTGAAAGAATATGCGATCAGCCAGTCGCGAGTAAGGCTTCAAAATTGAAAAAATATGCGATCAGCGAGTAGCAAGTAAGGCTTTAAAATCGCAAGATTTGGCGATCAACGAGTAGTGAGTAAGGCTTCAAAATCCAAAGAATATGCGATCAGCGAGTCGCGAGTAAGGCTTCAAAATCGAAAGAATATGCGATCAGTGAGTCGCGAAGAAGGCATCAAAATTGAAAAAATTATGCGATCAGCAAGTAGCAAGTAAGGCTTTAAAATCGCAAGATTTGGCGATCAACGAGTAGCGAGTAAGGCTTCAAAATCGAAAAATTATGCGATCAGCGAGTCGCGAGTAAGGCTTCAAAATTGAAAAAATATGCGACCAGCGAGTAGCAAGTAAGGCTTTAAAATCGCAAGATTTGGCGATCAACGAGTAGCGAGTAAGGCTTCAAAATCGAAAGAATATGCGATCAACGAGTCTTGAGTAAAGCTTCAAAATCGAAAGAATATGCGATCGGCGAGTCGCGAAGAAGGCTTCAAAATTGAAAAAATATGCGATCAGCGAGTAGCAAGTAAGGCTTTAAAATCGTTATATTTGGCGATCAACGAGTAGCGAGTAAGGCTTCAAAATCGAAAGAATATGCGATCAGCGAGTCGCGAATAAGGCTTCAAAATTGAAAGAATATGCGATCAGCAAGTCGCGAGTAAGGCTTCAAAATTGAAAAAATATGCGATCAGCGAAAAGCAAGTAAGGCTTTAAAATCGCAAGATTTTGCGATCAACGAGTAGCGAGTAAGGCTTCAAAATCCATAGAATATGCGATCAGCGAGTCGCGAGTAAGGCTTCAAAATCGAAAAAATATGCAATCAGCGAGTAGCAAGTAAGGCTTTAAAATCGCAAGATTTGGCGATCAACGAATTGCGAGTAAGGCTTCAAAATTGAAAGAATATGCGATCAGCGAGTCGCAAGTAAGGCTTCAAAATCGAAAAAAAAATGCGATCAGCGAGTAGCAAGTAAGGTTTTAAAATCGCAAGATTTGGCGATCAACCAGTAGCGAGTAAGGCTTCAAAATCGAAAGAATATGCGATCAGCGAGTCTTGAGTAAGGCTTCAAAATCGAAAGAATATGCGATCAGCGAGTCGCGAAGAAGGCTTCAAAATAGAAAAAATATGCGATCAGCGAGTAGCAATTAAGGCTTTAAAATCGCAAGAATATGCGATCAGCGAGTCGCGAAGAAGGCTTCAAAATTGACAAATATATGCTATCAGCGAGTAGCAAGTAAAGTTTTAAAATCGCAAGATTTGGCAATCAACGAGTAGCGAGTAAGGCTTCAAAATCCAAAGAATATGCGATCAGCGAGTCGCGAGTAAGGCTTCAAAATCGAAAGAATATGCGATCAGTGAGTCGCGAAGAAGGCTTCAAAATTGAAAAAATATGCGATCAGCGAGTAGCAAGTAAGGCTTTAAAATCGCAAGATTTGGCGATCAACGAGTAGCGAGTAAGGCTTCAAAATTGAAAGAATATGCGATCAGCGATTCGCAAGTAAGGCTTCAAAATTGAAAAAAAAATGCGATCAGCGAGTAGCAAGTAAGGCTTTAAAATCGCAAGATTTGGCGATCAACAAGTAGCGAGTTAGGCTTCAAAATCGAAAGAATATGCGATCAGCGAGTCTTGAGTAAAGCTTCAAAATCGAAAGAATATGCGATCAGCGAGTCGCGAAGAAGGCTTCAAAATTGAAAAAATATGCGATCAGCGAGTAGCAAGTAAGGCTTTAAAATCGCAATATTTGGCGATCAACGAGTAGCGAGTAAGGCTTCAAAATCGAAAGAATATGCGATCAGCGAGTCGCGAGTAAGGCTTCAAAATTGAAAGAATATGCGATCAGCGAGTCGCAAGTAAGGCTTCAAAATTGAAAAAAAATGCGATCAGCAAGTAGCAAGTAAGGCTTTAAAATCGCAAGATTTGGCGATCAGCGAGTCTTGAGTAAGGCTTCAAAATCGAAAGAATATGCGATCAGCGAGTCGCGAAGAAGGCTTCAAAATTGAAAAAATATGCGATCAGCGAGTCGCAAGTAAGGCTTCAAAATTGAAAAAAAATGCGATCAGCGAGTAGCAAGTAAGGCTTTAAAATCGCAAGATTTGGCGATCAACGAGTAGCGAGTAAGGCTTCAAAATCGAAAGAATATGCGATCAGCGAGTCTTGAGTTAAGCTTCAAAATCGAAAGAATATGCGATCAGCGAGTCGCGAAGAAGGCTTCAAAATTGAAAAAATATGCGATCAGCGAGTAGCAAGTAAGGCTTTAAAATCGCAATATTTGGCGATCAACGAGTAGCGAGTAAGGCTTCAAAATCGAAAGAATATGCGATCAGCGAGTCGCGAGTAAGGCTTCAAAATTGAAAGAATATGCGATCAGCAAGTCGCGAGTAAGGCTTGAAAATTGAAAGAATATGCGATCAGCGAAAAGCAAGTAAGGCTTTAAAATCGCAAGATTTTGCGATCAACGAGTAGCGAGTAAGGCTTCAAAATCCAAAGAATATGCGATCAGCGAGTCGCGAGTAAGGCTTCAAAATCGAAAGAATATGCGATCAGCGAGTCTTGAGTAAAGCTTCAAAATCGAAAGAATATGCGATTAGCGAGTCGCGAAGATGGCTTCAAAATTGAAAAAATATGCGATCAGCGAGTAGCAAGTAAGGCTTTAAAATCGCAATATTTGGCGATCAACGAGTAGCGAGTAAGGCTTCAAAATCCAAAGAAAATGCGATCAGCGAGACGCGAGTAAGGCTTCAAAATCGAAAGAATATGCGATCAGTGAGTCGCGAAGAAGGCTTCAAAATTGAAAAAATATGCGATCAGCGAAAAGCAAGTAAGGCTTTAAAATCGCAAGATTTTGCGATCAACGAGTAGCGAGTAAGGCTTCAAAATCCAAAGAATATGCGATCAGCAAGTCGCGAGTAAGGCTTCAAAATCGAAAAAATATGCGATCAGCGAGTAGCAAGTAAGGCTTTAAAATCGCAAGATTTGGCGATCAACCAGTAGCGAGTAAGGCTTCAAAATCGAAAGAATATGCGATCAGCGAGTCTTGAGTAAGGCTTCAAAATAGAAAGAATATGCGATCAGCGAGTCGCGAGTTAGGCTTCAAAATCGAAAGAATATGCGATCAGTGAGTCGCGAAGAAGGCATCAAAATTGAAAAAATATGCAATCAGCGAGTAGCAAGTAAGGCTTTAAAATCGCAAGATTTGGCGATCAACGAGTAGCGAGTAATGCTTCAAAATCGAAAAATTATGCGATCAGCGAGTCGCGAGTAAGGCTTCAAAATTGAAAAAATATGCGACCAGCGAGTAGCAAGTAAGGCTTTAAAATCGCAAGATTTGGCGATCAACGAGTAGCGAGTAAGGCTTCAAAATTGAAAGACTATGCGATCAGCGAGTAGCAAGTAAGGCTTTAAAATCGCAAGATTTGGCGATCTACGAGTAGCGAGTAATGCTTCAAAATCGAAAGAATATGCGATCAGCGAGTCTTGAGTAAAGCTTCAAAATCGAAAGAATATGCGATCAGCGAGTCGCGAAGAAGGCTTCAAAATTGAAAAAATATGCGATCAGCGAGTAGCAAGTAAGGCTTTAAAATCGCAATATTTGGCGATCAACGAGTAGCGAGTAAGGCTTCAAAATCGAAAGAATATGCGATCAGCGAGTCGCGAGTAAGGCTTCAAAATTGAAAGAATATGCGATCAGCGAGTCGCGAAGAAGGCTTCAAAATTGAAAAAATATGCGATCAGCGAGTAGCAAGTAAGGCTTTAAAATCGCAATATTTGGCGATCAACGAGTAGCGAGTAAGGCTTCAAAATCGAAAGAATATGCGATCAGCGAGTCGCGAGTAAGGCTTCAAAATCCAAAAAATATGCGATCAGCGAGTCGCGAGTAAGGCTTCAAAATCGAAAAAATATGCGATCAGCGGGTAGCAAGTAAGGCTTTAAAATCGCAAGATTTGGCGATCAACGAGAAGCGAGTAAGGCTTCAAAATTGAAAGAATATGCGATCAGCGAGTCGCAAGTAAGGCTTCAAAATCGAAAAAAAAATGCGATCAGCGAGTAGCAAGTAAGGCTTTAAAATCGCAAGATTTGGCGATCAACGAGTAGCGAGTAAGGCTTCAAAATCGAAAGAATATGCGATCAGCGAGTCTTGAGTAAGGCTTCAAAATCGAAAGAATATGCGATCAGCGAGTCGCGAAGAAGGCTTCAAAATTGAAAAAATATGCGATCAGCGAGTAGCAAGTAAGGCTTTAAAATTGCAATATTTGGCGATCAACGAGTAGCGAGTAAGGCTTCAAAATCGAAAGAATATGCGATCAGCGAGTCCCGAGTAAGGCTTCAAAATTGAAAGAATATGCGATCAGCCAGTCGCGAGTAAGGCTTCAAAATTGAAAAAATATGCGATCAGCGAGTAGCAAGTAAGGCTTTAAAATCGCAAGATTTGGCGATCAACGAGTAGTGAGTAAGGCTTCAAAATCCAAAGAATATGCGATCAGCGAGTCGCGAGTAAGGCTTCAAAATCGAAAGAATATGCGATCAGTGAGTCGCGAAGAAGGCATCAAAATTGAAAAAATTATGCGATCAGCAAGTAGCAAGTAAGGCTTTAAAATCGCAAGATTTGGCGATCAACGAGTAGCGAGTAAGGCTTCAAAATCGAAAAATTATGCGATCAGCGAACCGCGAGTAAGGCTTCAAAATTGAAAAAATATGCGACCAGCGAGTAGCAAGTAAGGCTTTAAAATCGCAAGATTTGGCGATCAACGAGTAGCGAGTAAGGCTTCAAAATTGAAAGAATATGCGATCAGCGAGTCGCAATTAAGGCTTCAAAATTGAAAAAAAATGCGATCAGCGAGTAGCAAAAAAGGCTTTAAAATCGCAAGATTTGGCGATCAACGAGTAGCGAGTAAGGCTTCAAAATCGAAAGAATATGCGATCAGCGAGTCTTGAGTAAAGCTTCAAAATCGAAAGAATATGCGATCGGCGAGTCGCGAAGAAGGCTTCAAAATTGAAAAAATATGCGATCAGCGAGTAGCAAGTAAGGCTTTAAAATCGTTATATTTG
Organism: Lacanobia oleracea; assembly: GCA_950371165.1. NCBI lineage: Eukaryota > Metazoa > Arthropoda > Insecta > Lepidoptera > Noctuidae > Lacanobia > Lacanobia oleracea. Next base: position 19,060,869 of record OX493413.1, read on the forward strand.
GCGATCAACGAGTAGCGAGTAAGGCTTCAAAATTGAAAAAATATGCGATCAGCGAGTAGCAAGTAAGGCTTTAAAATCGTTATATTTGGCGATCAACGAGTAGCGAGTAAGGCTTCAAAATCGAAAGAATATGCGATCAGCGAGTCGCGAATAAGGCTTCAAAATTGAAAGAATATGCGATCAGCAAGTCGCGAGTAAGGCTTCAAAATTGAAAAAATATGCGATCAGCGAAAAGCAAGTAAGGCTTTAAAATCGCAAGATTTTGCGATCAACGAGTAGCGAGTAAGGCTTCAAAATCCAAAGAATATGCGATCAGCGAGTCGCGAGTAAGGCTTCAAAATTGAAAGAATATGCGATCAGCGAGTCGCAAGTAAGGCTTCAAAATCGAAAAAAAAATGCGATCAGCGAGTAGCAAGTAAGGTTTTAAAATCGCAAGATTTGGCGATCAACCAGTAGCGAGTAAGGCTTCAAAATCGAAAGAATATGCGATCAGCGAGTCTTGAGTAAGGCTTCAAAATCGAAAGAATATGCGATCAGCGAGTCGCGAAGAAGGCTTCAAAATAGAAAAAATATGCGATCAGCGAGTAGCAATTAAGGCTTTAAAATCGCAAGAATATGCGATCAGCGAGTCGCGAAGAAGGCTTCAAAATTGACAAATATATGCTATCAGCGAGTAGCAAGTAAAGTTTTAAAATCGCAAGATTTGGCAATCAACGAGTAGCGAGTAAGGCTTCAAAATCCAAAGAATATGCGATCAGCGAGTCGCGAGTAAGGCTTCAAAATCGAAAGAAAGTGCGATCAGTGAGTCGCGAAGAAGGCTTCAAAATTGAAAAAATATGCGATCAGCGAAAAGCAAGTAAGGCTTTAAAATCGCAAGATTTGGCGATCAACGAGTAGCGAGTAAGGCGTCAAAATTGAAAGAATATGCGATCAGCGATTCGCAAGAAAGGCTTCAAAATTGAAAAAAAATGCGATCAGCGAGTAGCAAGTAAGGCTTTAAAATCGCAAGATTTGGCGATCAACGAGTAGCGAGTAAGGCTTCAAAATCGAAAGAATATGCGATCAGCGAGTCTTGAGTAAAGCTTCAAAATCGAAAGAATATGCGATCAGCGAGTCGCGAAGAAGGCTTCAAAATTGAAAAAATATGCGATCAGCGAGTAGCAAGTAAGGCTTTAAAATCGCAATATTTGGCGATCAACGAGTAGCGAGTAAGGCTTCAAAATCGAAAGAATATGCGATCAGCGAGTCGCGAGTAAGGCTTCAAAATTGAAAGAATATGCGATCAGCGAGTCGCAAGTAAGGCTTCAAAATTGAAAAAAAATGCGATCAGCAAGTAGCAAGTAAGGCTTTAAAATCGCAAGATTTGGCGATCAACGAGTAGCGAGTAAGGCTTCAAAATCGAAAGAATATGCAATCAGCGAGTCTTGAGTAAGGCTTCAAAATCGAAAGAATATGCGATCAGCGAGTCGCGAAGAAGGCTTCAAAATTGAAAAAATATGCGATCAGCGAGTAGCAAGTAAGGCTTTAAAATCGCAATATTTGGCGATCAACGAGTAGCGAGTAAGGCTTCAAAATCGAAAGAATATGCGATCAGCGAGTCGCGAGTAAGGCTTCAAAATTGAAAGAATATGCGATCAGCAAGTCGCGAGTAAGGCTTAAAAATTGAAAAAATATGCGATCAGCGAAAAGCAAGTAAGGCTTTAAAATCGCAAGATTTTGCGATCAACGAGTAGCGAGTAAGGCTTCAAAATCCAAAGAATATGCGATCAGCGAGTCGCGAGTAAGGCTTCAAAATCGAAAAAATATGCAATCAGCGAGTAGCAAGTAAGGCTTTAAAATCGCAAGATTTGGCGATCAACGAGTAGCGAGTAAGGCTTCAAAATTGAAAGAATATGCGATCAGCGAGTCGCAAGTAAGGCTTCAAAATCGAAAAAAAAAATGCGATCAGCGAGTAGCAAGTAAGGCTTTAAAATCGCAAGATTTGGCGATCAACCAGTAGCGAGTAAGGCTTCAAAATCGAAAGAATATGCGATCAGCGAGTCTTGAGTAAGGCTTCAAAATCGAAAGAATATGCGATCAGCGAGTCGCAAAGAAGGCTTCAAAATTGAAAAAATATGCGATCAGCGAGTAGCAATTAAGGCTTAAAAATCGCAAGAATATGCGATCAGCGAGTCGCGAAGAAGGCTTCAAAATTGACAAATATATGCGATCAGCGAGTCGCGAGTAAGGCTTCAAAATTGGAAGAATATGCGATCAGCAAGTCGCGAGTAAGGCTTCAAAATTGAAATAATATGCGATCAGCAAAAAGCAAGTAAGGCTTTAAAATCGCAAGATTTTGCGATCAACGAGTAGCGAGTAAGGCTTCAAAATCCAAAGAATATGCGATCAGCGAGTCGCGAGTAAGGCTTCAAAATCGAAAAAAAAATGCGATCAGCGAGTAGCAAGTAAGGCTTTAAAATTGCAATATTTTGCGATCAACGAGTAGCGAGTAAGGCTTCAAAATCCAAAGAATATGCGATCAGCAAATCGCGAGTAAGGCTTCAAAATCGAAAAAATATGCAATCAGCGAGTAGCAAGTAAGGCTTTAAAATCGCAAGATTTGGCGATCAACGAGTAGCGAGTAAGGCTTCAAAATTGAAAGAATATGCGATCAGCGAGTCGCAAGTAAGGCTTCAAAATCGAAAAAAAAAATGCGATCAGCGAGTAGCAAGTAAGGCTTTAAAATCGCAAGATTTGGCGATCAACCAGTAGCGAGTAAGGCTTCAAAATCGAAAGAATATGCGATCAGCGAGTCTTGAGTAAGGCTTCAAAATCGAAAGAATATGCGATCAGCGAGTCGCGAAGAAGGCTTCAAAATTGAAAAAATATGCGATCAGCGAGTAGCAATTAAGGCTTTAAAATCGCAAGAATATGCGATCAGCGAGTCGCGAAGAAGGCTTCAAAATTGACAAAAATATGCGATCAGCGAGTAGCAAGTAAGGCTTTAAAATCGCAAGATTTGGCGATCAACGAGTAGCGAGTAAGGCTTCAAAACTGAAAGAATATGCGATCAGCGAGTCGCAAGTAAGGCTTCAAAATCGAAAAAAAAAATGCGATCAGCGAGTAGCAAGTAAGGCTTTAAAATCGCAAGATTTGGCGATCAACCAGTAGCGAGTAAGGCTTCAAAATCCAAAGAATATGCGATCAGCGAGTCTTGAGTAAGGCTTCAAAATCGAAAGAATATGCGATCAGCGAGTCGCGAAGAAGGCTTCAAAATTGAAAAAATATGCGATCAGCGAGTAGCAATTAAGGCTTTAAAATCGCAAGAATATGCGATCAGCGAGTCGCGAAGAAGGCTTCAAAATTGACAAAAATATGCGATCAGCGAGTAGCAAGTAAGGCTTTAAAATCGCAAGATTTGGCGATCAACGAGTAGCGAGTAAGGCTTCAAAATCGAAAGAATATGTGATCAGCGAGTCTTGAGTAAAGCTTCAAAATCGAAAGAATATGCGATCAGCGAGTCGCGAAGAAGGCTTCAAAATTGAATAAATATGCGATCAGCGAGTAGCAAGTAAAGCTTTAAAATCGCAATATTTGGCGATCAACGAGTAGCGAGTAAGGCTTCAAAATCGAAAGAATATGCGATCAGCGAGTCGCGAGTAAGGCTTCAAAATTGAAAGAATATGCGATCAGCGAGTTGCAAGTAAGGCTTCAAAATTGAAAAAAAATGCGATCAGCGAGTAGCAAGTAAGGCTTTAAAATCGCAAGATTTGGCGATCAACGAGTAGCGAGTAAGGCTTCAAAATCGAAAGAATATGCGATCGGCGAGTCTTGAGTTAAGCTTCAAAATCGAAAGAATATGCGATCAGCGAGTCGCGAAGAAGGCTTCAAAATTAAAAAAATATGCGATCAGCGAGTAGCAAGTAATGCTTTAAAATCGCAATATTTGGCGATCAACGAATAGCGAGTAAGGCTTCAAAATCGAAAGAATATGCGATCAGCGAGTCGCAAGTAAGGCTTCAAAATTGAAAGAATATGCGATCAGCAAGTCGCGAGTAAGGCTTCAAAATTGAAAAAATATGCGATCAGCGAAACGCAAGTAAGGCTTTAAAATCGCAAGATTTTGCGATCAACGAGTAGCGAGTAAGGCTTCAAAATCCAAAGAATATGCGATCAGCGAGTCGCGAGTAAGGCTTCAAAATCGAAAAAATATGCAATCAGCGAGTAGCAAGTAAGGCTTTAAAATCGCAAGATTTGGCGATCAACCAGTAGCGAGTAAGGCTTCAAAATCGAAAGAATATGCGATCAGCGAGTCTTGAGTAAGGCTTCAAAATCGAAAGAATATGCGATCAGCGAGTCGCGAAGAAGGCTTCAAAATTGAAAAAATATGCGATCAGCGAGTAGCAATTAAGGCTTTAAAATCGCAAGAATATGCGATCAGCGAGTCGCGAATAAGGCTTCAAAATTGACAAATATATGCGATCAGCGAGTAGCAAGTAAAGCTTTAAAATCGCAAGATTTGGCAATCAACGAGTAGCGAGTAAGGCTTCAAAATCCAAAGAATATGCGATCAGCGAGTCTTGAGTTAAGCTTCAAAATCGAAAAAATATGCGATCAGCGAGTAGCAATTAAGGCTTTAAAATCGCAAGAATTTGCGATCAGCGAGTCGCGAAGAAGGCTTCAAAATTGACAAATATATGCTATCAGCGAGTAGCAAGTAAAGCTTTAAAATCGCAAGATTTGGCAATCAACGAGTAGCGAGTAAGGCTTCAAAATCCAAAGAATATGCGATCAGCGAGTCGCGAGTAAGGCTTCAAAATCGAAAGAATATGCGATCAGTGAGTCGCGAAGAAGGCTTCAAAATTGAAAAAATATGCGATCAGCGAGTAGCAAGTAAGGCTTTAAAATCGCAATATTTGGCGATCAACGAGTAGCGAGTAAGGCTTCAAAATCGAAAGAATATGCGATCAGCGAGTCGCGAGTAAGGCTTCAAAATTGAAAGAATATGCGATCAGCGAGTCGCAAGTAAGGCTTCAAAATTGAAAAAAAATGCGATCAGCAAGTAGCAAGTAAGGCTTTAAAATCGCAAGATTTGGCGATCAACGAGTAGCGAGTAAGGCTTCAAAATCGAAAGAATATGCGATCAGCGAGTCTTGAGTAAGGCTTCAAAATCGAAAGAATATGCGATCAGCGAGTCGCGAAGAAGGCTTCAAAATTGAAAAAATATGCGATCAGCGAGTAGCAATTAAGGCTTTAAAATCGCAAGAATATGCGATCAGCGAGTCGCGAATAAGGCTTCAAAATTGACAAATATATGCGATCAGCGAGTAGCAAGTAAAGCTTTAAAATCGCAAGATTTGGCAATCAACGAGTAGCGAGTAAGGCTTCAAAATCCAAAGAATATGCGATCAGCGAGTCTTGAGTTAAGCTTCAAAATCGAAAAAATATGCGATCAGCGAGTAGCAATTAAGGCTTTAAAATCGCAAGAATTTGCGATCAGCGAGTCGCGAAGAAGGCTTCAAAATTGACAAATATATGCTATCAGCGAGTAGCAAGTAAAGCTTTAAAATCGCAAGATTTGGCAATCAACGAGTAGCGAGTAAGGCTTCAAAATTCAAAGAATATGCGATCAGCGAGTCGCGAGTAAGGCTTCAAAATCGAAAGAATATGCGATCAGTGAGTCGCGAAGAAGGCTTCAAAATTGAAAAAATATGCGATCAGCGAGTAGCAAGTAAGGCTTTAAAATCGCAATATTTGGCGATCAACGAGTAGCGAGTAAGGCTTCAAAATCGAAAGAATATGCGATCAGCGAGTCGCGAGTAAGGCTTCAAAATTGAAAGAATATGCGATCAGCGAGTCGCAAGTAAGGCTTCAAAATTGAAAAAAAATGCGATCAGCAAGTAGCAAGTAAGGCTTTAAAATCGCAAGATTTGGCGATCAACGAGTAGCGAGTAAGGCTTCAAAATCGAAAGAATATGCGATCAGCGAGTCTTGAGTAAGGCTTCAAAATCGAAAGAATATGCGATCAGCGAGTCGCGAAGAAGGCTTCAAAATTGAAAAAATATGCGATCAGCGAGTAGCAATTAAGGCTTTAAAATCGCAAGAATATGCGATCAGCGAGTCGCGAATAAGGCTTCAAAATTGACAAATATATGCGATCAGCGAGTCGCAAGTAAGGCTTCAAAATTGAAAAAAAATGCGATCAGCAAGTAGCAAGTAAGGCTTTAAAATCGCAAGATTTGGCGATCAACGAGTAGCGAGTAAGGCTTCAAAATCGAAAGAATATGCGATCAGCGAGTCTTGAGTAAGGCTTCAAAATCGAAAGAATATGCGATCAGCGAGTCGCGAAGAAGGCTTCAAAATTGAAAAAATATGCGATCAGCGAGTAGCAAGTAAGGCTTTAAAATCGCAATATTTGGCGATCAACGAGTAGCGAGTAAGGCTTCAAAATCGAAAGAATATGCGATCAGCGAGTCGCGAGTAAGGCTTCAAAATTGAAAGAATATGCGATCAGCAAGTCGCGAGTAAGGCTTCAAAATTGAAAAAATATGCGATCAGCGAAAAGCAAGTAAGGCTTTAAAATCGCAAGATTTTGCGATCAACGAGTAGCGAGTAAGGCTTCAAAATCCAAAGAATATGCGGTCAGCGAGTCGCGAGTAAGGCTTCAAAATCGAAAAAATATGCAATCAGCGAGTAGCAAGTAAGGCTTTAAAATCGCAAGATTTGGCGATCAACGAGTAGCGAGTAAGGCTTCAAAATTGAAAGAATATGCGATCAGCGAGTCGCAAGTAAGGCTTCAAAATCGAAAAAAAAAATGCGATCAGCGAGTAGCAAGTAAGGCTTTAAAATCGCAAGATTTGGCGATCAACCAGTAGCGAGTAAGGCTTCAAAATCGAAAGAATATGCGATCAGCGAGTCTTGAGTAAGGCTTCAAAATCGAAAGAATATGCGATCAGCGAGTCGCGAAGAAGGCTTCAAAATTGAAAAAATATGCGATCAGCGAGTAGCAATTAAGGCTTAAAAATCGCAAGAATATGCGATCAGCGAGTCGCGAAGAAGGCTTCAAAATTGACAAATATATGCGATCAGCGAGTAGCAAGTAAAGCTTTAAAATCGCAAGATTTGGCAATCAACGAGTAGCGAGTAAGGCTTCAAAATCAAAAGAATATGCGATCAGCGAGTCGCGAGTAAGGCTTCAAAATCGAAAGAATATGCGATCAGTGAGTCGCGAAGAAGGCTTCAAAATTGAAAAAATATGCGATCAGCGAGTAGCAAGTAAGGCTTTAAAATCGCAAGATTTGGCGATGAACGAGTCGCGAGTAAGGCTTCAAAATTGAAAGAATATGCGATCAGCGAGTCGCAAGTAAGGCTTCAAAATTGAAAAAAAATGCGATCAGCGAGTAGCAAGTAAGGCTTTAAAATCGCAAGATTTGGCGATCAACGAGTAGCGAGTAAGGCTTCAAAATCGAAAGAATATGCGATCAGCGAGTCTTGAGTAAAGCTTCAAAATCGAAAGAATATGCGATCAGCGAGTCGCGAAGAAGGCTTCAAAATTGAAAAAATATGCGATCAGCGAGTAGCAAGTAAGGCTTTAAAATCGCAATATTTGGCGATCAACGAGTAGCGAGTAAGGCTTCAAAATCCAAAGAATATGCGATCAGCGAGTTGCGAGTAAGGCTTCAAAATCGAAAGAATATGCGATCAGTGAGTCGCGAAGAAGGCTTCAAAATTGAAAAAATATGCGATCAGCGAAAAGCAAGAAAGGCTTTAAAATCGCAAGATTTTGCGATCAACGAGTAGCGAGTAAGGCTTCAAAATCCAAAGAATATGCGATCAGCGAGTCGCGAGTAAGGCTTCAAAATCGAAAGAATATGCGATCAGCGAGTCTTGAGTAAAGCTTCAAAATCGAAAGAATATGCGATCAGCGAGTCGCGAAGAAGGCTTCAAAATTGAAAAAATATGCGATCAGCGAGTAGCAAGTAAGGCTTTAAAATCGCAATATTTGGCGATCAACGAGTAGCGAGTAAGGCTTCAAAATCCAAAGAATATGCGATCAGCGAGTTGCGAGTAAGGCTTCAAAATCGAAAGAATATGCGATCAGTGAGTCGCGAAGAAGGCTTCAAAATTGAAAAAATATGCGATCAGCGAAAAGCAAGAAAGGCTTTAAAATCGCAAGATTTTGCGATCAACGAGTAGCGAGTAAGGCTTCAAAATCCAAAGAATATGCGATCAGCGAGTCGCGAGTAAGGCTTCAAAATCGAAAAATATGCGATCAGCGAGTAGCAAGTAAGGCTTTAAAATCGCAAGATTTGGCTATCAAAGAGTAGCGAGTAAGGCTTCAAAATTGAAAGAATATGCGATCAGCGAGTCGCAAGTAAGGCTTCAAAATTGAAAAAAAATGCGATCAGCGAGTAGCAAGTAAAGCTTTAAAATCGCAAGATTTGGCGATCAACGAGTAGCGAGTAAGGCTTCAAAATCGAAAGAATATGCGATCAGCGAGTATTGAGTAAAGCTTCAAAATCGAAAGAATATGCGATCAGCGAGTCGCGAAGAAGGCTTCAAAATTGAAAAAATATGCGATCAGCGAGTAGCAAGTAAGGCTTTAAAATTGCAATATTTGGCGATCAACGAGTAGCGAGTAAGGCTTCAAAATCGAAAGAATATGCGATCCGCGAGTCGCGAGTAAGGCTTCAAAATCGAAAGAATATGCGATCAGCAAGTCGCGAGTAAGGCTTCAAAATTGAAATAATATGCGATCAGCAAAAAGCAAGTAAGGCTTTAAAATCGCAAGATTTTGCGATCAACGAGTAGCGAGTAAGGCTTCAAAATCCAAAGAATATGCGATCAGCGAGTCGCGAGTAAGGCTTCAAAATCGAAAAAAAAATGCGATCAGCGAGTAGCAAGTAAGGCTTTAAAATTGCAATATTTTGCGATCAACGAGTAGCGAGTAAGGCTTCAAAATCCAAAGAATATGCGATCAGCGAGTCGCGAGTAAGGCTTCAAAATCGAAAAAATATGCAATCAGCGAGTAGCAAGTAAGGCTTTAAAATCACAAGATTTGGCGATCAACGAGTAGCGAGTAAGGCTTCAAAATTGAAAGAATATGCGATCAGCGAGTCGCAAGTAAGGCTTCAAAATCGAAAAAAAAAATGCGATCAGCGAGTAGCAAGTAAGGCTTTAAAATCGCAAGATTTGGCGATCAACCAGTAGCGAGTAAGGCTTCAAAATCGAAAGAATATGCGATCAGCGAGTCTTGAGTAAGGCTTCAAAATCGAAAGAATATGCGATCAGCGAGTCGCGCAGAAGGCTTCAAAATTGAAAAAATATGCGATCAGCGAGTAGCAATTAAGGCTTTAAAATCGCAAGAATATGCGATCAGCGAGTCGCGAAGAAGGCTTCAAAATTGACAAAAATATGCGATCAGCGAGTAGCAAGTAAGGCTTTAAAATCGCAAGATTTGGCGATCAACGAGTAGCGAGTAAGGCTTCAAAATTGAAAGAATATGCGATCAGCGATTTGCAAGTAAGGCTTCAAAATCGAAAAAAAAAATGCGATCAGCGAGTAGCAAGTAAGGCATTAAAATCGCAAGATTTGGCGATCAACCAGTAGCGAGTAAGGCTTCAAAATCCAAAGAATATGCGATCAGCGAGTCTTGAGTAAGGCTTCAAAATCGAAAGAATATGCGATCAGCGAGTCGCGAAGAAGGCTTCAAAATTGAAAAAATATGCGATCAGCGAGTAGCAATTAAGGCTTTAAAATCGCAAGAATATGCGATCAGCGAGTCGCGAAGAAGGCTTCAAAATTGACAAAAATATGCGATCAGCGAGTAGCAAGTAAGGCTTTAAAATCGCAAGATTTGGCGATCAACGAGTAGCGAGTAAGGCTTCAAAATCCAAAGAATATGCGATCAGCGAGTCGCGAGTAAGGCTTCAAAATCGAAAAAATATGCAATCAGCGAGTAGCAAGTAAGGCTTTAAAATCGCAAGATTTGGCGATCAACCAGTAGCGAGTAAGGCTTCAAAATCGAAAGAATATGCGATCAGCGAGTCTTGAGTAAGGCTTCAAAATCGAAAGAATATGCGATCAGCGAGTCGCGAAGAAGGCTTCAAAATTGAAAAAATATGCGATCAGCGAGTAGCAATTAAGGCTTTAAAATCGCAAGAATATGCGATCAGCGAGTCGCGAATAAGGCTTCAAAATTGACAAATATATGCGATCAGCGAGTAGCAAGTAAAGCTTTAAAATCGCAAGATTTGGCAATCAACGAGTAGCGAGTAAGGCTTCAAAATCCAAAGAATATGCGATCAGCGAGTCGCGAGTAAGGCTTCAAAATCGAAAGAATATGCAATCAGTGAGTCGCGAAGAAGGCTTCAAAATTGAAAAAATATGCGATCAGCGAGTAGCAAGTAAGGCTTTAAAATCGCAAGATTTGGCGATCAACGAGTCGCGAGTAAGGCTTCAAAATTGAAAGAATATGCGATCAGCGAGTCGCAAGTAAGGCTTCAAAATTGAAAAAAAATGCGATCAGCGAGTAGCAAGTAAGGCTTTAAAATCGCAAGATTTGGCGATCAACGAGTAGCGAGTAAGGCTTCAAAATCGAAAGAATATGCGATCAGCGAGTCTTGAGTAAAGCTTCAAAATCGAAAGAATATGCGATCAGCGAGTCGCGAAGAAGGCTTCAAAATTGAAAAAATATGCGATCAGCGAGTAGCAAGTAAGGCTTTAAAATCGCAATATTTGGCGATCAACGAGTAAGGCTTCAAAATCCAAAGAATATGCGATCAGCGAGTCGCGAGTAAGGCTTCAAAATCGAAAGAATATGCGATCAGTGAGTCGCGAAGAAGGCTTCAAAATTGAAAAAATATGCGATCAGCGAAAAGCAAGTAAGGCTTTAAAATCGCAAGATTTTGCGATCAACGAGTAGCGAGTAAGGCTTCAAAATCCAAAGAATATGCGATCAGCGAGTAGCAGGTAAGGCTTTAAAATCGCAATATTTGGCGATCAACGAGTAGCGAGTAAGGCTTCAAAATCGAAAGAATATGCGATCAGCGAGTCGCGAGTAAGGCTTCAAAATTGAAAGAATATGCGATCAGCGAGTTGCAAGTAAGGCTTCAAAATTGAAAAAAAATGCGATCAGCGAGTAGCAAGTAAGGCTTTAAAATCGCAATATTTGGCGATCAACGAGTAAGGCTTCAAAATCCAAAGAATATGCGATCAGCGAGTCGCGAGTAAGGCTTCAAAATCGAAAGAATATGCGATCAGTGAGTCGCGAAGAAGGCTTCAAAATTGAAAAAATATGCGATCAGCGAAAAGCAAGTAAGGCTTTAAAATCGCAAGATTTTGCGATCAACGAGTAGCGAGTAAGGCTTCAAAATCCAAAGAATATGCGATCAGCGAGTAGCAGGTAAGGCTTTAAAATCGCAATATTTGGCGATCAACGAGTAGCGAGTAAGGCTTCAAAATCGAAAGAATATGCGATCAGCGAGTCGCGAGTAAGGCTTCAAAATTGAAAGAATATGCGATCAGCGAGTTGCAAGTAAGGCTTCAAAATTGAAAAAAAATGCGATCAGCGAGTAGCAAGTAAGGCTTTAAAATCAAAATATTTGGCGATCAACGAGTAAGGCTTCAAAATCCAAAGAATATGCGATCAGCGAGTCGCGAGTAAGGCTTCAAAATCGAAAGAATATGCGATCAGTGAGTCGCGAAGAAGGCTTCAAAATTGAAAAAATATGCGATCAGCGAAAAGCAAGTAAGGCATTAAAATCGCAAGATTTTGCGATCAACGAGTAGCGAGTAAGGCTTCAAAATCCAAAGAATATGCGATCAGCGAGTCGCGAGTAAGGCTTCAAAATCGAAAAAATATGCGATCAGCGAGTAGCAAGTAAGGCTTTAAAATCGCAAGATTTGGCTATCAACGAGTAGCGAGTAAGGCTTCAAAATTGAAAGAATATGCGATCAGCGAGTCGCAAGTAAGGCTTCAAAATTGAAAAAAAATGCGATCAGCGAGTAGCAAGTAAGGCTTTAAAATCGCAAGATTTGGCGATCAACGAGTAGCGAGTAAGGCTTCAAAATCGAAAGAATATGCGATCAGCGAGTCTTGAGTAAAGCTTCAAAATCGAAAGAATATGCGATCAGCGAGTCGCGAAGAAGGCTTCAAAATTGAATAAATATGCGATCAGCGAGTAGCAAGTAAAGCTTTAAAATCGCAATATTTGGCGATCAACGAGTAGCGAGTAAGGCTTCAAAATCCAAAGAATATGCGATCAGCGAGTCGCGAGTAAGGCTTCAAAATCGAAAAAATATGCAATCAGCGAGTAGCAAGTAAGGCTTTAAAATCGCAAGATTTGGCGATCAACCAGTAGCGAGTAAGGCTTCAAAATCGAAAGAATATGCGATCAGCGAGTCGCGAAGAAGGCTTCAAAATTGAAAAAATATGCGATCAGCGAGTAGCAATTAAGGCTTTAAAATCGCAAGAATATGCGATCAGCGTATCGCGAATAAGGCTTCAAAATTGACAAATATATGCGATCAGCGAGTAGCAAGTATAGCTTTAAAATCGCAAGATTTGGCAATCAACGAGTAGCGAGTAAGGCTTCAAAATCCAAAGAATATGCGATCAGCGAGTCGCGAGTAAGGCTTCAAAATCGAAAGAATATGCAATCAGTGAGTCGCGAAGAAGGCTTCAAAATTGAAAAAATATGCGATCAGCGAGTAGCAAGTAAGGCTTTAAAATCGCAAGATTTGGCGATCAACGAGTCGCGAGTAAGGCTTCAAAATTGAAAGAATATGCGATCAGCGAGTCGCAAGTAAGGCTTCAAAATTGAAAAAAAATGCGATCAGCGAGTAGCAAGTAAGGCTTTAAAATCGCAAGATTTGGCGATCAACGAGTAGCGAGTAAGGCTTCAAAATCGAAAGAATATGCGATCAGCGAGTCTTGAGTAAAGCTTCAAAATCGAAAGAATATGCGATCAGCGAGTCGCGAAGAAGGCTTCAAAATTGAAAAAATATGCGATCAGCGAGTAGCAAGTAAGGCTTTAAAATCGCAATATTTGGCGATCAACGAGTAAGGCTTCAAAATCCAAAGAATATGCGATCAGCGAGTCGCGAGTAAGGCTTCAAAATCGAAAGAATATGCGATCAGTGAGTCGCGAAGAAGGCTTCAAAATTGAAAAAATATGCGATCAGCGAAAAGCAAGTAAGGCATTAAAATCGCAAGATTTTGCGATCAACGAGTAGCGAGTAAGGCTTCAAAATCCAAAGAATATGCGATCAGCGAGTCGCGAGTAAGGCTTCAAAATCGAAAAAATATGCGATCAGCGAGTAGCAAGTAAGGCTTTAAAATCGCAAGATTTGGCTATCAACGAGTAGCGAGTAAGGCTTCAAAATTGAAAGAATATGCGATCAGCGAGTCGCAAGTAAGGCTTCAAAATTGAAAAAAAATGCGATCAGCGAGTAGCAAGTAAGGCTTTAAAATCGCAAGATTTGGCGATCAACGAGTAGCGAGTAAGGCTTCAAAATCGAAAGAATATGCGATCAGCGAGTCTTGAGTAAAGCTTCAAAATCGAAAGAATATGCGATCAGCGAGTCGCGAAGAAGGCTTCAAAATTGAATAAATATGCGATCAGCGAGTAGCAAGTAAAGCTTTAAAATCGCAATATTTGGCGATCAACGAGTAGCGAGTAAGGCTTCAAAATCGAAAGAATATGCGATCAGCGAGTCGCGAGTAAGGCTTCAAAATTGAAAGAATATGCGATCAGCAAGTCGCGAGTAAGGCTTCAAAATTGAAAAAATATGCGATCAGCGAAAAGCAAGTAAGGCTTTAAAATCGCAAGATTTTGCGATCAACGAGTAGCGAGTAAGGCTTCAAAATCCAAAGAATATGCGATCAGCGAGTCGCGAGTAAGGCTTCAAAATTGAAAGAATATGCGATCAGCGAGTCGCAAGTAAGGCTTCAAAATCGAAAAAAAAATGCGATCAGCGAGTAGCAAGTAAGGCTTTAAAATCGCAAGATTTGGCGATCAACCAGTAGCGAGTAAGGCTTAAAAATCGAAAGAATATGCGATCAGCGAGTCTTGAGTAAGGCTTCAAAATCGAAAGAATATGCGATCAGCGAGTCGCGAAGAAGGCTTCAAAATTGAAAAAATATGCGATCAGCGAGTAGCAAGTAAGGCTTTAAAATTGCAATATTTGGCGATCAACGAGTAGCGAGTAAGGCTTCAAAATCGAAAGAATATGCGATCAGCGAGTCGCGAGTAAGGCTTCAAAATTGAAAGAATATGCGATCAGCAAGTCGCGAGTAAGGCTTCAAAATTGAAAAAATATGCGATCAGCGAGTAGCAAGTAAGGCTTTAAAATCGCAAGATTTGGCGATCAACGAGTAGCGAGTAAGGCTTCAAAATCCAAAGAATATGCGATCAGCGAGTCGCGAGTAAGGCTTCAAAATCGAAAGAATATGCGATCAGTGAGTCGCGAAGAAGACATCAAAATTGAAAAAATATGCGATCAGCGAGTAGCAAGTAAGGCTTTAAAATCGCAAGATTTGGCGATCAACGAGTAGCGAGTAAGGCTTCAAAATCGAAAAATTATGCGATCAGCGAGTCGCGAGTAAGGCTTCAAAATTGAAAAAATATGCGACCAGCGAGTAGCAAGTAAGGCTTTAAAATCGCAAGATTTGGCGATCAACGAGTAGCGAGTAAGGCTTCAAAATCGAAAGAATATGCGATCAGCGAGTCTTGAGTAAAGCTTCAAAATCGAAAGAATATGCGATCAGCGAGTCGCGAAGAAGGCTTTTAAATTGAAAAAATATGCGATCAGCGAGTAGCAAGTAAGGCTTTAAAATCGCAATATTTGGCGATCAACGAGTAGCGAGGAAGGTTTCAAAATCGAAAGAATATGCGATCAGCGAGTCGCGAGTAAGGCTTCAAATTTGAAAGAATATGCGATCAGCAAGTCGCGAGTAAGGCTTCAAAATTGAAAAAATATGCGATCAGCGAAAAGCAAGTAAGGCTTTAAAATCGCAAGATTTTGCGATCAACGAGTAGCGAGTAAGGCTTCAAAATCCAAAGAATATGCGATCAGCGAGTCGCGAGTAAGGCTTCAAAATCGAAAAAATATGCAATCAGCGAGTAGCAAGTAAGGCTTTAATATCGCAAGATTTGGCGATCAACGAGTAGCGAGTAAGGCTTCAAAATTGAAAGAATATGCGATCAGCGAGTCGCAAGTAAGGCTTCAAAATCGAAAAAAAAAATGCGATCAGCGAATAGCAAGTAAGGCTTTAAAATCTTAAGATTCGGCGATCAACCAGTAGCGAGTAAGGCTTCAAAATCGAAAGAATATGCGATCAGCGAGTCTTGAGTAAGGCTTCAAAATCGAAAGAATATGCGATCAGCGAGTCGCGAAGAAGGCTTCAAAATTGAAAAAATATGCGATCAGCGAGTAGCAATTAAGGCTTTAAAATCGCAAGAATATGCGATCAGTGAGTCGCGAAGAAGGCTTCAAAATTGACAAATAAATGCGATCAGCGAGTAGCAAGTAAAGCTTTAAAATCGCAAGATTTGGCAATCAACGAGTAGCGAGTATGGCTTCAAAATCCAAAGAATATGCGATCAGCGAGTCGCGAGTAAGGCTTCAAAATCGAAAGAATATGCGATCAGCAAGTCGCGAAGAAGGCTTCAAAATTGAAAAAATATGCGATGCGAGTAGCAAGTCAGGCTTTAAAATCGCAAGATTTGGCGATCAACCAGTAGCGAGTAAGGCTTCAAAATCGAAAGAATATGCGATCAGCGAGTCGCGAGTAAGGCTTCAAAATTGAAAAAATATGCGATCAGCGAGTTGCAAGTAAGGCTTTAAAATCGCAAGATTTGGCGATCAACGAGTAGCGAGTAAGGCTTCAAAATCGAAAGAATATGCGATCAGCGAGTCGCGAAGAAAGCTTCAAAATTGAAAAAATATGCGATCAGCGAGTAGCAAGTAAGGCTTCAAAATCGAAAGAATATGCGATTAGCGAGGCGCGAAGAAGGCTTCAAAATTGACAAAAATATGCGATCAGCGAATAGCAAGTAAGGCTTTAAAATCGCAAGATTTGGCGATCAACGAGTAGCGAGTAAGGCTTCAAAATCGAAAGAATATGCGATCAGCGAGTCGCGAGTAAGGCTTCAAAATCGAAAGAATATGCGATCAGCGAGTCTTGAGTAAGGCTTCAAAATCGAAAGAATATGCGATCAGCGAGTCGCGAAGAAGGCTTCAAAATTGAAAAAATATGCGATCAGCGAGTAGCAATTAAGGCTTTAAAATCGCAAGAATATGCGATCAGCGAGTCGCGAAGAAGGCTTCAAAATTGACAAATATATGCGATCAGCGAGTAGCAAGTAAAGCTTTAAAATCGCAAGATTTGGCAATCAACGAGTAGCGAGTAAGGCTTCAAAATCCAAAGAATATGCGATCAGCGAGTCGCGAGTAAGGCTTCAAAATCGAAAGAATATGCAATCAGTGAGTCGCGAAGAAGGCTTCAAAATTGAAAAAATATGCGATCAGCGAGTAGCAAGTAAGGCTTTAAAATCGCAAGATTTGGCGATCAATGAGTCGCGAGTAAGGCTTCAAAATTGAAAGAATATGCGATCAGCGAGTCGCAAGTAAGGCTTCAAAATTGAAACAAAATGCGATCAGCGAGTAGCAAGTAAGGCTTTAAAATCGCAAGATTTGGCGATCAACGAGTAGCGAGTAAGGCTTCAAAATCGAAAGAATATGCGATCAGCGAGTCTTGAGTAAAGCTTCAAAATCGAAAGAATATGCGATCAGCGAGTCGCGAAGAAGGCTTCAAAATTGAAAAAATATGCGATCAGCGAGTAGCAAGTAAGGCTTTAAAATCGCAATATTTGGCGATCAACGAGTAGTGAGTAAGGCTTCAAAATCGAAAGAATATGCGATCAGCGAGTCGCAAGTAAGGCTTCAAAATCGAAAAAAAAAATGCGATCAGCGAATAGCAAGTAAGGCTTCAAAATCGAAAGAATATGCGATTAGCGAGGCGCGAAGAAGGCTTCAAAATTGACAAAAATATGCGATCAGCGAATAGCAAGTAAGGCTTTAAAATCGCAAGATTTGGCGATCAACGAGTAGCGAGTAAGGCTTCAAAATCGAAAGAATATGCGATCAGCGAGTCGCGAGTAAGGCTTCAAAATCGAAAGAATATGCGATCAGCGAGTCTTGAGTAAGGCTTCAAAATCGAAAGAATATGCGATCAGCGAGTCGCGAAGAAGGCTTCAAAATTGAAAAAATATGCGATCAGCGAGTAGCAATTAAGGCTTAAAAATCGCAAGAATATGCGATCAGCGAGTCGCGAAGAAGGCTTCAAAATTGACAAATATATGCGATCAGCGAGTAGCAAGTAAAGCTTTAAAATCGCAAGATTTGGCAATCAACGAGTAACGAGTAAGGCTTCAAAATCCAAAGAATATGCGATCAGCGAGTCGCGAGTAAGGCTTCAAAATCGAAAGAATATGCAATCAGTGAGTCGCGAAGAAGGCTTCAAAATTGAAAAAATATGCGATCAGCGAGTAGCAAGTAAGGCTTTAAAATCGCAAGATTTGGCGATCAATGAGTCGCGAGTAAGGCTTCAAAATTGAAAGAATATGCGATCAGCGAGTCGCAAGTAAGGCTTCAAAATTGAAACAAAATGCGATCAGCGAGTAGCAAGTAAGGCTTTAAAATCGCAAGATTTGGCGATCAACGAGTAGCGAGTAAGGCTTCAAAATCGAAAGAATATGCGATCAGCGAGTCTTGAGCAAAGCTTCAAAATCGAAAGAATATGCGATCAGCGAGTCGCGAAGAAGGCTTCAAAATTGAAAAAATATGCGATCAGCGAGTAGCAAGTAAGGCTTTAAAATCGCAATATTTGGCGATCAACGAGTAAGGCTTCAAAATCCAAAGAATATGCGATCAGCGAGTCGCGAGTAAGGCTTCAAAATCGAAAGAATATGCGATCAGTGAGTCGCGAAGAAGGCTTCAAAATTGAAAAAATATGCGATCAGCGAAAAGCAAGTAAGGCTTTAAAATCGCAAGATTTTGCGATCAACGAGTAGCGAGTAAGGCTTCAAAATCCAAAGAATATGCGATCAGCGAGTCGCGAGTAAGGCTTCAAAATCGAAAAGATATGCGATCAGCGAGTAGCAAGTAAGGCTTTAAAATCGCAAGATTTGGCTATCAACGAGTAGCGAGTAAGGCTTCAAAATTGAAAGAATATGCGATCAGCGAGTCGCAAGTAAGGCTTCAAAATTGAAAAAAAATGCGATCAGCGAGTAGCAAGTAAGGCTTTAAAATCGCAAGATTTGGCGATCAACGAGTAGCGAGTAAGGCTTCAAAATCGAAAGAATATGCGATCAGCGAGTCTTGAGTAAAGCTTCAAAATCGAAAGAATATGCGATCAGCGAGTCGCGAAGAAGGCTTCAAAATTGAAAAAATATGCGATCAGCGAGTAGCAAGTAAGGCTTTAAAATCGCAATATTTGGCGATCAACGAGTAGTGAGTAAGGCTTCAAAATCGAAAGAATATGCGATCAGCGAGTCGCAAGTAAGGCTTCAAAATCGAAAAAAAAAATGCGATCAGCGAATAGCAAGTAAGGCTTTAAAATCTTAAGATTCGGCGATCAACCAGTAGCGAGTAAGGCTTCAAAATCGAAAGAATATGCGATCAGCGAGTCTTGAGTAAGGCTTCAAAATCGAAAGAATATGCGATCAGCGAGTCGCGAAGAAGGCTTCAAAATTGAAAAAATATGCGATCAGCGAGTAGCAATTAAGGCTTTAAAATCGCAAGAATATGCGATCAGTGAGTCGCGAAGAAGGCTTCAAAATTGACAAATATATGCGATCAGCGAGTAGCAAGTAAAGCTTTAAAATCGCAAGATTTGGCAATCAACGAGTAGCGAGTATGGCTTCAAAATCCAAAGAATATGCGATCAGCGAGTCGCGAGTAAGGCTTCAAAATCGAAAGAATATGCGATCAGCAAGTCGCGAAGAAGGCTTCAAAATTGAAAAAATATGCGATGCGAGTAGCAAGTCAGGCTTTAAAATCGCAAGATTTGGCGTTCAACGAGTAGCGAGTAAGGCTTCAAAATCGAAAGAATATGCAATCAGCGAGTCGCGAGTAAGGCTTCAAAATTGAAAAAATATGCGATCAGCGAGTTGCAAGTAAGGCTTTAAAATCGCAAGATTTGGCGATCAACGAGTAGCGAGTAAGGCTTCAAAATCAAAAGAATATGCGATCAGCGAGTCGCGAAGAAAGCTTCAAAATTGAAAAAATATGCGATCAGCGAGTAGCAAGTAAGGCTTCAAAATCGAAAGAATATGCGATTAGCGAGGCGCGAAGAAGGCTTCAAAATTGACAAAAATATGCGATCAGCGAATAGCAAGTAAGGCTTTAAAATCGCAAGATTTGGCGATCAACGAGTAGCGAGTAAGGCTTCAAAATCGAAAGAATATGCGATCAGCGAGTCGCGAGTAAGGCTTCAAAATCGAAAGAATATGCAATCAGTGAGTCGCGAAGAAGGCTTCAAAATTGAAAAAATATGCGATCAGCGAGTAGCAAGTAAGGCTTTAAAATCGCAAGATTTGGCGATCAATGAGTCGCGAGTAAGGCTTCAAAATTGAAAGAATATGCGATCAGCGAGTCGCAAGTAAGGCTTCAAAATTGAAACAAAATGCGATCAGCGAGTAGCAAGTAAGGCTTTAAAATCGCAAGATTTGGCGATCAACGAGTAGCGAGTAAGGCTTCAAAATCGAAAGAATATGCGATCAGCGAGTCTTGAGCAAAGCTTCAAAATTGAAAAAATATGCGATCAGCGAGTAGCAAGTAAGGCTTTAAAATCGCAATATTTGGCGATCAACGAGTAAGGCTTCAAAATCCAAAGAATATGCGATCAGCGAGTCGCGAGGAAGGCTTCAAAATCGAAAGAATATGCGATCAGTGAGTCGCGAAGAAGGCTTCAAAATTGAAAAAATATGCGATCAGCGAAAAGCAAGTAAGGCTTTAAAATCGCAAGATTTTGCGATCAACGAGTAGCGAGTAAGGCTTCAAAATCCAAAGAATATGCGATCAGCGAGTCGCGAGTAAGGCTTCAAAATCGAAAAGATATGCGATCAGCGAGTAGCAAGTAAGGCTTTAAAATCGCAAGATTTGGCTATCAACGAGTAGCGAGTAAGGCTTCAAAATTGAAAGAATATGCGATCAGCGAGTCGCAAGTAAGGCTTCAAAATTGAAAAAAAATGCGATCAGCGAGTAGCAAGTAAGGCTTTAAAATCGCAAGATTTGGCGATCAACGAGTAGCGAGTAAGGCTTCAAAATCGAAAGAATATGCGATCAGCGAGTCTTGAGTAAAGCTTCAAAATCGAAAGAATATGCGATCAGCGAGTCGCGAAAAAGGCTTCAAAATTGAAAAAATATGCGATCAGCGAGTAGCAAGTAAGGCTTTAAAATCGCAATATTTGGCGATCAACGAGTAGTGAGTAAGGCTTCAAAATCGAAAGAATATGCGATCAGCGAGTCGCGAGTAAGGCTTCAAAATTGAAAGAATATGCGATCAGCAAGTCGCGAGTAAGGCTTCAAAATTGAAAAAATATGCGATCAGCAAAAAGCAAGTAAGGCTTTAAAATCGCAAGATTTGGCGATCAACGAGTAGCGAGTAAGGCTTCAAAATCCAAAGAATATGCGATCAGCGAGTTTCGAGTAAGGCTTCAAAATCGAAAAAATATGCGATCAGCGAGTAGCAAGTAAGGCTTTAAAATCGCAAGATTTGGCGATCAACGAGTAGCGAGTAAGGCTTTAAAATTGAAAGAATATGCGATCAGCGAGTCGCAAGTAAGGCTTCAAAATCGAAAAAAAAAATGCGATCAGCGAGTAGCAAGTAAGGCTTTAAAATCGCAAGATTTGGCGATTAACGAGTAGCGAGTAAGGCTTCAAAATCGAAAGAATATGCGATCAGCGAGTCTTGAGTAAGGCTTCAAAATTGAAAGAATATGCGATCAGCGAGTCGCGAAGAAAGCTTCAAAATTGAAAAAATATGCGATCAGCGAAAAGCAAGTAAGGCTTTAAAATCGCAATATTTGGCGATCAACGAGTAGCGAGTAAGGCTTCAAAATCGAAAGAATATGCGATCAGCGAGTCGTGAGTAAGGCTTCAAAATTGAAAGAATATGCGATCAGCATGTCGCGAATAAGGCTTCAAAATTGAAAAAATATGCGATCAGCGAGTAGCAAGTAAGGCTTTAAAATCGCTAGATTTGGCGATGAACGAGTAGCGAGTAAGTCTTCAAAATCCAAAGAATATGCGATCAGCGAGTCGCGAGTAAGGCTTCAAAATCGAAAGAATAGGCGATCAGTGAGTCGCGAAGAAAGCATCAAAATTGAAAAAATATGCGATCAGCGAGTAGCAAGTAAGGCTTTAAAATCGCAAGATTTGGCGATCAACGAGTAGCGAGTAAGGCTTCAAAATCGAAAAATTATGCGATCAGCGAGTCGCGAGTAAGGCTTCAAAATTGAAAGAATATGCGATCAGCGAGTCGCAAGTAAGGCTTCAAAATTGAAAAAAAATGCGATCAGCGAGTAGCAAGTAAGGCTTTAAAATCGCAAGATTTGGCGATCAACGAGTAGCGAGTCTGGCTTCAAAATCGAAAGGATATGCGATCAGCGAGTCGCGAAGAAGGCTTCAAAATTGAAAAAAAATGCGATCAGCGAGTAGCAAGTAAGGCTTTAAAATCGCAAGATTTGGCGATCAACGAGTAACGAGTAAGGCTTCAAAATCGAAAGAATATGCGATCAGCGAGTCTTGAGTAAAGCTTCAAAATCGAAAGAATATGCGATGAGCGAGGCGCGAAGAAGGCTTCAAAATTGACAAAAATATGCGATCAGCGAGTAGCAAGTAAGGCTTTAAAATCGCAATATATGGTGATCAACGAGTAGCGAGTAAGGCTTCAAAATCGAAAGAATATGCGATCAGCGAGTCGCGAGTAAGGCTTCAAAATTGAAAGAATATGCGATCAGCAAGTCGCGAGTAAGGCTTCAAAATTGAAAAAATATGCGATCAGCGAAAAGCAAGTAAGGCTTTAAAATCTCAAGATTTTGCGATCAACGAGTAGCGAGTAAGGCTTCAAAATCCAAAGAATATGCGATCAGTGAGTCGCGAAGAAGGCATCAAAATTGAAAAAATATGCGATCATCGAGTAGCAAGTAAGGCTTTAAAATGGCAAGATTTGGCGGTCAACGAGTAGCGAGTAAGGCTTCAAAATCGAAAAATTATGCGATCAGCGAGTGGCAAGTAGGGCTTCAAAATCGAAAAAAAAAATGCGATCAGCGAGTAGCAAGTAAGACTTCAAAATCGCAAGATTTGGCGATCAACGAGTAGCGAGTAAGGCTTCAAAATCGAAAGAATATGCGATCAGCGAGTCTTGAGTAAGGCTTCAAAATCGAAAGAATATGCGATCAGCGAGTCGCAACTAAGGCTTCAAAATTGAAAAAAAATGCAATCAGCGAGTAGCAAGTAAGGCTTTAAAATCGCAAGATTTGGCGATCAACGAGTAGCGAGTAAGGCTTCAAAATCGAAAGAATATGCGATCAGCGAGTCTTGAGTAAAGCTTCAAAATCGAAAGAATATGCGATCAGCGAGTCGCGAAGAAGGCTTCAAAATTGAAAAAATATGCGATCAGCGAGTAGCAAGTAAGGCTTTAAAATCGCAATATATGGCGATCAACGAGTAGCGAGTAAGGCTTCAAAATCGAAAGAATATGCGATCAGCGAGTCGCGAGTAAGGCTTCAAAATTGAAAGAATATGCGATCAGCAAGTCGCGAGTAAGGCTTCAAAATTGAAAAAATATGCGATCAGCGAGTCGCAAGTAAGGCTTCAAAATTGAAAAAAAATGCGATCAGCGAGTAGCAAGTAAGGCTTTAAAATCGCAAGATTTGGCGATCAACGTGTAGCGAGTAAGGCTTCAAAATCGAAAGAATATGCGATCAGCGAGTCGCGAGTAAGGCTTCAAAATCGAAAGAATATGCGATTAGCGAGGCGCGAAGAAGGCTTCAAAATTGACAAAAATATGCGATCAGCGAATAGCAAGTAAGGCTTTAAAATCGCAAGATTTGGCGATCAACGAGTAGCGAGTAAGGCTTCAAAATCGAAAGAATATGCGATCAGCGAGTCGCGAGTAAGGCTTCAAAATCGAAAGAATATGCGATCAGCGAGTCTTGAGTAAGGCTTCAAAATCGAAAGAATATGCGATCAGCGAGTCGCGAAGAAGGCTTCAAAATTGAAAAAATATGCGATCAGCGAGTAGCAATTAAGGCTTAAAAATCGCAAGAATATGCGATCAGCGAGTCGCGAAGAAGGCTTCAAAATTGACAAATATATGCGATCAGCGAGTAGCAAGTAAAGCTTTAAAATCGCAAGATTTGGCAATCAACGAGTAGCGAGTAAGGCTTCAAAATCCAAAGAATATGCGATCAGCGAGTCGCGAGTAAGGCTTCAAAATCGAAAGAATATGCAATCAGTGAGTCGCGAAGAAGGCTTCAAAATTGAAAAAATATGCGATCAGCGAGTAGCAAGTAAGGCTTTAAAATCGCAAGATTTGGCGATCAATGAGTCGCGAGTAAGGCTTCAAAATTGAAAGAATATGCGATCAGCGAGTCGCAAGTAAGGCTTCAAAATTGAAACAAAATGCGATCAGCGAGTAGCAAGTAAGGCTTTAAAATCGCAAGATTTGGCGATCAACGAGTAGCGAGTAAGGCTTCAAAATCGAAAGAATATGCGATCAGCGAGTCTTGAGCAAAGCTTCAAAATCGAAAGAATATGCGATCAGCGAGTCGCGAAGAAGGCTTCAAAATTGAAAAAATATGCGATCAGCGAGTAGCAAGTAAGGCTTTAAAATCGCAATATTTGGCGATCAACGAGTAAGGCTTCAAAATCCAAAGAATATGCGATCAGCGAGTCGCGAGTAAGGCTTCAAAATCGAAAGAATATGCGATCAGTGAGTCGCGAAGAAGGCTTCAAAATTGAAAAAATATGCGATCAGCGAAAAGCAAGTAAGGCTTTAAAATCGCAAGATTTTGCGATCAACGAGTAGCGAGTAAGGCTTCAAAATCCAAAGAATATGCGATCAGCGAGTCGCGAGTAAGGCTTCAAAATCGAAAAGTTATGCGATCAGCGAGTAGCAAGTAAGGCTTTAAAATCGCAAGATTTGGCTATCAACGAGTAGCGAGTAAGGCTTCAAAATTGAAAGAATATGCGATCAGCGAGTCGCAAGTAAGGCTTCAAAATTGAAAAAAAATGCGATCAGCGAGTAGCAAGTAAGGCTTTAAAATCGCAAGATTTGGCGATCAACGAGTAGCGAGTAAGGCTTCAAAATCGAAAGAATATGCGATCAGCGAGTCTTGAGTAAAGCTTCAAAATCGAAAGAATATGCGATCAGCGAGTCGCGAGTAAGGCTTAAAAATCGAAAAAATATGCGATCAGCGAGTAGCAAGTAAGGCTTTAAAATCGCAAGATTTGGCGATCAACGAGTAGCGAGTAAGGCTTTAAAATTGAAAGAATATGCGATCAGCGAGTCGCAAGTAAGGCTTCAAAATCGAAAAAAAAAATGCGATCAGCGAGAAGCAAGTAAGGCTTTAAAATCGCAAGATTTGGCGATTAACGAGTAGCGAGTAAGGCTTCAAAATCGAAAGAATATGCGATCAGCGAGTCTTGAGTAAGGCTTCAAAATTGAAAGAATATGCGATCAGCGAGTCGCGAAGAAAGCTTCAAAATTGAAAAAATATGCGATCAGCGAAAAGCAAGTAAGGCTTTAAAATCGCAATATTTGGCGATCAACGAGTAGCGAGTAAGGCTTCAAAATCGAAAGAATATGCGATCAGCGAGTCGTGAGTAAGGCTTCAAAATTGAAAGAATATGCGATCAGCATGTCGCGAATAAGGCTTCAAAATTGAAAAAATATGCGATCAGCGAGTAGCAAGTAAGGCTTTAAAATCGCTAGATTTGGCGATGAACGAGTAGCGAGTAAGGCTTCAAAATCCAAAGAATATGCGATCAGCGAGTCGCGAGTAAGGCTTCAAAATCGAAAGAATAGGCGATCAGTGAGTCGCGAAGAAAGCATCAAAATTGAAAAAATATGCGATCAGCGAGTAGCAAGTAAGGCTTTAAAATCGCAAGATTTGGCGATCAACGAGTAGCGAGTAAGGCTTCAAAATCGAAAAATTATGCGATCAGCGAGTCGCGAGTAAGGCTTCAAAATTGAAAGAATATGCGATCAGCGAGTCGCAAGTAAGGCTTCAAAATTGAAAAAAAATGCGATCAGCGAGTAGCAAGTAAGGCTTTAAAATCGCAAGATTTGGCGATCAACGAGTAGCGAGTCTGGCTTCAAAATCGAAAGGATATGCGATCAGCGAGTCGCGAAGAAGGCTTCAAAATTGAAAAAAAATGTGATCAGCGAGTAGCAAGTAAGGCTTTAAAATCGCAAGATTTGGCGATCAACGAGTAACGAGTAAGGCTTCAAAATCGAAAGAATATGCGATCAGCGAGTCTTGAGTAAAGCTTCAAAATCGAAAGAATATGCGATGAGCGAGGCGCGAAGAAGGCTTCAAAATTGACAAAAATATGCGATCAGCGAATAGCAAGTAAGGCTTTAAAATCGCAATATATGGTGATCAACGAGTAGCGAGTAAGGCTTCAAAATCGAAAGAATATGCGATCAGCGAGTCGCGAGTAAGGCTTCAAAATTGAAAGAATATGCGATCAGCAAGTCGCGAGTAAGGCTTCAAAATTGAAAAAATATGCGATCAGCAAGTCGTGAGTAAGGCTTCAACATTGAAAAAATATGCGATCAGCGAAAAGCAAGTAAGGCTTTTAAATCGCAAGATTTTGCGATCAACGAGTAGCGAGTAAGGCTTCAAAATCCAAACAATATGCGATCAGCGAGTCGCGAGTAAGGCTTCAAAATCGAAAAAATATGCGATCAGCGAGTAGCCAGGAAGGCTTTAAAATCGCAAGATTTGGCGATCAACGAGTAGCGAGTAAGGCTTCAAAATTGAAAGAATATGCGATCAGCGAGTCGCAAGTAAGGATTCAAAATCGAAAAAAAAAATGCGATCAGCGAGTAGCAATTAAGGCTTTAAAATCGCAAGATTTGGCGATCAACGAGTAGCGAGTAAGGCTTCAAAATCGAAAGAATATGCGGTCAGCGAGTAGCAAGTAAGGCTTCAAAATCGAAAGAATATGCGATCAGCGAGTAGCAAGTAAGGCTTTAAAATCGCAAGATTTGGCGATCAACGAGTAGCGAGTAATTCTTCAAAATCCAAAGAATATGCGATCAGCGAGTCGCGAGTAAGGCTTCAAAATCGAAAGAATATGCGATCAGCAAGTCGCGAAGAAGGCTTCAAAATTGAAAAAATATGCGATGCGAGTAGCAAGTCAGGCTTTAAAATCGCAAGATTTGGCGTTCAACGAGTAGCGAGTAAGGCTTCAAAATCGAAAGAATTTGCGATCAGCGAGTCGCGAGTAAGGCTTCAAAATTGAAAAAATATGCGATCAGCGAGTTGCAAGTAAGGCTTTAAAATCGCAAGATTTGGCGATCAACGAGTAGCGAGTAAGGCTTCAAAATCGAAAGAATATTCGATCAGCGAGTCGCAAGAAAGCTTCAAAATTGAAAAAATATGCGATCAGCGAGTAGTAAGAAAGGCTTCAAAATCGAAAGAATATGCGATCAGCGAGGCGCGAAGAAGGCTTCAAAATTGACAAAAATATGCGATCAGCGAGTAGCAAGTAAGGCTTTAAAATCGCAAGATTTGGCGATCAACGAGTAGCGAGTAAGACTTCAAAATCAAAAGAATATGCGATCAGCGAGTCACGAGTAAGGCTTCAAAATCGAAAGAATATGCGATCAGCGAGTCGCGAAGAAGGCTTTAAAATCGCAAGATTTGGCGATCAACAAGTAGCGAGTAAGGCTTCAAAATCCAAAGAATATGCAATCAGCGAGTCGCGGGTAAGGCTTCAAAATCCAAAGAATATGCGATCAGCGAGTCGCGAGTAAGGCTTCAAAATCGAAAGAATATGCGATCAGCGAGTCGCGAAGAAGGCTTTAAAATCGCAAGATTTGGCGATCAACAAGTAGCGAGTAAGGCTTCAAAATCCAAAGAATATGCTATCAGCGAGTCGCGGGTAAGGCTACAAAATCCAAAGAATATGCGATCAGCGAGTCGCGAAGAAGGCTTTAAAATCGCAAGATTTGGCGATCAACAAGTAGCGAGTAAGGCTTCAAAATCCAAAGAATATGCGATCAGCGAGTCGCGAGTAAGGCTTCAAAATCGAAAGAATATGCGATCAGCGAGTCGCGAAGAAGGCTTTAAAATCGCAAGATTTGGCGATCAACAAGTAGCGAGTAAGGCTTCAAAATCCAAAGAATATGCAATCAGCGAGTCGCGGGTAAGGCTTCAAAATCCAAAGAATATGCGATCAGCGAGTCGCGAGTAAGGCTTCAAAATCGAAAGAATATGCGATCAGCGAGTCGCGAAGAAGGCTTTAAAATCGCAAGATTTGGCGATCAACAAGTAGCGAGTAAGGCTTCAAATTCCAAAGAATATGCAATCAGCGAGTCGCGAGTAAGGCTTCAAAATTGAAAAAATATGCGACCAGCGAGTAGCAAGTAAGGCTTTAAAATCGCAAGATTTGGCGATCAACGATTAGCGAGTAAGGCTTCAAAACTGAAAGAATATGCGATCAGCTAGTCGCAAGTAAGGCTTCAAAATCGAAAAAAAAAATGCGATCAGCGAGTAGCAAGTAAGGCTTTAAAATCGCAAGATTTGGCGATCAACAAGTGGCGAGTAAGGCTTCAAAATCGAAAGAATATGCGATCAGCGAGTCTTGAGTAAGGCTTCAAAATCGAAAGAATATGCGATCAGCGAGTCGCAAGTAAGGCTTCAAAATTGAAAAAAAATGCAATCAGCGAGTAGCAAGTAAGGCTTTAAAATCGCAAGATTTGGCGATCAACGAGTAGCGAGTAAGGCTTCAAAATCGAAAGAATATGCGATCAGCGAGTCTTGAGTAAAGCTTCAAAATCGAAAGAATATGCGATCAGCGAGTCGCGAAGAAGGCTTCAAAATTGAAAAAATATGCGATCAGCGAGTAGCAAGTAAGGCTTTAAAATCGCAATATATGGCGATCAACGAGTAGCGAGTAAGGCTTCAAAATCGAAAGAATA
This sequence comes from Lacanobia oleracea, assembly GCA_950371165.1. Lineage (NCBI taxonomy): Eukaryota > Metazoa > Arthropoda > Insecta > Lepidoptera > Noctuidae > Lacanobia > Lacanobia oleracea. The sequence continues at coordinate 19,089,073 of OX493413.1, forward strand.
TGCGATCAGCGAGTCGCGAGTAAGGCTTCAAAATTGAAAGAATATGCGATCAGCAAGTCGCGAGTAAGGCTTCAAAATTGAAAAAATATGCGATCAGCGAAAAGCAAGTAAGGCTTTAAAATCGCAAGATTTTGCGATCAACGAGTAGCGAGTAAGGCTTCAAAATCCAAAGAATATGCGATCAGTGAGTCGCGAAGAAGGCATCAAAATTGAAAAAATATGCGATCAGCGAGTAGCAAGTAAGGCTTTAAAATCGCAAGATTTGGCGATCAACGAGTAGCGAGTAAGGCTTCAAAATCGAAAAATTATGCGATCAGCGAGTCGCGAGTAAGGCTTCAAAATTGAAAAAATATGCGACCAGCGAGTAGCAAGTAAGGCTTTAAAATCGCAAGATTTGGCGATCAACGAGTAGCGAGTAAGGCTTCAAAATTGAAAGAATATGCGATCAGCGAGTCGCAAGTAAGGCTTCAAAATTGAAAAAAAATGCGATCAGCGAGTAGCAAGTAAGGCTTTGAAATCGCAATATTTGGCGATCAACGAGTAGCGAGTAAGGCTTCAAAATCGAAAGAATATGCGATCAGCGAGTCGCGAGTAAGGCTTCAAAATTGAAAGAATATGCGATCAGCAAGTCGCGAGTAAGGCTTCAAAATTGAAAAAATATGCGATCAGCGAAAAACAAGTAAGGCTTTAAAATCGCAAGATTTTGCGATCAACGAGTAGCGAGTAAGGCTACAAAATCCAAAGAATATGCGATCAGCGAGTCGCGAGTAAGGCTTCAAAATCGAAAAAATATGCGATCAGCGAGTAGCAAATAAGGCTTTAAAATCGCAAGATTTGGCGATCAACGAGTAGCGAGTAAGGCTTCAAAATTGAAAGAATATGCGATCAGCGAGTCGCAAATAAGGCTTCAAAATCGAAAAAAAAAATGCGATCAGCGAGTAGCAAGTAAGGCTTTAAAATCGCAAGATTTGGCGATCAACGAGTAGCGAGAAAGGCTTCAAAATCGAAAGAATATGCGATCAGCGAGTCTTGAGTAAGGCTTCAAAATCGAAAGAATATGCGATCAGCGAGTCGCGAAGAAGGCTTCAAAATTGAAAAAAAATACGATCAGCGAGTAGCAAGTAAGGCTTCAAAATCGAAAGAATATGCGATCAGCGAGTCGCAAAGAAGGCTTCAAAATTGACAAATATATGCGATCAGCGAGTAGCAAGTAAGGCTTTAAAATCGCAAGATTTGGCGATCAACGAGTAGCGAGTAAGGCTTCAAAATCCAAAGAATATGCGATCAGCGAGTCGCGAGTAAGGCTTCAAAATCGAAAGAATATGCGATCAGCAAGTCGCGAAGAAGGCTTCAAAATTGAAAAAATATGCGATCAGCGAGTTGCAAGTAAGGCTTTAAAATCGCAAGATTTGGCGATCAACGAGTAGCGAGTAAGGCTTCAAAATCGAAAGAATATGCGATCAGCGAGTCACGAGTAAGGCTTCAAAATCGAAAGAATATGCGATCAGTGAGTCGCGAAAAAGGCATCAAAATTGAAAAAATATGCGATCAGCGAGTAGCAAGTAAGGCTTTAAAATCGCAAGATTTGGCGATCAACGAGTAGCGAGTAAGGCTTCAAAATCGAAAAATTATGCGATCAGCGAGTCGCGAGTAAGGCTTCAAAATTGAAAAAATATGCGACCAGCGAGTAGCAAGTAAGGCTTTAAAATCGCAAGATTTGGCGATCAACGAGTAGCGAGTAAGGCTTCAAAATTGAAAGAATATGCGATCAGCGAGTCGCAAGTAAGGCTTCAAAATCGAAAAAAAAAATGCGATCAGCGAGTAGCAAGTAAGGCTTTAAAATCGCAAGATTTGGCGATCAACGAGTAGCGAGTAAGGCTTCAAAATCGAAAGAATATGCAATCAGTAAGTCTTGAGTAAGGCTTCAAAATCGAAAGAATATGCGATCAGCGAGTCGCGAAGAAGGCTTCAAAATTGAAAAAAAATACGATCAGCGAGTAGCAAGTAAGGCTTTAAAATCGCAATATTTGGCGATCAACGAGTAGCGAGTAAGGCTTCAAAATCGAAAGAATATGCGATTAGCGAGTCGCGAGTAAGGCTTCAAAATTGAAAGAATATGCGATCAGCGAGTAGCAAGTAAGGCTTCAAAATCGAAAGAATATGCGATCAGCGAGTCGCGAAGAAAGCTTCAAAATTGACGAATATATGCGATCAGCGAGTTGCAAGTAAGGCTTTAAAATCGCAAGATTTGGCGATCAACGAGTAGCGAGTAAGGCTTCAAAATCCAAAGAATATGCGATCAGCGAGTCGCGAGTAAGGCTTCAAAATCGAAAGAATATGCGATCAGCAAGTCGCGAAGAAGGCTTAAAAATTGAAAAAATATGCGATCAGCGAGTTGCAAGTAAGGCTTTAAAATCGCAAGATTTGGCGATCAACGAGTAGCGAGTAAGGCTTCAAAATCGAAAGAATATGCGACAAGCGAGTCGCGAGTAAGGCTTCAAAATTGAAAAAATATGCGATCAGCGAGTTGCAAGTAAGGCTTTAAAATCGCAAGATTTGGCGATCAACGAGTAGCGAGTAAGGCTTCAAAATCGAAAGAATATGCGATCAGCGAATCGCGAAGAAAGCTTCAAAATTGAAAAAATATGCGATCAGCGAGTAGCAAGTAAGGCTTCAAAATCGAAAGAATATGCGATCAGCGAGGCGCGAAGAAGGCTTCAAAATTTACAAAAATATGCGATCAGCGAGTAGCAAGTAAGGCTTTAAAATCGCAAGATTTGGCGATCATCGAGTAGCGAGTAAAGCTTTAAAATCGAAAGAATATGCGATCAGCGAGTCTTGAGTAAGGCTTCAAAATCGAAAGAATATGCGATCAACGAGTAGCGAGTAAGGCTTCAAAATCGAAAGAATATGCGATCAGCGAGTCGCGGGTAAGGCTTCAAAATTGAAAGAATATGCGATCAGCAAGTCGCGAGTAAGGCTTCAAAATTGAAAAAATATGCGATCAGCGAGTAGCAAGTAAGGCTTTAAAATCGCAAGATTTGGCGATCAACGAGTAGCGAGTAAGGCTTCAAAATCCAAAGAATATGCGATCAGCGAGTCGCGAGTAAGGCTTCAAAATCAAAAGAATATGCGATCAGTGAGTCGCGAAGAAGGCATCAAAATTGAAAAAATATGCGATCAGCGAGTAGCAAGTAAGGCTTTAAAATCGCAAGATTTGGCGATCAACAAGTAGCGAGTAAGGCTTCAAAATCGAAAAATTATGCGATCAGCGAGTCGCGAGAAAGGCTTCAAAATTGAAAAAATATGCGACCAGTGAGTAGCGAGTAAGGCTTTAAAATCGCAAGATTTGGCGATCAACGAGTAGCGAGTAAGGCTTCAGAATTGAAAGAATATGCGATCAGCGAGTTGCAAGTAAGGCTTCAAAATTGAAAAAAAATGCGATCAGCGAGTAGCAAGTAAGGCTTTAAAATCGCAAGATTTGGCGATCAACGAGTAGCGAGTAAGGCTTTAAAATCGAAAGAATATGCGATCAGCGAGTCTTGAGTAAAGCTTCAAAATCGAAAGAATATGCGATCAGCGAGTCGCGAAGAAGGCTTCAAAATTGAAAAAATATGCGATCAGCGAGTAGCAAGTAAGGCTTTAAAATCGCAATATTTGGCGATCAACGAGTAGCGAGTAAGGCTTCAAAATCGAAAGAATATGCGATCAGCGAGTCGCGAGTAAGGCTTCAAAATTGAAAGAATATGCGATCAGCGAGTAGCAAGTAAGGCTTCAAAATCGAAAGAATATGCGATCAGCGAGTCGCGAAGAAGGCTTCAAAATTGACAAATATATGCGATGCGAGTAGCAAGTCAGGCTTTAAAATCGCAAGATTTGGCGTTCAACGAGTAGCGAGTAAGGCTTCAAAATCGAAAGAATATGCGATCAGCGAGTCGCGAGTAAGGCTTCAAAATTGAAAAAATATGCGATCAGCGAGTTGCAAGTAAGGCTTTAAAATCGCAAGATCTGGCGATCAACGAGTAGCGAGTAAGGCTTCAAAATCGAAAGAATATGCGATCAGCGAGTCGCGAAGAAAGCTTCAAAATTGAAAAAATATGCGATCAGCGAGTAGCAAGTAAGGCTTCAAAATCGAAAGAATATGCGATCAGCGAGGCGCGAAGAAGGCTTCAAAATTGACAAAAATATGCGATCAGCGAGTAGCAAGTAAGGCTTCAAAATCGAAAGAATATGCGATCAGCGAGGCGCGAAGAAGGCTTCAAAATTGAAAAAATATGCGATCAGCGAGTAGCAAGTAAGGCTTTAAAATCGCAAGATTTGGCGATCAACGAGTAGCGAGTAAGGCTTCAAAATCGAAAGAATATGCGATCAGCGAGTCGCGAAGAAAGCTTCAAAATTGAAAAAATATGCGATCAGCGAGTAGCAAGTAAGGCTTCAAAATCGAAAGAATATGCGATCAGCGAGTCGCGAAGAAGGCTTCAAAATTGACAAAAATATGCGATCAGCGAGTAGCAAGTAAGGCTTTAAAATCGCAAGATTTGGCGATCAACGAGTAGCGAGTAAGGCTTCAAAATCCAAAATATATGCGATCAGCGAGTCGCGAGTAAGGCTTCAAAATCGAAAGAATATGCGATCAGCGAGTCGCGAAGAAGGCTTTAAAATCGCAAGATTTGGCGATCAACGAGTAGCGAGTAAGGCTTCAAAATCCAAAAAATATGCGATCAGCGAGTAGCGAGTAAGGCTTCAAAATCCAAAGAATATGCGATCAGCGAGTCGCGGGTAAGGCTTCAAAATCAAAAGAATATGCGATCAGTAAGTCGCGAAGAAGGCTTCAAAATTGAAAAAATATGCGATCAGCGAGTAGCAAGTAAGGCTTTAAAATCGCACGATTTGGCGATCAACGAGTAGCGAGTAAGGCTTCAAAATCGAAAGAATATGCGATCAGCGAGTCTTGAGTAAGGCTTCAAAATCGAAAGAATATGCGATCAGCGAGTCGCGAAGAAGGCTTCAAAATTGAAAAAATATGCGATCAGCGAGTAGCAAGTAAGGCTTTAAAATCGCAATATTTGGCGATCAACGAGTAGCGAGTAAGGCTTCAAAATCGAAAGAATATGCGATCAGCGAGTCGCGAGTAAGGCTTCAAAATCCAAAGAATATGAGATCAGCGAGTCGCGAGTAAGGCTTCAAAATTGAAAAAATATGCGACCAGCGAGTAGCAAGTAAGGCTTTAAAATCACAAGATTTGGCGATCAACGAGTAGCGAGTAAGGCTTCAAAATCGAAAGAATATGGGATCAGCGAGTCGCAAGTAAAGCTTCAAAATTGAAAAAATATGCGATCTGCGAGTAGCAAGTAAGGCTTCAAAATCGAAAGAATATGCGATCAGCGAGTCGCGAAGAAGACTTCAAAATTGACAAAAATATGCGATCAGCGAGTAGCAAGTAAGGCTTTAAAATCGCAAGATTTGGCGATCAACGAGTAGCGAGTAAGGCTTCAAAATCCAAAGAATATGCGATCAGCGAGTCGCGAGTAAGGCTTCAAAATCGAAAGAATATGCGATCAGCAAGTCGCGAAGAAGGCTTCAAAATTGAAAAAATATGCGATGCGAGTAGCAAGTCAGGCTTTAAAATCGCAAGATTTGGCGTTCAACGAGTAGCGAGTAAGGCTTCAAAATCGAAAGAATATGCGATCAGCGAGTCGCGAGTAAGGCTTCGAAATTGAAAAAATATGCGATCAGCGAGTTGCAAGTAAGGCTTTAAAATCGCAAGATTTGGCGATCAACGAGTAGCGAGTAAGGCTTCAAAATCGAAAGAATATGCGATCAGCGAGTCGCGAAGAAAGCTTCAAAATTGAAAAAATTCAGCGATCAGCGAGTAGCAAGTAAGGCTTTAAAATCGCAATATTTGGCGATCAACGAGTAGCGAGTAAGGCTTCAAAATTGAAAAAATTCAGCGATCAGCGAGTAGCAAGTAAGGCTTTAAAATCGCAATATTTGGCGATCAACGAGTAGCGAGTAAGGCTTCAAAATCGAAAGAATATGCGATCAGCGAGTCGCGAGTAAGGCTTCAAAATTGAAAGAATATGCGATCAGCAAGTCGCGAGTAAGGCTTCAAAATTGAAAGAATATGCGATCAGCGAGTCGCAAGTAAGGCTTCAAAATCGAAAAAAAAAATGCGATCAGCGAGTAGCAAGTCAGGCTGTAAAATCGCAAGATTTGGCGATCAACGAGTAGCGAGTAAGGCTTCAAATTCGAAAGAATATGCGATCAGCGAGTCGCGAAGAAAGCTTCAAAATTTAAAAAATATGCGATCAGCGAGTAGCAAGTAAGGCTTCAAAATCGAAAGAATATGCGATCAGCGAGGCGCGAAGAAGGCTTCAAAATTGTCAAAAATATGCGATCAGCGAGTAGCAAGTAAGGCTTTAAAATTGCAAGATTTAGCAAACAACGAGTAGCGAGTAAGGCTTCAAAATCCAAAGAATATGCGATCAGCGAGTCGCGAGTAAGGCTTCAAAATCGAAAGAATATGCGATCAGCGAGTCGCGAAGAAGGCTTTAAAATCGCAAGATTTGGCGATCAACAAGTAGCGAGTAAGGCTTCAAAATCCAAAGAATATGCAATCAGCGAGTCGCGGGTAAGGCTTCAAAATCGAAAGAATATGCGATCAGTGAGTCGCGAAGAAGGCTTCAAAATTGAAAAAATATGCGATCAGCGAGTAGCAAGTAAGGCTTTAAAATCGCAAGATTTGGCGATCAACGAGTAGCGAGTAAGGCTTCAAAATTGAAAGAATATGCGATCAGCGAGTCGCAAGTAAGGCTTCAAAATTGAAAAAAAAATGCGATCAGCGAGTAGCAAGTAAGGCTTTAAAATCGCAAGATTTGGCGATCAACGAGTAGCGAGTAAGGCTTCAAAATCGAAAGAATATGCGATCAGCGAGTCTTGAGTTAGGCTTCAAAATCGAAAGAATATGCGATCAGCGAGTCGCGAAGAAGGCTTCAAAATTGACAAAAATATGCGATCAGCGAGTAGCAAGTAAGGCTTTAAAATTGCAAGATTTGGCAAACAACGAGTAGCGAGTAAGGCTTCAAAATCCAAAGAATATGCGATCAGCGAGTCGCGAGTAAGGCTTCAAAATCGAAAGAATATGCGATCAGCGAGTCGCGAAGAAGGCTTTAAAATCGCAAGATTTGGCGATCAACAAGTAGCGAGTAAGGCTTCAAAATCCAAAGAATATGCGATCAGCGAGTCGCGAGTAAGGCTTCAAAATCGAAAGAATATGCGATCAGCGAGTCGCGAAGAAAGCTTCAAAATATAAAAAATATGCGATCAGCGAGTAGCAAGTAAGGCTTCGAAATCGAAAGAATATGCGATCAGCGAGGCGCGAAGAAGGCTTCAAAATTGACAAAAATATGCGATCAGCGAGTAGCAAGTAAGGCTTTAAAATCGCAAGATTTGGCGATCAACGAGTAGCGAGTAAGGCTTCAAAATCCAAAGAATATGCGATCAGCGAGTCGCGAGTAAGGCTTCAAAATCGAAAGAATATGCGATCAGCGAGTCGCGAAGAAGGCTTCAAAATCGAATGAATATGCGATCAGCAAGTCGCGAAGAAGGCTTCAAAATTGAAAAAATATGCGATGCGAGTAGCAAGTCAGGCTTTAAAATCGCAAGATTTGGCGTTCAACGAGTAGCGAGTAAGGCTTCAAAATCGAAAGAATATGCGATCAGCGAGTCGCGAGTAAGGCTTCAAAATTGAAAAAATATGCGATCAGCGAGTTGCAAGTAAGGCTTTAAAATCGCAAGATTTGGCGATCAACGAGTAGCGAGTAAGGCTTCAAAATCGAAAGAATATGCGATCAGCGAGTAGCAAAAAGGCTTTAAAATCGCAAAATTTGGCGATCAACAAGTAGCGAGTAAGGCTTCAAAATCCAAAGAATATGCAATCAGCGAGTTGCGGGTAAGGCTTTAAAATCGAAAGAATATGCGATCAGCGAGTCGCGAGTAAGGCTTCAAAATCGAAAGAATATGCGATCAGCGAGTCGCGAAGAAGGCTTTAAAATCGCAAGATTTAGCGATCAACAAGTAGCGAGTAAGGCTTCAAAATCCAAAGAATATGCAATCAGCGAGTCGCGGGTAAGGCTTTAAAATCGAAAGAATATGCGATCAGCGAGTCGCGAGTAAGGCTTCAAAATCGAATGAATATGCGATCAGCAAGTCGCGAAGAAGGCTTCAAAATTGAAAAAATATGCGATGCGAGTAGCAAGTCAGGCTTTAAAATCGCAAGATTTGGCGTTCAACGAGTAGCGAGTAAGGCTTCAAAATCGAAAGAATATGCGATCAGCGAGTCGCGAGTAAGGCTTCAAAATTGAAAAAATATGCGATCAGCGAGTTGCAAGTAAGGCTTTAAAATCGCAAGATCTGGCGATCAACGAGTAGCGAGTAAGGCTTCAAAATCGAAAGAATATGCGATCAGCGAGTCGCGAAGAAAGCTTCAAAATTGAAAAAATATGCGATCAGCGAGTAGCAAGTAAGGCTTCAAAATCGAAAGAATATGCGATCAGCGAGGCGCGAAGAAGGCTTCAAAATTGACAAAAATATGCGATCAGCGAGTAGCAAGTAAGGCTTTAAAATCGCAAGATTTGGCGATCAACGAGTAGCGAGTAAGGCTTCAAAATCGAAAGAATATGCGATCAGCGAGTCGCGAAGAAAGCTTCAAAATTGACAAAAATATGCGATCAGCGAGTAGCAAGTAAGGCTTTAAAATCGCAAGATTTGGCGATCAACGAGTAGCAAGTAAGGCTTCAAAATCGAAAGAATATGCGATCAGCGAGGCGCGAAGAAGGCTTCAAAATTGAAAAAATATGCGATCAGCGAGTAGCAAGTAAGGCTTTAAAATCGCAAGATTTGGCGATCAACGAGTAGCGAGTAAGGCTTCAAAATCGAAAGAATATGCGATCAGCGAGTCGCGAAGAAAGCTTCAAAATTGAAAAAATATGCGATCAGCGAGTAGCAAGTAAGGCTTCAAAATCGAAAGAATATGCGATCAGCGAGTCGCGAAGAAGGCTTCAAAATTGACAAAAATATGCGATCAGCGAGTAGCAAGTAAGGCTTTAAAATCGCAAGATTTGGCGATCAACGAGTAGCGAGTAAGGCTTCAAAATCCAAAATATATGCGATCAGCGAGTCGCGAGTAAGGCTTCAAAATCGAAAGAATATGCGATCAGCGAGTCGCGAAGAAGGCTTTAAAATCGCAAGATTTGGCGATCAACGAGTAGCGAGTAAGGCTTCAAAATCCAAAAAATATGCGATCAGCGAGTAGCGAGTAAGGCTTCAAAATCCAAAGAATATGCGATCAGCGAGTCGCGGGTAAGGCTTCAAAATCAAAAGAATATGCGATCAGTAAGTCGCGAAGAAGGCTTCAAAATTGAAAAAATATGCGATCAGCGAGTAGCAAGTAAGGCTTTAAAATCGCACGATTTGGCGATCAACGAGTAGCGAGTAAGGCTTCAAAATCGAAAGAATATGCGATCAGCGAGTCTTGAGTAAGGCTTCAAAATCGAAAGAATATGCGATCAGCGAGTCGCGAAGAAGGCTTCAAAATTGAAAAAATATGCGATCAGCGAGTAGCAAGTAAGGCTTTAAAATCGCAATATTTGGCGATCAACGAGTAGCGAGTAAGGCTTCAAAATCGAAAGAATATGCGATCAGCGAGTCGCGAGTAAGGCTTCAAAATCCAAAGAATATGAGATCAGCGAGTCGCGAGTAAGGCTTCAAAATTGAAAAAATATGCGACCAGCGAGTAGCAAGTAAGGCTTTAAAATCACAAGATTTGGCGATCAACGAGTAGCGAGTAAGGCTTCAAAATCGAAAGAATATGGGATCAGCGAGTCGCAAGTAAAGCTTCAAAATTGAAAAAATATGCGATCTGCGAGTAGCAAGTAAGGCTTCAAAATCGAAAGAATATGCGATCAGCGAGTCGCGAAGAAGGCTTCAAAATTGACAAAAATATGCGATCAGCGAGTAGCAAGTAAGGCTTTAAAATCGCAAGATTTGGCGATCAACGAGTAGCGAGTAAGGCTTCAAAATCCAAAGAATATGCGATCAGCGAGTCGCGAGTAAGGCTTCAAAATCGAAAGAATATGCGATCAGCAAGTCGCGAAGAAGGCTTCAAAATTGAAAAAATATGCGATGCGAGTAGCAAGTCAGGCTTTAAAATCGCAAGATTTGGCGTTCAACGAGTAGCGAGTAAGGCTTCAAAATCGAAAGAATATGCGATCAGCGAGTCGCGAGTAAGGCTTCGAAATTGAAAAAATATGCGATCAGCGAGTTGCAAGTAAGGCTTTAAAATCGCAAGATTTGGCGATCAACGAGTAGCGAGTAAGGCTTCAAAATCGAAAGAATATGCGATCAGCGAGTCGCGAAGAAAGCTTCAAAATTGAAAAAATTCAGCGATCAGCGAGTAGCAAGTAAGGCTTTAAAATCGCAATATTTGGCGATCAACGAGTAGCGAGTAAGGCTTCAAAATTGAAAAAATTCAGCGATCAGCGAGTAGCAAGTAAGGCTTTAAAATCGCAATATTTGGCGATCAACGAGTAGCGAGTAAGGCTTCAAAATCGAAAGAATATGCGATCAGCGAGTCGCGAGTAAGGCTTCAAAATTGAAAGAATATGCGATCAGCAAGTCGCGAGTAAGGCTTCAAAATTGAAAGAATATGCGATCAGCGAGTCGCAAGTAAGGCTTCAAAATCGAAAAAAAAAATGCGATCAGCGAGTAGCAAGTCAGGCTGTAAAATCGCAAGATTTGGCGATCAACGAGTAGCGAGTAAGGCTTCAAAATCGAAAGAATATGCGATCAGCGAGTCGCGAAGAAAGCTTCAAAATTTAAAAAATATGCGATCAGCGAGTAGCAAGTAAGGCTTCAAAATCGAAAGAATATGCGATCAGCGAGGCGCGAAGAAGGCTTCAAAATTGTCAAAAATATGCGATCAGCGAGTAGCAAGTAAGGCTTTAAAATTGCAAGATTTAGCAAACAACGAGTAGCGAGTAAGGCTTCAAAATCCAAAGAATATGCGATCAGCGAGTCGCGAGTAAGGCTTCAAAATCGAAAGAATATGCGATCAGCGAGTCGCGAAGAAGGCTTTAAAATCGCAAGATTTGGCGATCAACAAGTAGCGAGTAAGGCTTCAAAATCCAAAGAATATGCAATCAGCGAGTCGCGGGTAAGGCTTCAAAATCGAAAGAATATGCGATCAGTGAGTCGCGAAGAAGGCTTCAAAATTGAAAAAATATGCGATCAGCGAGTAGCAAGTAAGGCTTTAAAATCGCAAGATTTGGCGATCAACGAGTAGCGAGTAAGGCTTCAAAATTGAAAGAATATGCGATCAGCGAGTCGCAAGTAAGGCTTCAAAATTGAAAAAAAAATGCGATCAGCGAGTAGCAAGTAAGGCTTTAAAATCGCAAGATTTGGCGATCAACGAGTAGCGAGTAAGGCTTCAAAATCGAAAGAATATGCGATCAGCGAGTCTTGAGTAAGGCTTCAAAATCGAAAGAATATGCGATCAGCGAGGCGCGAAGAAGGCTTCAAAATTGACAAAAATATGCGATCAGCGAGTAGCAAGTAAGGCTTTAAAATTGCAAGATTTGGCAAACAACGAGTAGCGAGTAAGGCTTCAAAATCCAAAGAATATGCGATCAGCGAGTCGCGAGTAAGGCTTCAAAATCGAAAGAATATGCGATCAGCGAGTCGCGAAGAAGGCTTTAAAATCGCAAGATTTGGCGATCAACAAGTAGCGAGTAAGGCTTCAAAATCCAAAGAATATGCGATCAGCGAGTCGCGAGTAAGGCTTCAAAATCGAAAGAATATGCGATCAGCGAGTCGCGAAGAAAGCTTCAAAATATAAAAAATATGCGATCAGCGAGTAGCAAGTTAGGCTTCGAAATCGAAAGAATATGCGATCAGCGAGGCGCGAAGAAGGCTTCAAAATTGACAAAAATATGCGATCAGCGAGTAGCAAGTAAGGCTTTAAAATCGCAAGATTTGGCGATCAACGAGTAGCGAGTAAGGCTTCAAAATCCAAAGAATATGCGATCAGCGAGTCGCGAGTAAGGCTTCAAAATCGAAAGAATATGCGATCAGCGAGTCGCGAAGAAGGCTTCAAAATCGAATGAATATGCGATCAGCAAGTCGCGAAGAAGGCTTCAAAATTGAAAAAATATGCGATGCGAGTAGCAAGTCAGGCTTTAAAATCGCAAGATTTGGCGTTCAACGAGTAGCGAGTAAGGCTTCAAAATCGAAAGAATATGCGATCAGCGAGTCGCGAGTAAGGCTTCAAAATTGAAAAAATATGCGATCAGCGAGTTGCAAGTAAGGCTTTAAAATCGCAAGATTTGGCGATCAACGAGTAGCGAGTAAGGCTTCAAAATCGAAAGAATATGCGATCAGCGAGTAGCAAAAAGGCTTTAAAATCGCAAAATTTGGCGATCAACAAGTAGCGAGTAAGGCTTCAAAATCCAAAGAATATGCAATCAGCGAGTTGCGGGTAAGGCTTTAAAATCGAAAGAATATGCGATCAGCGAGTCGCGAGTAAGGCTTCAAAATCGAAAGAATATGCGATCAGCGAGTCGCGAAGAAGGCTTTAAAATCGCAAGATTTAGCGATCAACAAGTAGCGAGTAAGGCTTCAAAATCCAAAGAATATGCAATCAGCGAGTCGCGGGTAAGGCTTTAAAATCGAAAGAATATGCGATCAGCGAGTCGCGAGTAAGGCTTCAAAATCGAATGAATATGCGATCAGCAAGTCGCGAAGAAGGCTTCAAAATTGAAAAAATATGCGATGCGAGTAGCAAGTCAGGCTTTAAAATCGCAAGATTTGGCGTTCAACGAGTAGCGAGTAAGGCTTCAAAATCGAAAGAATATGCGATCAGCGAGTCGCGAGTAAGGCTTCAAAATTGAAAAAATATGCGATCAGCGAGTTGCAAGTAAGGCTTTAAAATCGCAAGATCTGGCGATCAACGAGTAGCGAGTAAGGCTTCAAAATCGAAAGAATATGCGATCAGCGAGTCGCGAAGAAAGCTTCAAAATTGAAAAAATATGCGATCAGCGAGTAGCAAGTAAGGCTTCAAAATCGAAAGAATATGCGATCAGCGAGGCGCGAAGAAGGCTTCAAAATTGACAAAAATATGCGATCAGCGAGTAGCAAGTAAGGCTTCAAAATCGAAAGAATATGCGATCAGCGAGGCGCGAAGAAGGCTTCAAAATTGAAAAAATATGCGATCAGCGAGTAGCAAGTAAGGCTTTAAAATCGCAAGATTTGGCGATCAACGAGTAGCGAGTAAGGCTTCAAAATCGAAAGAATATGCGATCAGCGAGTCGCGAAGAAAGCTTCAAAATTGAAAAAATATGCGATCAGCGAGTAGCAAGTAAGGCTTCAAAATCGAAAGAATATGCGATCAGCGAGTCGCAAAGAAGGCTTCAAAATTGACAAAAATATGCGATCAGCGAGTAGCAAGTAAGGCTTTAAAATCGCAAGATTTGGCGATCAACGAGTAGCGAGTAAGGCTTCAAAATCCAAAATATATGCGATCAGCGAGTCGCGAGTAAGGCTTCAAAATCGAAAGAATATGCGATCAGCGAGTCGCGAAGAAGGCTTTAAAATCGCAAGATTTGGCGATCAACGAGTAGCGAGTAAGGCTTCAAAATCCAAAAAATATGCGATCAGCGAGTAGCGAGTAAGGCTTCAAAATCCAAAGAATATGCGATCAGCGAGTCGCGGGTAAGGCTTCAAAATCAAAAGAATATGCGATCAGTAAGTCGCGAAGAAGGCTTCAAAATTGAAAAAATATGCGATCAGCGAGTAGCAAGTAAGGCTTTAAAATCGCACGATTTGGCGATCAACGAGTAGCGAGTAAGGCTTCAAAATCGAAAGAATATGCGATCAGCGAGTCTTGAGTAAGGCTTCAAAATCGAAAGAATATGCGATCAGCGAGTCGCGAAGAAGGCTTCAAAATTGAAAAAATATGCGATCAGCGAGTAGCAAGTAAGGCTTTAAAATCGCAATATTTGGCGATCAACGAGTAGCGAGTAAGGCTTTAAAATCGAAAGAATATGCGATCAGCGAGTCGCGAGTAAGGCTTCAAAATCCAAAGAATATGAGATCAGCGAGTCGCGAGTAAGGCTTCAAAATTGAAAAAATATGCGACCAGCGAGTAGCAAGTAAGGCTTTAAAATCACAAGATTTGGCGATCAACGAGTAGCGAGTAAGGCTTCAAAATCGAAAGAATATGGGATCAGCGAGTCGCAAGTAAAGCTTCAAAATTGAAAAAATATGCGATCTGCGAGTAGCAAGTAAGGCTTCAAAATCGAAAGAATATGCGATCAGCGAGTCGCGAAGAAGGCTTCAAAATTGACAAAAATAAGCGATCAGCGAGTAGCAAGTAAGGCTTTAAAATCGCAAGATTTGGCGATCAACGAGTAGCGAGTAAGGCTTCAAAATCCAAAGAATATGCGATCAGCGAGTCGCGAGTAAGGCTTCAAAATCGAAAGAATATGCGATCAGCAAGTCGCGAAGAAGGCTTCAAAATTGAAAAAATATGCGATGCGAATAGCAAGTCAGGCTTTAAAATCGCAAGATTTGGCGTTCAACGAGTAGCGAGTAAGGCTTCAAAATCGAAAGAATATGCGATCAGCGAGTCGCGAGTAAGGCTTCGAAATTGAAAAAATATGCGATCAGCGAGTTGCAAGTAAGGCTTTAAAATCGCAAGATTTGGCGATCAACGAGTAGCGAGTAAGGCTTCAAAATCGAAAGAATATGCGATCAGCGAGTCGCGAAGAAAGCTTCAAAATTGAAAAAATTCAGCGATCAGCGAGTAGCAAGTAAGGCTTTAAAATCGCAATATTTGGCGATCAACGAGTAGCGAGTAAGGCTTCAAAATTGAAAAAATTCAGCGATCAGCGAGTAGCAAGTAAGGCTTTAAAATCGCAATATTTGGCGATCAACGAGTAGCGAGTAAGGCTTCAAAATCGAAAGAATATGCGATCAGCGAGTCGCGAGTAAGGCTTCAAAATTGAAAGAATATGCGATCAGCAAGTCGCGAGTAAGGCTTCAAAATTGAAAGAATATGCGATCAGCGAGTCGCAAGTAAGGCTTCAAAATCGAAAAAAAAAATGCGATCAGCGAGTAGCAAGTCAGGCTTTAAAATCGCAAGATTTGGCGATCAACGAGTAGCGAGTAAGGCTTCAAAATCGAAAGAATATGCGATCAGCGAGTCGCGAAGAAAGCTTCAAAATTTAAAAAATATGCGATCAGCGAGTAGCAAGTAAGGCTTCAAAATCGAAAGAATATGCGATCAGCGAGGCGCGAAGAAGGCTTCAAAATTGACAAAAATATGCGATCAGCGAGTAGCAAGTAAGGCTTTAAAATTGCAAGATTTAGCAAACAACGAGTAGCGAGTAAGGCTTCAAAATCCAAAGAATATGCGATCAGCGAGTCGCGAGTAAGGCTTCAAAATCGAAAGAATATGCGATCAGCGAGTCGCGAAGAAGGCTTTAAAATCGCAAGATTTGGCGATCAACAAGTAGCGAGTAAGGCTTCAAAATCCAAAGAATATGCAATCAGCGAGTCGCGGGTAAGGCTTCAAAATCGAAAGAATATGCGATCAGTGAGTCGCGAAGAAGGCTTCAAAATTGAAAAAATATGCGATCAGCGAGTAGCAAGTAAGGCTTTAAAATCGCAAGATTTGGCGATCAACGAGTAGCGAGTAAGGCTTCAAAATTGAAAGAATATGCGATCAGCGAGTCGCAAGTAAGGCTTCAAAATTGAAAAAAAAATGCGATCAGCGAGTAGCAAGTAAGGCTTTAAAATCGCAAGATTTGGCGATCAACGAGTAGCGAGTAAGGCTTCAAAATCGAAAGAATATGCGATCAGCGAGTCTTGAGTTAGGCTTCAAAATCGAAAGAATATGCGATCAGCGAGTCGCGAAGAAGGCTTCAAAATTGAAAAAATATGCGATCAGTGAGTAGCAAGTAAGGCTTCAAAATCGAAAGAATATGCGATCAGCGAGGCGCGAAGAAGGCTTCAAAATTGACAAAAATATGCGATCAGCGAGTAGCAAGTAAGGCTTTAAAATTGCAAGATTTGGCAAACAACGAGTAGCGAGTAAGGCTTCAAAATCCAAAGAATATGCGATCAGCGAGTCGCGAGTAAGGCTTCAAAATCGAAAGAATATGCGATCAGCGAGTCGCGAAGAAGGCTTTAAAATCGCAAGATTTGGCGATCAACAAGTAGCGAGTAAGGCTTCAAAATCCAAAGAATATGCAATCAGCGAGTCGCGGGTAAGGCTTCAAAATCGAAAGAATATGCGATCAGTGAGTCGCAAAGAAGGCTTCAAAATTGAAAAAATATGCGATCAGCGAGTAGCAAGTAAGGCTTTAAAATCGCAAGATTTGGCGATCAACGAGTAGCGAGTAAGGCTTCAAAATCGAAAGAATATGCGATCAGCGAGTCTTGAGTAAGGCTTCAAAATCGAAAGAATATGCGATCAGCGAGTCGCGAAGAAGGCTTCAAAATTGAAAAAATATGCGAGTCGCGAGTAAGGCTTCAAAATTGAAAGAATATGCGATCAGCAAGTCGCGAGTAAGGCTTCAAAATTGAAAGAATATGCGATCAGCGAGTCGCAAGTAAGGCTTCAAAATCGAAAAAAAAAATGCGATCAGCGAGTAGCAAGTAAGGCTTTAAAATCGCAAGATTTGGCGATCAACGAGTAGCGAGTAAGGCTTCAAAATCGAAAGAATATGCGATCAGCGAGTCGCGAAGAAGGCTTCAAAATTGAAAAAATATGCGATCAGCGAGTAGCAAGTAAGGCTTTAAAATCGCAAGATTTGGCGATCAACGAGTAGCGAGTAAGGCTTCAAAATCCAAAGAATATGCGATCAGCGAGTCGCGAGTAAGGCTTCAAAATCGAAAGAATATGCGATCAGTGAGTCGCGAAGAAGGCATCAAAATTGAAAAAATATGCGATCAGCGAGTAGCAAGTAAGGCTTTAAAATCGCAAGATTTGGCGATCAACGAGTAGCGAGTAAGGCTTCAAAATTGAAAGAATATGCGATCAGCGAGTCGCAAGTAAGGCTTCAAAGTTGAAAAAAAAATGCGATCAGCGAGTAGCAAGTAAGGCTTTAAAATCGCAAGATTTGGCGATCAACGAGTAGCGAGTAAGGCTTCAAAATCGAAAGAATATGCGATCAGCGAGTCTTGAGTAAGGCTTCAAAATCGAAAGAATATGCGATCAGGGAGTCGCGAAGAAGGCATCAAAATTGAAAAAATATGCGATCAGCGAGTAGCAAGTAAGGCTTTAAAATCGCAATATTTGGCGATCAACGAGTAGCGAGGAAGGCTTCAAAATCTAAAGAATATGCGATCAGCGAGTCGCGAGTAAGGCTTCAAAATTAAAAGATATGCGATCAGCAAGTCGCGAGTAAGGCTTCAAAATTGAAAAAATATGCGATCAGCGAAAAGCAAGTAAGGCTTTAAAATCGCAAGATTTGGCGATCAACGAGTAGCGAGTAAGGCTTCAAAATCCAAAGAATATGCGATCAGCGAGTCGCGAGTAAGGCTTCAAAATCGAAAAAATATGCGAACAGCGAGTAGCAAGTAAGTGCTTTAAAATCGCAAGATTTGGCGATCAACGAGTAGCGAGTAAGGCTTCAAAATCCAAAGAATATGCGATCAGTGAGTCGCGAGTAAGGCTTCAAAATCGAAAGAATATGCGATCAGCAAGTCGCGAAGAAGGCTTCAAAATTGAAAAAATATGCGATACGAGTAGCAAGTCAGGCTTTAAAATCGCAAAATTTGGCGTTAAACGAAAAGCGAGTAAGGCTTCAAAATCGAAAGAATATGCGATCAGCGAGTCGCGAGTAAGGCTTCAAAATTGAAAAAATATGCGATCAGCGAGTTGCAAGTAAGGCGTTAAAATCGCAAGATTTGGCGATCAACGAGTAGCGAGTAAGGCTTCAAAATCGAAAGAATATGCGATCAGCGAGTCGCGAAGAAAGCTTCAAAATTGAAAAAATATGCTATCAGCGAGTAGCAAGTAAGGCTTCAAAATCGAAAGAATATGCGATCAGCGAGTAGCAAGAAAGGCTTTAAAATCGCAAGATTTTGCGATCAACGAGTAGCGAGTAAGGCTTCAAAATCCAAAGAATATGCGATCAGCGAGTCGCGAGTAAGGCTTCAAAATCGAAAGAATATGCGATCAGCGAGTCGCGAAGAAGGCTTTAAAATCGCAAGATTTGGCGATCAACAAGTAGCGAGTAAGGCTTCAAAATCCAAAGAATATGCGATCAGCGAGTCGCGGGTAAGGCTTCAAAATCGAAAGAATATGCGATCAGTGAGTCGCGAAGAAGGCTTCAAAATTGAAAAAATATGCGATACGAGTAGCAAGTAAGGCTTTAAAATCGCAAAATTTGGCGTTAAACGAAAAGCGAGTAAGGCTTCAAAATCGAAAGAATATGCGATCAGCGAGTCGCGAGTAAGGCTTCAAAATTGAAAAAATATGCGATCAGCGAGTTGCAAGTAAGGCGTTAAAATCGCAAGATTTGGCGATCAACGAGTAGCGAGTAAGGCTTCAAAATCCAAAGAATATGCGATCAGCGAGTCGCGAGTAAGGCTTCAAAATCGAAAGAATATGCGATCAGCGAGTCGCGAAGAAGGCTTTAAAATCGCAAGATTTGGCGATCAACAAGTAGCGAGTAAGGCTTCAAAATCCAAAGAATATGCGATCAGCGAGTCGCGGGTAAGGCTTCAAAATCGAAAGAATATGCGATCAGTGAGTCGCGAAGAAGGCTTCAAAATTGAAAATATATGCGATCAGCAAGTCGCGAGTAAGGCTTCAAAATCGAAAAAATATGCGATCAGCGAGTAGCAAGTAAGGCTTTAAAATCGCAATATTTGGCGATCAACGAGTAGCGAGTAAGGCTTCAAAATCCAAAGAATATGCGATCAGCGAGTCGCGAGTAAGGCTTCAAAATCGAAAGAATATGCGATCAGCGAGTCGCGAAGAAGGCTTTAAAATCGCAAGATTTGGCGATCAACAAGTAGCGAGTAAGGCTTCAAAATCCAAAGAATATGCAATCAGCGAGTCGCGGGTAAGGCTTCAAAATCGAAAGAATATGCGATCAGTGAGTCGCGAAGAAGGCTTCAAAATTGAAAAAATATGCGATCAGCGAGTAGCAAGTAAGGCTTTAAAATCGCAAGATTTGGCGATCAACGAGTAGCGAGTAAGGCTTCAAAATTGAAAAAATATGCGATCAGCGAGTAGCAAGTAAGGCTTTAAAATCGCAAGATTTGGCGATCAACGAGTAGCGAGTAAGGCTTCAAAATTGAAAGAATATGCGATCAGCGAGTCGCAAGTAAGGCTTCAAAATTGAAAAAAAAATGCGATCAGCGAGTAGCAAGTAAGGCTTTAAAATCGCAAGATTTGGCGATCAACGAGTAGCGAGTAAGGCTTCAAAATCGAAAGAATATGCGATCAGCGAGTCTTGAGTTAGGCTTCAAAATCGAAAGAATATGCGATCAGCGAGTCGCGAAGAAGGCTTCAAAATTGAAAAAATATGCGATCAGTGAGTAGCAAGTAAGGCTTCAAAATCGAAAGAATATGCGATCAGCGAGGCGCAAAGAAGGCTTCAAAATTGACAAAAATATGCGATCAGCGAGTAGCAAGTAAGGCTTTAAAATTGCAAGATTTGGCAAACAACGAGTAGCGAGTAAGGCTTCAAAATCCAAAGAATATGCGATCAGCGAGTCGCGAGTAAGGCTTCAAAATCGAAAGAATATGCGATCAGCGAGTCGCGAAGAAAGCTTTAAAATCGCAAGATTTGGCGATCAACAAGTAGCGAGTAAGGCTTCAAAATCCAAAGAATATGCAATCAGCGAGTCGCGGGTAAGGCTTCAAAATCGAAAGAATATGCGATCAGTGAGTCGCGAAGAAGGCTTCAAAATTGAAAAAATATGCGATCAGCGAGTAGCAAGTAAGGCTTTAAAATCGCAAGATTTGGCGATCAACGAGTAGCGAGTAAGGCTTCAAAATTGAAAGAATATGCGATCAGCGAGTCGCAAGTAAGGCTTCAAAATTGAAAGAATATGCGATCAGCGAGTAGCAAGTAAGGCTTTAAAATCGCAAGATTTGGCGATCAACGAGTAGCGAGTAAGGCTTCAAAATCGAAAGAATATGCGATCAGCGAGTCTTGAGTAAGGCTTCAAAATCGAAAGAATATGCGATCAGCGAGTCGCGAAGAAGGCTTTAAAATTGAAAAAATATGCGAGTCGCGAGTAAGGCTTCAAAATTGAAAGAATATGCGATCAGCAAGTCGCGAGTAAGGCTTCAAAATTGAAAGAATATGCGATCAGCGAGTCGCAAGTAAGGCTTCAAAATCGAAAAAAAAATGCGATCAGCGAGTAGCAAGTAAGGCTTTAAAATCGCAAGATTTGGCGATCAACGAGTAGCGAGTAAGGCTTCAAAATCGAAAGAATATGCGATCAGCGAGTCGCGAAGAAGGCTTCAAAATTGAAAAAATATGCGATCAGCGAGTAGCAAGTAAGGCTTTAAAATCGCAATATTTGGCGATCAACGAGTAGCGAGTAAGGCTTCAAAATCGAAAGAATATGCGATCAGCGAGTCGCGAGTTAGGCTTCAAAATTGAAAGAATATGCGAACAGCGAGTCTTGAGTAAGGCTTCAAAATCGAAAGAATATGCGATCAGCGAGTCGCGAAGAAGGCTTCAAAATTGAAAAAATATGCGAGTCGCGAGTAAGGCTTCAAAATTGAAAGAATATGCGATCAGCAAGTCGCGAGTAAGGCTTCAAAATTGAAAGAATATGCGATCAGCGAGTCGCAAGTAAGGCTTCAAAATCGAAAAAAAAAATGCGATCAGCGAGTAGCAAGTAAGGCTTTAAAATCGCAAGATTTGGCGATCAACGAGTAGCGAGTAAGGCTTCAAAATCGAAAGAATATGCGATCAGCGAGTCGCGAAAAAGGCTTCAAAATTGAAAAAATATGCGATCAGCGAGTAGCAAGTAAGGCTTTTAAATCGCAATATTTGGCGATCAACGAGTAGCGAGTAAGGCTTCAAAATCGAAAGAATATGCGATCAGCGAGTCGCGAGTTAGGCTTCAAAATTGAAAGAATATGCGAACAGCAAGTCGCGAGTAAGGCTTCAAAATTGAAAAAATATGCGATCAGCGAGTAGCAAGTAAGGCTTTAAAATCGCAAGATTTGGCGATCAACGAGTAGCAAGTAAGGCTTCAAAATCCAAAGAATATGCGATCAGCGAGTCGCGAGTAAGGCTTCAAAATCGAAAGAATATGCGATCAGTGAGTCGCGAAGAAGGCATCAAAATTGAAAAAATATGCGATCAGCGAGTAGCAAGTAAGGCTTTAAAATCGCAAGATTTGGCGATCAACGAGTAGCGAGTAAGGCTTCAAAATTGAAAGAATATGCGATCAGCGAGTCGCAAGTAAGGCTTCAAAGTTGAAAAAAAAATGCGATCAGCGAGTAGCAAGTAAGGCTTTAAAATCGCAAGATTTGGCGATCAACGAGTAGCGAGTAAGGCTTCAAAATCGAAAGAATATGCGATCAGCGAGTCTTGAGTAAGGCTTCAAAATCGAAAGAATATGCGATCAGGGAGTCGCGAAGAAGGCATCAAAATTGAAAAAATAGGCGATCAGCGAGTAGCAAGTAAGGCTTTAAAATCGCAATATTTGGCGATCAACGAGTAGCGAGGAAGGCTTCAAAATCTAAAGAATATGCGATCAGCGAGTCGCGAGTAAGGCTTCAAAATTAAAAGATATGCGATCAGCAAGTCGCGAGTAAGGCTTCAAAATTGAAAAAATATGCGATCAGCGAAAAGCAAGTAAGGCTTTAAAATCGCAAGATTTGGCGATCAACAAGTAGCGAGTAAGGCTTCAAAATCCAAAGAATATGCGATCAGCGAGTCGCGAGTAAGGCTTCAAAATCGAAAAAATATGCGAACAGCGAGTAGCAAGTAAGTGCTTTAAAATCGCAAGATTTGGCGATCAACGAGTAGCGAGTAAGGCTTCAAAATCGAAAGAATATGCGATCAGCGAGTCTTGAGTAAGGCTTCAAAATCGAAAGAATATGCGATCAGCGAGTCGCGAAGAAGCCTTCAAAATTGAAAAAATATGCGATCAGCGAGTAGCAAGTAAGGCTTTAAAATCGCAATATTTGGCGATCAACGAGTAGCGAGTAAGGCTTTAAAATCGAAAGAATATGCGATCCGCGAGTCGCGAGTAAGGCTTCAAAATTGAAAGAATATGCGATCAGCGAGTCGCGAGTAAGGCTTCAAAATTGAAAAAATATGCGATCAGCGAGTAGCAAGTAAGGCTTTTAAATCGCAAGATTTGGCGATCAACGAGTAGCGAGTAAGGCTTCAAAATCCAAAGAATATGCGATCAGCGAGTCGCGAGTAAGGCTTCAAAATCGAAAGAATATGCGATCAGTGAGTCGCGAAGAAGGCATCAAAACTGAAAAAATATGCGATCAGCGAGTAGCGAGTAAGGCTTAAAAATCGAAAAATTATGCGATCAGCGAGTCGCGAGTAAGGCTTCAAAATTGAAAAAATATGCGACCAGCGAGTAGCAAGTAAGGCTTTAAAATCGCAAGATTTGGCGATCAACGAGTAGCGAGTAAGGCTTCAAAATCGAAAGAATATGGGATCAGCGAGTCGCGAGTAAAGCTTCAAAATTGAAAAAATATGCGATCAGCGAGTAGCAAGTAAGGCTTCAAAATCGCAAGAATATGCGATCAGCGAGTCGCGAAGAAGGCTTCAAAATTGACAAAAATATGCGATCAGCGAGTAGCAAGTAAGGCTTTAAAATCGCAAGATTTGGCGATCAACGAGTAGCGAGTAAGGCTTCAAAATCCAAAGAATATGCGATCAGTGAGTCGCGAGTAAGGCTTCAAAATCGAAAGAATATGCGATCAGCAAGTCGCGAAGAAGGCATCAAAATTGAAAAAATATGCGATACGAGTAGCAAGTCAGGCTTTAAAATCGCAAAATTTGGCGTTAAACGAAAAGCGAGTAAGGCTTCAAAATCGAAAGAATATGCGATCAGCGAGTCGCGAGTAAGGCTTCAAAATTGAAAAAATATGCGATCAGCGAGTTGCAAGTAAGGCTTTAAAATCGCAAGATTTGGCGATCAACGAGTAGCGAGTAAGGCTTCAAAATCGAAAGAATATGCGATCAGCGAGTCGCGAAGAAAGCTTCAAAATTGAAAAAATATGCTATCAGCGAGTAGCAAGTAAGGCTTCAAAATCGAAAGAATATGCGATCAGCGAGTAGCAAGAAAGGCTTTAAAATCGCAAAATTTTGCGATCAACGAGTAGCGAGTAAGGCTTCAAAATCCAAAGAATATGCGATCAGCGAGTCGCGAGTAAGGCTTCAAAATCGAAAGAATATGCGATCAGCGAGTCGCGAAGAAGGCTTTAAAATCGCAAGATTTGGCGATCAACAAGTAGCGAGTAAGGCTTCAAAATCCAAAGAATATGCGATCAGCGAGTCGCGGTAAAGGCTTCAAAATCGAAAGAATATGCGATCAGTGAGTCGCGAAGAAGGCTTCAAAATTGAAAATATATGCGATCAGCAAGTCGCGAGTAAGGCTTCAAAATCGAAAAAATATGCGATCAGCGAGTAGCAAGTAAGGCTTTAAAATCGCAATATTTGGCGATCAACGAGTAGCGAGTAAGGCTTCAAAATCGAAAGAATATGCGATCAGCGAGTCTTGAGTAAGGCTTCAAAATCGAAAGAATATGCGATCAGGGAGTCGCGAAGAAGGCATCAAAATTGAAAAAATAGGCGATCAGCGAGTAGCAAGTAAGGCTTTAAAATCGCAATATTTGGCGATCAACGAGTAGCGAGGAAGGCTTCAAAATCTAAAGAATATGCGATCAGCGAGTCGCGAGTAAGGCTTCAAAATTAAAAGATATGCGATCAGCAAGTCGCGAGTAAGGCTTCAAAATTGAAAAAATATGCGATCAGCGAAAAGCAAGTAAGGCTTTAAAATCGCAAGATTTGGCGATCAACGAGTAGCGAGTAAGGCTTCAAAATCCAAAGAATATGCGATCAGCGAGTCGCGAGTAAGGCTTCAAAATCGAAAAAATATGCGAACAGCGAGTAGCAAGTAAGTGCTTTAAAATCGCAAGATTTGGCGATCAACGAGTAGCGAGTAAGGCTTCAAAATCGAAAGAATATGCGATCAGCGAGTCTTGAGTAAGGCTTCAAAATCGAAAGAATATGCGATCAGCGAGTCGCGAAGAAGCCTTCAAAATTGAAAAAATATGCGATCAGCGAGTAGCAAGTAAGGCTTTAAAATCGCAATATTTGGCGATCAACGAGTAGCGAGTAAGGCTTCAAAATCGAAAGAATATGCGATCAGCGAGTCGCGAGTAAGGCTTCAAAATTGAAAGAATATGCGATCAGCGAGTCGCGAGTAAGGCTTCAAAATTGAAAAAATATGCGATCAGCGAGTAGCAAGTAAGGCTTTTAAATCGCAAGATTTGGCGATCAACGAGTAGCGAGTAAGGCTTCAAAATCCAAAGAATATGCGATCAGCGAGTCGCGAGTAAGGCTTCAAAATCGAAAGAATATGCGATCAGTGAGTCGCGAAGAAGGCATCAAAACTGAAAAAATATGCGATCAGCGAGTAGCGAGTAAGGCTTAAAAATCGAAAAATTATGCGATCAGCGAGTCGCGAGTAAGGCTTCAAAATTGAAAAAATATGCGACCAGCGAGTAGCAAGTAAGGCTTTAAAATCGCAAGATTTGGCGATCAACGAGTAGCGAGTAAGGCTTCAAAATCGAAAGAATATGGGATCAGCGAGTCGCGAGTAAAGCTTCAAAATTGAAAAAATATGCGATCAGCGAGTAGCAAGTAAGGCTTCAAAATCGCAAGAATATGCGATCAGCGAGTCGCGAAGAAGGCTTCAAAATTGACAAAAATATGCGATCAGCGAGTAGCAAGTAAGGCTTTAAAATCGCAAGATTTGGCGATCAACGAGTAGCGAGTAAGGCTTCAAAATCCAAAGAATATGCGATCAGTGAGTCGCGAGTAAGGCTTCAAAATCGAAAGAATATGCGATCAGCAAGTCGCGAAGAAGGCTTCAAAATTGAAAAAATATGCGATACGAGTAGCAAGTCAGGCTTTAAAATCGCAAAATTTGGCGTTAAACGAAAAGCGAGTAAGGCTTCAAAATCGAAAGAATATGCGATCAGCGAGTCGCGAGTAAGGCTTCAAAATTGAAAAAATATGCGATCAGCGAGTTGCAAGTAAGGCTTTAAAATCGCAAGATTTGGCGATCAACGAGTAGCGAGTAAGGCTTCAAAATCGAAAGAATATGCGATCAGCGAGTCGCGAAGAAAGCTTCAAAATTGAAAAAATATGCTATCAGCGAGTAGCAAGTAAGGCTTCAAAATTGAAAAAATATGCGATCAGCAAGTAGCAAGTAAGGCTTTAAAATCGCAAGATTTGGCGATCAACGAGTAGCGAGTAAGGCTTCAAAATTGAATGCGATCAGCGAGTAGCAAGTAAGGCTTTAAAATCGCAAGATTTGGCGATCAACGAGTAGCGAGTAAGGCTTCAAAATTGAAAGAATATGCGATCAGCGAGTCGCAAGTAAGGCTTCAAAATCGAAAAAAAATGCGATCAGCGAGTAGCAAGTAAGGCTTCAAAATTGAAAGAATATGCGATCAGCAAGTCGCGAGTAAGGCTTCAAAATTGAAAAAATATGCGATCAGCGAGGAGCAAGTAAGGCTTTAAAATCGCAAGATTTGGCGATCAACGAGTAGCGAGTAAGGCTTCAAAATCCAAAGAATAAGCGATCAGCGAGTCGCAAAGAAGGCTTCAAAATTGGAAAAATATGCGACCAGCGAGTAGCAAGTAAGGCTTTAAAATCGCAAGATTTGGCGATCAACGACTAGCGAGTAAGGCTTCAAAATCCAAAGAATATGCGATCAGCGAGTCGCGAGTTAGGCTTCAAAATCGAAAGAATTGGCGATCAGCGAGTAGCGACTTTGGCTTCAAAATTGAAAGAATATGCAATCAGAGAGTAGCAAGTTAGGCTTCAAAATCGAAAGAATATGCGATCAGCGAGTCGCAAGTAAGGTTTTAAAATTGAAAAAAATTTGCGATCAGCGAGAAGCATGTGAGGCTTTGAAATCGCAAGATTTGGCGATCAACGAGTAGCGAGTAAGGCTTCAAAATCGAAAGAATATGCGATCAGCGAGTCTTGAGTAAGGCTTCAAAATCGAAAGAATATGCGATCAGCGAGTCGCGAAGAAGGCTTCAAAATTGAAAAAATATGCGATCAGCGAGAAGCAAGTCAGGCTTTAA
The DNA here is from genome assembly GCA_950371165.1 of Lacanobia oleracea. Taxonomy (NCBI): domain Eukaryota; kingdom Metazoa; phylum Arthropoda; class Insecta; order Lepidoptera; family Noctuidae; genus Lacanobia; species Lacanobia oleracea. The sequence goes on from OX493413.1 coordinate 19,115,460, forward strand.
AATTGCAATATTTGGCGATCAACGAGTAGCGAGTAAGGCTTCAAAATCGAAAGAATGTGCGATCAGCGAGTCGTGAGTAAGGCTTCAAAATTGAAAGAATATGCGATCAGCAAGTCGCGAGTAAGGCTTCAAAATCTAAAGAATATACGATCAGCGAGTCGCGACGAAGGCTTCAAAATTGAAAAAATATGCGACCAGCGAGTAGCAAGTAAGGCTTTAAAATCGCAAGATTTGGCGATCAACGAGTAGCGAGTAAGGCTTCAAAATCGAAAGAATATGCGATCAGCGAGTCGCGAGTTAGGCTTCAAAATCGAAAGAATTGGCGATCAGCGAGTAGCGACTTTGGCTTCAAAATTGAAAGAATATGCAATCAGAGAGTAGCAAGTTAGGCTTCAAAATCGAAAGAATATGCGATCAGCGAGTCGCAAGTAAGGTTTTAAAATTGAAAAAAAATTGCGATCAGCGAGAAGCATGTAAGGCTTTGAAATCGCAAGATTTGGCGATCAACGAGTAGCGAGTAAGGCTTCAAAATCGAAAGAATATGCGATCAGCGAGTCTTGAGTAAGGCTTCAAAATCGAAAGAATATGCGATCAGCGAGTCGCGAAGAAGGCTTCAAAATTAAAAAAATATGCGATCAGCGAGTAGCAAGTAAGGCTTTAAAATTGCAATATTTGGCGATCAACGAGTATTGAGTAAGGCTTCAAAATCGAAAGAATATGCGATCAGCGAGTCGCGAGTAAGGCTTCAAAATTGAAAGAATATGCGATCAGCAAGTCGCGAGTAAGGCTTCAAAATTGAAAAAATATGCGATCAGCAAGTAGCAAGTAAGGCTTTAAAATCGCAAGATTTGGCGATCAACGAGTAGCGAGTAAGGCTTCAAAATTGAATGCGATCAGCGAGTAGCAAGTAAGGCTTTAAAATCGCAAGATTTGGCGATCAACGAGTAGCGAGTAAGGCTTCAAAATTGAAAGAATATGCGATCAGCGAGTCGCAAGTAAGGCTTCAAAATTGAAAAAAAATGCGATCAGCGAGTAGCAAGTAAGGCTTCAAAATTGAAAGAATATGCGATCATTAAGTCGCGAGTAAGGCTTCAAAATTGAAAAAATATGCGATCAGCGAAGAGCAAGTAAGGCTTTAAAATCGCAAGATTTGGCGATCAACGAGTAGCGAGTAAGGCTTCAAAATCCAAAGAATAAGCGATCAGCGAGTCGCGAGTAAGGCTTCAAAATCGAAAGAATATGCGATCAGTGAGTCGCAAAGAAGGCTTCAAAATTGGAAAAATATGCGACCAGCGAGTAGCAAGTAAGGCTTTAAAATCGCAAGATTTGGCGATCAACGAGTAGCGAGTAAGGCTTCAAAATCGAAAGAATACGCGATCAGCGAGTCGCGAGTAAGGCTTCAAAATTAAAAAAAAAATATGCGACCAGCGAGTAGCAAGTAAGGCTTTAAAATCGCAAGATTTGGCGATCAACGAGTAGCGAGTAAGGCTTCAAAATCCAAAGAATAAGCGATCAGCGAGTCGCGAGTAAGGCTTCAAAATCGAAAGAATATGCGATCAGTGAGTCGCGAAGAAGGCTTCAAAATTGAAAAAATATGCGATCAGCGAGTAGCAAGTAAGGCTTTAAAATCGCAAGATTTGGCAATCAACGAGTAGCGAGTAAGGCTTCAAAATCGAAAGAATACGCGATCAGCGAGTCGCGAGTAAGGCTTCAAAATTAAAAAAAAAATATGCGATCAGCGAGTAGCAAGTAAGGCTTTAAAATTGCAAGATTTGGCGATCAACGAGAAGCGAGTAAGGCTTCAAAATCCAAAGAATAAGCGATCAGCGAGTCGCGAGTAAGGCTTCAAAATCGAAAGAATATGCGATCAGCGAGTCGCGAAGAAGGCTTTAAAATTGACAAAAATATGCGATCAGCGTGTAGCAAGTAAGGCTTTAAAATCGCAAGATTTGGCGATCAACGAGTAGCGAGTAAGGCTTCAAAATCCAAAGAATATGCGATCAGCGAGTCGCGAGTAAAGCTTCAAAATTGAAAAAATATGCGACCAGCGAGTAGCAAGTAAGGCTTTAAAATCGCAAGATTTGGCGATCAACGAGTAGCGAGTAAGGCTTCAAAATTCAAAGAATAAGCGATCAGCGAGTCGCGAGTAAGGCTTCAAAATCGAAAGAATATGCGATCAGTGAGTCGCGAAGAAGGCTTCAAAATTGAAAAAATATGCGATCAGCGAGTAGCAAGTAAGGCTTTAAAATCGCAAGATTTGGCGATCAACGAGTAGCGAGTAAGGCTTCAAAATCGAAAGAATACGCGATCAGCGAGTCGCGAGTAAGGCTTCAAAATTAAAAAAAAAATATGCGATCAGCGAGTAGCAAGTAAGGCTTTAAAATCGCAAGATTTGGCGATCAACGAGAAGCGAGTAAGGCTTCAAAATCCAAAGAATAAGCGATCAGCGAGTCGCGAGTAAGGCTTCAAAATCGAAAGAATATGCGATCAGCGAGTCGCGAAGAAGGCTTCAAAATTGACAAAAATATGCGATCAGCGTGTAGCAAGTAAGGCTTTAAAATCGCAAGATTTGGCGATCAACGAGTAGCGAGTAAGGCTTCAAAATCCAAAGAATATGCGATCAGCGAGTCGCGAGTAAAGCTTCAAAATTGAAAAAATATAAGATCAGCGAGTAGCAAGTAAGGCTTCAAAATCAAAGAATATGCGATCAGCGAGTCGCGAAGAAGGCTTCAAAATTGACAAAAATATGCGATCAGCGTGTAGCAAGTAAGGCTTTAAAATCGCAAGATTTGGCGATCAACGAGTAGCGAGTAAGGCTTCAAAATCCAAAGAATATGCGATCAGCGAGTCGCGAGTAAGGCTTCAAAATCTAAAGAATATGCGATCAGCGAGTCGCGAAGAAGGCTTCAAAATTGAAAAAATATGCGACCAGCGATTAGCAAGTAAGGCTTTAAAATCGCAAGATTTGGCGATCAACGAGTAGCGAGTAAGGCTTCAAAATCGAAAGAATATGCGATCAGCGAGTCGCGAGTTAGGCTTCAAAATCGAAAGAATTGGCGATCAGCGAGTAGCGAATTTGGCTTCAAAATTGAAAGAATATGCAATCAGAGAGTAGCAAGTAAGGCTTCAAAATCGAAAGAATATGCGATCAGCGAGTCGCAAGTAAGGTTTTAAAATTGAAAAAAAATTGCGATCAGCGAGAAGCATGTAAGGCTTTAAAATCGCAAGATTTGGCGATCAACGAGTAGCGAGTAAGGCTTCAAAATCGAAAGAATATGCGATCAGCGAGTCTTGAGTAAAGCTTCAAAATCGAAAGAATATGCGATCAGCGAGTCGCGAAGAAGGCTTAAAATTGAAAAAATATGCGATGAGAGAGTAGCAAGTAAGGCTTTAAAATCGCAATATTTGGCGATCAACGAGTAGCGAGTAAGGCTTCAAAATCAAAAGAATATGCGATCAGCGAGTCGCGAGTAAGGCTTCAAAATTGAAAGAATATGCGATCAGCAAGTTTCGAGTAAGGCTTCAAAATTGAAAAAATATGCGATCAGCGAGTAGCAAGTAAGGCTTTAAAATCGCAAGATTTGGCGATCAACGAGTAGCGATGAAGGCTTCAAAATCCAAAGAATATGCGATCAGTGAGTCGCGAAGAAGGCTTCAAAATTGAAAAAATATGCGATCAGCGAGTAGCAAGTAAGGCTTTAAAATCGCAAGATTTGGCGATCAACGAGTAGCGAGTAAGGCTTCAAAATTGAAAGAATATGCGATCAGCGAGTCGCAAGTAAGGCTTCAAAATCGAAAGAATATGCGATCAGTGAGTCGCGAAGAAGGCTTCAAAATTGAAAAAATATGCGATCAGCGAGTAGCAAGTAAGGCTTTAAAATCGCAAGATTTGGCGATCAACGAGTAGCGAGTAAGGCTTCAAAATCGAAAGAATACGCGAGCAGCGAGTCGCGAGTAAGGCTTCAAAATTAAAAAAAAAATATGCGATCAGCGAGTAGCAAGTAAGGCTTTAAAATCGCAAGATTTGGCGATCAACGAAAAGCGAGTAAGGCTTCAAAATCCAAAGAATAAGCGATCAGCGAGTCGCGAGTAAGGCTTCAAAATCGAAAGAATATGCGATCAGCGAGTCGCGAAGAAGGCTTTAAAATTGACAAAAATATGCGATCAGCGTGTAGCAAGTAAGGCTTTAAAATCGCAAGATTTGGCGATCAACGAGTAGCGAGTAAGGCTTCAAAATCCAAAGAATATGCGATCAGCGAGTCGCGAGTAAAGCTTCAAAATTGAAAAAATATAAGATCAGCGAGTAGCAAGTAAGGCATAAAAATCGCAAGATTTGGCGATCAACGAGTAGCGAGTAAGGCTTCAAAATCGAAAGAATATGCGATCAGCGAGTCGCGAGTAAGGCTTCTAAATCGAAAGAATTTGCGATCAGCGAGTAGTGAGTTAGGCTTCAAAATTGAAAGAATATGCGATCAGCGAGTAGCAATTAAGGCTTCAAAATCAAAGAATATGCGATCAGCGAGTCGCGAAGAAGGCTTCAAAATTGACAAAAATATGCGATCAGCGTGTAGCAAGTAAGGCTTTAAAATCGCAAGATTTGGCGATCAACGAGTAGCGAGTAAGGCTTCAAAATCCAAAGAATATGCGATCAGCGAGTCGCGAGTAAGGCTTCAAAATCTAAAGAATATGCGATAAGCGAGTCGCGAAGAAGGCTTCAAAATTGAAAAAATATGCGACCAGCGAGTAGCAAGTAAGGCTTTAAAATCGCAAGATTTGGCGATCAACGAGTAGCGAGTAAGGCTTCAAAATCCAAAGAATATGCGATCAGCGAGTCGCGAGTTAGGCTTCAAAATCGAAAGAATTGGCGATCAGCGAGTAGCGACTTTGGCTTCAAAATTGAAAGAATATGCAATCAGAGAGTAGCAAGTAAGGCTTCAAAATCGAAAGAATATGCGATCAGCGAGTCGCAAGTAAGGTTTTAAAATTGAAAAAAAATTGCGATCAGCGAGAAGCATGTAAGGCTTTAAAATCGCAAGATTTGGCGATCAACGAGTAGCGAGTAAGGCTTCAAAATCGAAAGAATATGCGATCAGCGAGTCTTGAGTAAAGCTTCAAAATCGAAAGAATATGCGATCAGCGAGTCGCGAAGAAGGCTTAAAATTGAAAAAATATGCGATGAGCGAGTAGCAAGTAAGGCTTCAAAATCGCAATATTTGGCGATCAACGAGTAGCGAGTAAGGCTTCAAAATCGAAAGAATATGCGATCAGCGAGTCGCGAGTAAGGCTTCAAAATTGAAAGAATATGCGATCAGCAAGTCGCGAGTAAGGCTTCAAAATTGAAAAAATATGCGATCAGCGAGTAGCAAGTAAGGCTTCAAAATTGAAAGAATATGCGATCAGCGAGTCGCAAGTAAGGCTTCAAAATCGAAAGAATATACGATCAGCGAGTCGCGAAGAAGGCTTCAAAATTGAAAAAATATGCGATCAGCGAGTAGCAAGTAAGGCTTTAAAATCGCAATATTTGGCGATCAACGAGTGGCGAGTAAGGCTTCAAAATCGAAAGAATATGCGATGAGCGAGTAGCAAGTAAGGCTTCAAAATCGCAATATTTGGCGATCAACGAGTAGCGAGTAAGGCTTCAAAATCGAAAGAATATGCGATCAGCGAGTCGCGAGTAAGGCTTCAAAATTGAAAGAATATGCGATCAGCAAGTCGCGAGTAAGGCTTCAAAATTGAAAAAATATGCGATCAGCGAGTAGCACGTAAGGCTTCAAAATTGAAAGAATATGCGATCAGCGAGTCGCAAGTAAGGCTTCAAAATCGAAAGAATATACGATCAGCGAGTCGCGAAGAAGGCTTCAAAATTGAAAAAATATGCGACCAGCGATTAGCAAGTAAGGCTTTAAAATCGCAAGATTTGGCGATCAACGAGTAGCGAGTAAGGCTTCAAAATCGAAAGAATATGCGATCAGCGAGTTGCGAGTTAGGCTTCAAAATCGAAAGAATTGGCGATCAGCGAGTAGCGAATTTGGCTTCAAAATTGAAAGAATATGCAATCAGAGAGTAGCAAGTAAGGCTTCAAAATCGAAAGAATATGCGATCAGCGAGTCGCAAGTAAGGTTTTAAAATTGAAAAAAAATTGCGATCAGCGAGAAGCATGTAAGGCTTTAAAATCGCAAGATTTGGCGATCAACGAGTAGCGAGTAAGGCTTCAAAATCGAAAGAATATGCGATCAGCGAGTCTTGAGTAAAGCTTCAAAATCGAAAGAATATGCGATCAGCGAGTCGCGAAGAAGGCTTAAAATTTGAAAAAATATGCGATGAGCGAGTAGCAAGTAAGGCTTTAAAATCGCAATATTTGGCGATCAACGAGTAGCGAGTAAGGCTTCAAAATCAAAAGAATATGCGATCAGCGAGTCGCGAGTAAGGCTTCAAAATTGAAAGAATATGCGATCAGCAAGTTTCGAGTAAGGCTTCAAAATTGAAAAAATATGCGATCAGCGAGTAGCAAGTAAGGCTTTAAAATCGCAAGATTTGGCGATCAACGAGTAGCGATAAAGGCTTCAAAATCCAAAGAATATGCGATCAGTGAGTCGCGAAGAAGGCTTCAAAATTGAAAAAATATGCGATCAGCGAGTAGCAAGTAAGGCTTTAAAATCGCAAGATTTGGCGATCAACGAGTAGCGAGTAAGGCTTCAAAATCGAAAGAATACGCGATCAGCGAGTCGCGAGTAATGCTTCAAAATTAAAAAAAAAATATGCGATCAGCGAGTAGCAAGTAAGGCTTTAAAATCGCAAGATTTGGCGATCAACGAGAAGCGAGTAAGGCTTCAAAATCCAAAGAATAAGCGATCAGCGAGTCGCGAGTAAGGCTTCAAAATCGAAAGAATATGCGATCAGCGAGTCGCGAAGAAGGCTTTAAAATTGACAAAAATATGCGATCAGCGTGTAGCAAGTAAGGCTTTAAAATCGCAAGATTTGGCGATCAACGAGTAGCGAGTAAGGCTTCAAAATCCAAAGAATATGCGATCAGCGAGTCGCGAGTAAAGCTTCAAAATTGAAAAAATATAAGATCAGCGAGTAGCAAGTAAGGCATAAAAATCGCAAGATTTGGCGATCAACGAGTAGCGAGTAAGGCTTCAAAATCGAAAGAATATGCGATCAGCGAGTCGCGAGTTAGGCTTCTAAATCGAAAGAATTTGCGATCAGCGAGTAGTGAGTTAGGCTTCAAAATTTAAAGAATATGCGATCAGCGAGTAGCAAGTAAGGCTTCAAAATCAAAGAATATGCGATCAGCGAGTCGCGAAGAAGGCTTCAAAATTGACAAAAATATGCGATCAGCGTGTAGCAAGTAAGGCTTTAAAATCGCAAGATTTGGCGATCAACGAGTAGCGAGTAAGGCTTCAAAATCCAAAGAATATGCGATCAGCGAGTCGCGAGTAAGGCTTCAAAATCTAAAGAATATGCGATCAGCGAGTCGCGAAGAAGGCTTCAAAATTGAAAAAATATGCGACCAGCGAGTAGCAAGTAAGGCTTTAAATTCGCAAGATTTGGCGATCAACGAGTAGCGAGTAAGGCTTCAAAATCGAAAGAATATGCGATCAGCGAGTCGCGAGTTAGGCTTCAAAATCGAAAGAATTGGCGATCAGCGAGTAGCGACTTTGGCTTCAAAATTGAAAGAATATGCAATCAGAGAGTAGCAAGTAAGGCTTCAAAATCGAAAGAATATGCGATCAGCGAGTCGCAAGTAAGGTTTTAAAATTGAAAAAAAATTGCGATCAGCGAGAAGCATGTAAGGCTTTAAAATCGCAAGATTTGGCGATCAACGAGTAGCGAGTAAGGCTTCAAAATCGAAAGAATATGCGATCAGCGAGTCTTGAGTAAAGCTTCAAAATCGAAAGAATATGCGATCAGCGAGTCGCGAAGAAGGCTTAAAATTGAAAAAATATGCGATGAGCGAGTAGCAAGTAAGGCTTCAAAATCGCAATATTTGGCGATCGACGAGTAGCGAGTAAGGCTTCAAAATCGAAAGAATATGCGATCAGCGAGTCGCGAGTAAGGCTTCAAAATTGAAAGAATATGCGATCAGCAAGTCGCGAGTAAGACTTCAAAATTGAAAAAATATGCGATCAGCGAGTAGCAAGTAAGGCTTCAAAATTGAAAGAATATGCGATCAGTGAGTCGCAAGTAAGGCTTCAAAATCGAAAGAATATACGATCAGCGAGTCGCGAAGAAGGCTTCAAAATTGAAAAAATATGCGATCAGCGAGTAGCAAGTAAGGCTTTAAAATCGCAATATTTGGCGATCAACGAGTGGCGAGTAAGGCTTCAAAATCGAAAGAATATGCGATCAGCGAGTCGCGAGTAAGGCTTCAAAATTGAAAGAATATGCGATCAGCAAGTCGCGAGTAAGGCTTCAAAATTGAAAGAATATGCGATCAGCAAGTCGCGAGTAAGGCTTCAAAATTGAAAAAATATGCGATCAGCGAAAAGCAAGTAAGGCTTTAAAATCGCAAGATTTAGCGATCAACGAGTAGCGAGTAAGGCTTCAAAATCCAAAGAATATGCGATCAGCGAGTCGCGAGTAAGGCTTCAAAATCGAAAAAATATGCGATCAGCGAGTAGCAAGTAAGGCTTTAAAATCGCAAGATTTGGCAATCAACGAGTAGCGAGTAAGGCTTCAAAATCGAAAGAAAATGCGATCAGCGAGTCTTGAGTAAGGCTTCAAAATCGAAAGAATATGCGATCAGCGAGTCGCAAGTAAGGCTTCAAAATCGAAAAAAAAATGCGATCAGCGAGTAGTTAGTAAGGCTTTAAAATCGCAAGATTTGGCGATCAACGAGTAGCGAGTAAGGCTTCAAAATCGAAAGAAAATGCGTTCAGCGAGTCTTGAGTAAGGCTTTTAAATCGTAAGAATATGCGATCAGCGAGTCGCGAAGAAGGCTTCAAAATTGAAAAAATATGCGATCAGCGAGTAGCAAGAAATGCTTTAAAATCGCAATATTTGGCGATTAACGAGTAGCGAGTAAGGCTTCAAAATCCAAAAAATATGCGATCAGCGAGTAGCAAGTAAGGATTTAAAATCGCAAGATTTGGCGATCAACGAGTAGCGAGTAAGGCTTCAAAATCGAAAGAATATGCGATCAGCGAGTCGCGAGTAAGGCTTCAAAATTTAAAGAATATGCGATCAGGAAGTCGCGAGTAAGGCTTTAAAATTGAAAAAATATGCGATCAGCGAAAAGCAAGTAAGGCTTTAAAATCGCAAGATTTGGCTATCAACGAGTAGCGAGTAAGGCTTCAAAATCCAAAGAATATGCGATCAGCGAGTCGCGAGTAAGGCTTCAAAATCGAAAAAATATGCGATCAGCGAGAAGCAAGTAAGGCTTTAAAATCGCAAGATTTGGCAATCAACGAGTAGCGAGTAAGGCTTCAAAATCGAAAGAATATGCGATCAGCGAGTAGCAAGTAAGGCTTTAAAATCGCAAGATTTGGCGATCAACGAGTAGCGAGTAAGGCTTCAAAATTGAAAGAATATGCGATCAGCGAGTCGCAAGTAAGGCTTTAAAATCGCAAGATTTGGCGATCAACGAGTAGCTAGTAAGGCTTCAAAATCGAAAAAATATGCGATCAGCGAGTAGCAAGTAAGGCTTTAAAATCGCAAGATTTGGCGATCAACGAGTAGCGAGTAAGGTTTCAAAATTGAAAGAATATGCGATCAGCGAGTCGCAAGTAAGGCTTTAAAATCGCAAGATTTGGCGATCAACGAGTAGCGAGTAAGGCTTCAAAATCGAAAGAATATGCGATCAGCGAGTCGCAAATAAGGCTTCAAAATTGAAAAAATATGCGATCAGCGAGTAGCAAGTAAGGCTTCAAAATCGAAAGAATATGCGAACAGCGAGTCGCGAAGAAGGCTTCAAAATTGACAAAAATATGCGATCAGCGAGTAGCAAGTAAGGCTTTAAAATCGCAAGATTTGGCGATCAACGAGTAGCGAGTAAGGCTTCAAAATCCAAAGAATATGCGATCAGCGAGTCGCGAGAAAGGCTTCAAAATCGAAAGAATATGCGATCAGCGAGTCGCGAAGAAGGCTTTTAAATCGCAAGATTTGGCGATCAACGAGTAGCGAGAAAGGCTTCAAAATCCAAAGAATATGCGATCAGCGAGTCGCGAGTAAGGCTTCAAAATCGAAAGAATATGCGATCAGAGAGTCGCGAAGAAGGCTTCAAAATCGAAAGAATATGCGATCAGCGAGTCGCGAGTAAGGCTTCAAAATTGAAAAAATATGCGACCAGCGAGTAGCAAGTAAGGCTTAAAAGTCGCAAGATTTGGCGATCAACGAGTAGCGAGTAAGCCTTCAAAATCGAAAGAATATGCGATCAGCGCGTCGCGAGTAAGGCTTCAAAATCGAAAGAATATGCGATCATTGAGTCGCGAGTAAGGCTTCAAAATTGAAAAAATATGCGACCAGCGAGTAGCAAGTAAGGCTTAAAAATCGCAAGATTTGGCGATCAACGAGTAGCGAGTAAGGCTTTAAAATCGCAAGATTTGGCGATCAACGAGAAGCGAGTAAGTCTTCAAAATCTAAAGAATATGCGATCAGCGAGTCGCGAGTAAGGCTTCAAAATCGAAAGAATATGCGATCAGCGAGTCGCGAGTAAGGCTTATAAATCGAAAAAATATGAGGTCAGCGAGTAGCAAGTAAGGCTTTAAAATCGCCAATTTTGGCGATCAACGAGTAGCGATTAAGGCTTCAAAATTGAAAGAATATGCGATCAGCAAGTCGCGAGTAAGGCTTCAAAATTGAAAAAATATGCGATCAGCGAGTAGCAAGTAAGGCTTTAAAATCGCATGATTTGGCGATCAACGAGTAGCGAGTTAGGCTTCAAAATCGAAAGAATATGCGATCAGCGAGTCGCGAGTAAGGCTTCAAAATCGAAATAATATGCGATCAGTGAGTCGCGAAGAGGGCTTCAAAATTGAAAAAATATGCGATCAGCGAGTAGCAAGTAAGGCTTTAAAATCGCAAGATTTGAAGATCAGCAAGTCGCGAGCAAGGCTTCAAAATCGAAAGAATTTGCGATCAGCGAGTAGTGAGAAAGGCTTCAAAATCGGAAGAATTGGCGATCAGCGAGTCGCGAGTAAGGCTTCAAAATTAAAAAAATATGCGACCAGCGAGAAGAAAGAAAGACTTTAAAATCGCAAGATTTGGCGATCAACGAGTAGCGAGTAAGGCTTCAAAATCGAAAGAATATGCGATCAGCAAGTCGCGAGTATGGCTTCAAAATCGAAAAAATATGCGATCAGCGAGTAGCAAGTAAGGCTTTAAAATCGCAAGATTTGGCTATCAACGAGTAGCGAGTAAGGCTTCAAAATCCAAAGAATAAGCGATCAGCGAGTCGCGAGTAAGGCTTCAAAATCGAAAGAATATGCGATCAGCGAGTCGCGAAGAAGGCTTTAAAATTGACAAAAATATGCGATCAGCGTGTAGCAAGTATGGCTTTAAAATCGCAAGATTTGGCGATCAACGAGTAGCGAGTAAGGCTTTAAAATCCAAAGAATATTCGATCAGCGAGTCGCGAGTAAAGCTTCAAAATTGAAAAAATATAAGATCAGCGAGTAGCAAGTAAGGCATAAAAATCGCAAGATTTGGCGATCAACGAGTAGCGAGTAAGGTTTCAAAATCGAAAGAATATGCGATCAGCGAGTCGCGAGTTAGGCTTCTAAATCGAAAGAATTTGCGATCAGCGAGTAGTGAGTTAGGCTTCGAAATTGAAAGAATATGCGATCAGCGAGTAGCAAGTAATGCTTCAAAATCAAAGAATATGCGATCAGCGAGTCGCGAAGAAGGCTTCAAAATTGACAAAAATATGCGATCAGCGTGTAGCAAGTAAGGCTTTAAAATCGCAAGATTTGGCGATCAACGAGTAGCGAGTAAGGCTTCAAAATCGAAAGAATATGCGATCAGCGAGTCGCGAGTTAGGCTTCTAAATCGAAAGAATTTGCGATCAGCGAGTAGTGAGTTAGGCTTCAAAATTGAAAGAATATGCGATCAGCGAGTAGCAAGTAAGGCTTCAAAATCAAAGAATATGCGATCAGCGAGTCGCGAAGAAGGCTTCAAAATTGACAAAAATATGCGATCAGCGTGTAGCAAGTAAGGCTTTAAAATCGCAAGATTTGGCGATCAACGAGTAGCGAGTAAGGCTTCAAAATCGAAAGAATATGCGATCAACGAGTAGCGAGTAAGGCTTCAAAATCAAAGAATATGCGATCAGCGAGTCGCAAAGAAGGCTTCAAAATTGACAAAAATATGCGATCAGCGTGTAGCAAGTAAGGCTTTAAAATCGCAAGATTTGGCGATCAACGAGTAGCGAGTAAGGCTTCAAAATCCAAAGACTATGCGATCAGCGAGTCGCGAGTAAGGCTTCAAAATCTAAAGAATATGCGATTAGCGAGTCGCGAAGAAGGCTTCAAAATTGAAAAAATATGCGACCAGCGAGTAGCAAGTAAGGCTTTAAAATCGCAAGATTTGGCGATCAACGAGTAGCGAGTAAGGCTTCAAAATCGAAAGAATATGCGATCAGCGAGTCGCGAGTTAGGCTTCAAAATCGAAAGAATTGGCGATCTTTGACTTTGGCTTCAAAATTGAAAGAATATGCAATCAGAGAGTAGCAAGTAAGGCTTCAAAATCGAAAGAATATGCGATCAGCGAGTCGCAAGTAAGGTTTTAAAATTGAAAAAAAATTGCGATCAGCGAGAAGCATGTAAGGCTTTAAAATCGCAAGATTTGGCGATCAACGAGTAGCGAGTAAGGCTTCAAAATCGAAAGAATATGCGATCAGCGAGTCTTGAGTAAGGCTTCAAAATCGAAAGAATATGCGATCAGCGAGTCGCGAAGAAGGCTTCAAAATTGAAAAAATATGCGATGAGCGAGTAGCAAGTAAGGCTTTAAAATCGCAATATTTGGCGATCAACGAGTAGCGAGTAAGGCTTCAAAATCGAAAGAATATGCGATCAGTGAGTCGCGAGTAAGGCTTTAAAATTGAAAGAATATGCGATCAGCAAGTCGCGAGTAAGGCTTCAAAATTGAAAAAATATGCGATCAGCGAGTTGCAAGTAAGGCTTTAAAATCGCAAGATTTGGCGACCAACGAGTAGCGATTAAGGCTTCAAAATCCAAAGAATATGCGATCAGTGAGTCGCGAAGAAGGCTTCAAAATTGAAAAAATATGCGATCAGCGAGTAGCAAGTAAGGCTTTAAAATCGCAAGATTTGGCGATCAACGAGTAGCAAGTAAGGCTTCAAAATTGAAAGAATATGCGATCAGCGAGTCGCAAGTAAGGCTTCAAAATCGAAAGAATATACGATCAGCGAGTCGCGAAGAAGGCTTCAAAATTGAAAAAATATGCGATCAGTTAGTAGCAAGTAAGGCTTTAAAATCGCAATATTTGGCGATCAACGAGTGGCGAGTAAGGCTTCAAAATCGAAAGAATATGCGATCAGCGAGTCGCGAGTAAGGCTTCAAAATTGAAAGAATATGCGATCAGCAAGTCGCGAGTAAGGCTTCAAAATTGAAAAAATATGCGATCAGCGAAAAGCAAGTAAGGCTTTAAAATCGCAAGATTTAGCGATCAACGAGTAGCGAGTAAGGCTTCAAAATCCAAAGAATATGCGATCAGCGAGTCGCGAGTAAGGCTTCAAAATCGAAAAAATATGCGATCAGCGAGTAGCAAGTAAGGCTTTAAAATCGCAAGATTTGGCGATCAACGAGTAGCGAGTAAGGCTTCAAAATTGAAAGAATATGCGATCAGCGAGTCGCAAGTAAGGCTTCAATATCGAAAAAAAAAATGCGATCAGCGAGTAGCAAGTAAGGCTTTAAAATCGCAAGATTTGGCGATCAACGAGTAGCGAGTAAGGCTTCAAAATCGAAAGAAAATGCGATCAGCGAGTCTTGAGTAAGGCTTCAAAATCGAAAGAATATGCGATCAGCGAGTCGCAAGTAAGGCTTCAAAATCGAAAAAAAAATGCGATCAGCGAGTAGTAAGTAAGGCTTTAAAATCGCTAGATTTGGCGATCAACGAGTAGCGAGTAAGGCTTCAAAATCGAAAGAATATGCGTTCAGCGAGTCTTGAGTAAGGCTTCAAAATCGAAAGAATATGCGATCAGCGAGTCGCGAAGAAGGCTTGAAAATTGAAAAAATATGCGATCAGCAAGTAGCAAGTATTGCTTTAAAATCGCAATATTTGGCGATTAACGAGTAGCGAGTAAGGCTTCAAAATCGAAAAAATATGCGATCAGCGAGTAGCAAGTAATGCTTTAAAATCGCAAGATTTGGCGATCAACGAGTAGCGAGTAAGGCTTCAAAATCGAAAGAATATGCGATCAGCGAGTCGCGAGTAAGGCTTCAAAATTGAATGAATATGCGATCAGCAAGTCGCGAGTAAGGCTTTAAAATTGAAAAAATATGCGATCAGCGAAAAGCAAGTAAGGCTTTAAAATCGCAAGATTTGGCGATCAACGAGTAGCGAGTAAGGCTTCAAAATCCAAAGAATATGCGATCAGCGAGTCGCGAGTAAGGCTTCAAAATCGAAAAAATATGCGATCAGCGAGTAGCAAGTAAGGCTTTAAAATCGCAAGATTTGGCGATCAACGAGTAGCGAGTAAGGCTTCAAAATTGAAAGAATATGCGATCAGCAAGTCGCAAGTAAGGCTTCAAAATCGAAAAAAAATATGCGATCAGTTAGTAGCAAGTAAGGCTTTAAAATCGCAATATTTGGCGATCAACGAGTGGCGAGTAAGGCTTCAAAATCGAAAGAATATGCGATCAGCGAGTCGCGAGTAAGGCTTCAAAATTGAAAGAATATGCGATCAGCAAGTCGCGAGTAAGGCTTCAAAATTGAAAAAATATGCGATCAGCGAAAAGCAAGTAAGGCTTTAAAATCGCAAGATTTAGCGATCAACGAGTAGCGAGTAAGGCTTCAAAATCCAAAGAATATGCGATCAGCGAGTCGCGAGAAAGGCTTCAAAATCGAAAAAATATGCGATCAGCGAGTAGCAAGTAAGGCTTTAAAATCGCAAGATTTGGCGATCAACGAGTAGCGAGTAAGGCTTCAAAATTGAAAGAATATGCGATCAGCGAGTCGCAAGTAAGGCTTCAATATCGAAAATAAAATGCGATCAGCGAGTAGCAAGTAAGGCTTTAAAATCGCAAGATTTGGCGATCAACGAGTAGCGAGTAAGGCTTCAAAATCGAAAGAAAATGCGATCAGCGAGTCTTGAGTAAGGCTTCAAAATCGAAAGAATATGCGATCAGCGAGTCGCAAGTAAGGCTTCAAAATCGAAAAAAAAATGCGATCAGCGAGTAGTAAGTAAGGCTTTAAAATCGCTAGATTTGGCGATCAACGAGTAGCGAGTAATGCTTCAAAATCGAAAGAATATGCGTTCAGCGAGTCTTGAGTAAGGCTTCAAAATCGAAAGAATATGCGATCAGCGAGTCGCGAAGAAGGCTTGAAAATTGAAAAAATATGCGATCAGCAAGTAGCAAGTAATGCTTTAAAATCGCAATATTTGGCGATTAACGAGTAGCGAGTAAGGCTTCAAAATCGAAAAAATATGCGATCAGCGAGTAGCAAGTAATGCTTTAAAATCGCAAGATTTGGCGATCAACGAGTAGCGAGTATGGCATCAAAATCGAAAGAATATGCGATCAGCGAGTCGCGAGTAAGGCTTCAAAATTGAAAGAATATGCGATCAGCAAGTCGCGAGTAAGGCTTTAAAATTGAAAAAATATGCGATCAGCGAAAAGCAAGTAAGGCTTTAAAATCGCAAGATTTGGCGATCAACGAGTAGCGAGTAAGGCTTCAAAATCCAAAGAATATGCGATCAGCGAGTCGCGAGTAAGGCTTCAAAATCGAAAAAATATGCGATCAGCGAGTAGCAAGTAAGGCTTTAAAATCGCAAGATTTGGCGATCAACGAGTAGCGAGTTAGGCTTCAAAATTGAAAGAATATGCGATCAGCAAGTCGCAAGTAAGGCTTCAAAATCGAAAAAAAAAATGCGATCAGCGAGTAGCAAGTAAGGCTTTAAAATCGCAAGATTTGGCGATCAACGAGTAGCGAGTAAGGCTTCAAAATCGAAAGAATATGCGATCAGCGAGTCTTGAGTAAGTCTTCAAAATCGAAAGAATATGCGATCAGCGAGTCGCGAAGAAGGTTTCAAAATTGAAAAAATATGCGATCAGCGAGTAGCAAGTAAGGCTTTAAAATCGCAATATTTGGCGATCAACGAGTAGCGAGTAAGGCTTCAAAATCGAAAGAATATGCGATCAGCGAGTCGCGAGTAAGGCTTCAAAATTGAAAGAATATGCGATCAGCAAGTCGCGAGTAAGGCTTCAAAATTGAAAAAATATGCGATCAGCGAGTAGCAAGTAAGGCTTTAAAATCGCAAGATTTGGCGATCAACGAGTAGCGAGTAAGGCTTCAAAATCCAAAGAATATGCGATCAGCGAGTCGCGAGTAAGGCTTCAAAATCGAAAAAATATGCGATCAGCGAGTAGCAAGTAAGGCTTTAAAATCGCAAGATTTGGCGATCAACGAGTAGCGAGTAAGGCTTCAAAATTGAAAGAATATGCGATCAGCGAGTCGCAAGTAAGGCTTCAAAATCGAAAAAAAAAATGCGATCAGCGAGTAGCAAGTAAGGCTTTAAAATCGCAAGATTTGGCGATCAACGAGTAGCGAGTAAGGCTTCAAAATCGAAAGAATATGCGATCAGCGAGTCGCAAAGAAGGTTTCAAAATTGAAAAAATATGCGATCAGCGAGTAGCAAGTAAGGCTTTAAAATCGCAATATTTGGCGATCAACGAGTAGCGAGTAAGGCTTCAAAATCGAAAGAATATGCGATCAGCGAGTCGCAAGTAAGGCTTCAAAATTGAAAGAATATGCGATCAGCAAGTCGCGAGTAAGGCTTCAAAATTGAAAAAATATGCGATCAGCGAGTAGCAAGTAAGGCTTCAAAATCGAAAGAATATGCGATCAGCGAGTCGCGAAGAACGCTTTAAAATTGACAAAAATATGCGATCAGCGAGTAGCAAGTAAGGCTTTAAAATCGCAAGATTTGGCGATCAACGAGTAGCGAGTAAAGCTTGAAAATCCAAAGAATATGCGATCAGCGAGTCGCGAGTAAGGCTTCAAAATCGAAAGAATATGCGATCAGCGAGTCGCGAAAAAGGCTTTAAAATCGCAAGATTTGGCGATCAACGAGTAGCGAGTAAGGCTTCAAAATCCAAAGAATATGCGATCAGCTAGTCGCGAGTAAGGCTTCAAAATCGAAAGAATATGCGATCAGTGAGTCGCGAAGAAGGCTTCAAAATCGAAAGAATATGCGATCAGCGAGTCGCGAGTAAGGCTTCAAAATTGAAAAAATATGCGACCAGCGACTAGCAAGTAAGGCTTAAAAATCGCAAGATTTGGCGATCAACGAGTAGCGAGTAAGGCTTCAAAATCGAAAGAATATGCGATCAGCGAGTCTTGAGTAAGGCTTCAAAATCGAAAGAACATGCGATCAGCGAGTCGCGAAGAAGGCTTCAAAATTGAAAAAATATGCGATCAGCGAGTAGCAAGTAAGGCATCAAAATCGAAAGAATATGCGATCAGCGAGTCGCGAGTAAGGCTTCAAAATTGAAAGAATATGCGATCAGCAAGTAGCAAGTAAGGCTTTAAAATCGCAAGATTTGGCGATCAACGAGTAGCAAGTAAGGCTTCAAAATCCAAAGAATATGCGATCAGCGAGTCGCGAAGAAGGCTTCAAAATTGAAAAAATATGCAACCAGCGAGTAGCAATTAAGGCTTTAAAATCGCAAGATTTGGCGATCAACGAGTAATGAGTAAGGCTTCAAAATCGAAAGAATATGCGATCAGCGAGTCGCGAGTTAGGCTTCAAAATCGAAAGAACATGCGATCAGCGAGTCGCGAAGAAGGCTTCAAAATTGAAAAAATATGCGATCAGCGAGTAGCAAGTAAGGCTTTAAAATCGCAATATTTGGCGATCAACGAGTAGCGAGTATGGCATCAAAATCGAAAGAATATGCGATCAGCGAGTCGCGAGTAAGGCTTCAAAATTGAAAGAATATGCGATCAGCAAGTCGCGAGTAAGGCTTCAAAATTGAAAAAATATGCGATCAGCGAGTAGCAAGTAAGGCTTTAAAATCGCAAGATTTGGCGATCAACGAGTAGCGAGTAAGGCTTCAAAATCGAAAGAATATGCGATCAGCGAGTCTTGAGTAAGGCTTCAAAATCGAAAGAACATGCGATCAGCGAGTCGCGAAGAAGGCTTCAAAATTGAAAAAATATGCGATCAGCGAGTAGCAAGTAAGGCATCAAAATCGAAAGAATATGCGATCAGCGAGTCGCGAGTAAGGCTTCAAAATTGAAAGAATATGCGATCAGCAAGTAGCAAGTAAGGCTTTAAAATCGCAAGATTTGGCGATCAACGAGTAGCAAGTAAGGCTTCAAAATCCAAAGAATATGCGATCAGCGAGTCGCGAAGAAGGCTTCAAAATTGAAAAAATATGCAACCAGCGAGTAGCAATTAAGGCTTTAAAATCGCAAGATTTGGCGATCAACGAGTAATGAGTAAGGCTTCAAAATCGAAAGAATATGCGATCAGCGAGTCGCGAGTTAGGCTTCAAAATCGAAAGAACATGCGATCAGCGAGTCGCGAAGAAGGCTTCAAAATTGAAAAAATATGCGATCAGCGAGTAGCAAGTAAGGCTTTAAAATCGCAATATTTGGCGATCAACGAGTAGCGAGTATGGCATCAAAATCGAAAGAATATGCGATCAGCGAGTCGCGAGTAAGGCTTCAAAATTGAAAGAATATGCGATCAGCAAGTCGCGAGTAAGGCTTCAAAATTGAAAAAATATGCGATCAGCGAGTAGCAAGTAAGGCTTTAAAATCGCAAGATTTGGCGATCAACGAGTAGCGATTAAGGCTTCAAAATCCAAAGAATATGCGATCAGTGAGTCGCGAAGAAGGCTTCAAAATTGAAAAAATATGCGATCAGCGAGTAGCAAGTAAGGCTTTAAATCGCAAGATTTGGCGATCAACGAGTAGCGAGTAAGGCTTCAAAATTGAAAGAATATGCGATCAGCGAGTCGCAAGTAAGGCTTCAAAATCGAAAGAATATGCGATCAGCGAGTCACGAAGAAGGCTTCAAAATTGAAAAAATATGCGATCAGCGAGTAGCAAGTAAGGCTTTAAAATCGCAATATTTGGCGATCAACGAGTGGCGAGTAAGGATTCAAAATCGAAAGAATATGCGATCAGCGAGTCGCGAGTAAGGCTTCAAAATTGAAAGAATATGCGATCAGCAAGTCGCGAAGAAGGCTTCAAAATTGAAAAAATATGCGATCAGCGAAAAGCAAGTAAGGCTTTAAAATCGCAAGATTTAGCGATCAACGAGTAGCGAGTAAGGCTTCAAAATCCAAAGAATATGCGATCAGCGAGTCGCGAGTAAGGCTTCAAAATCGAAAAAATATGCGATCAGCGAGTAGCAAGTAAGGCTTTAAAATCGCAAGATTTGGCGATCAACGAGTAGCGAGTAAGGCTTCAAAATTGAAAGAATATGCGATCAGCGAGTCGCAAGTAAGGCTTTAAAATCGCAAGATTTGGCGATCAACGAGTAGCGAGTAAGGCTTCAAAATCGAAAGAAAATGCGATCAGCGAGTCTTGAGTAAGGCTTCAAAATTGAAAGAATATGCGATCAGCAAGTCGCGAAGAAGGCTTCAAAATTGAAAAAATATGCGATCAGCGAAAAGCAAGTAAGGCTTTAAAATCGCAAGATTTGGCGATCAACGAGTAGCGAGTAAGGCTTCAAAATCGAAAGAATATGCGTTCAGCGAGTCGCGAGTAAGGCTTCAAAATTGAAAAAATATGCGACCAGCGAGTAGCAAGTAAGGCTTTAAAATCGCAAGATTTGGCGATCAACGAGTAGCGAGTAAGTCTTCAAAATCCAAAGAATATGCGATCAGCGAGTCGCGAGTAAGGCTTCAAAATCGAAAGAATATGCGATCAGCGAGTCGCAAAGAAGGCTTCAAAATTGAAAAAATATGCGATCAGCGAGTAGCAAGTAAGGCTTTAAAATTGCAAGATTTGGCGTTCAACGAGTAGAAAGTAAGGCTTCAAAATCGAAAGAATATGCGATCAGCGAGTCGCGAGTAAGACTTCAAAATCGAAAAAATATGCGATCAGCGAGTAGCAAGTAAGGCTTTAAAATCGCAAGATTTGGCGATCAACGAGTAGCGAGTAAGGCTTCAAAATTGAAAGAATATGCGATCAGCAAGTCACGAGTAAGGCTTCAAAATTGAAAAAATATGCGATCAGCGAGGAGCAGGTAAGGCTTTAAAATCGCAAGATTTGGCGATCAACGAGTAGCGAGTAAGGCTTCAAAATCCAAAGAATAAGCGATCAGCGAGTCGCGAGTAAGGCTTCAAAATCGAAAGAATATGCGATCAGTGAGTCGCGAAGAAGGCTTCAAAATTGAAAAAATATGCGATCAGCGAGTAGCAAGTAAGGCTTTAAAATCGCAAGATTTGGCGATCATCGAGTAGCGAGTAAGGCTTCAAAATCGAAAGAATATGCCATCAGCGAGTCGCGAGTAAGGCTTCAAAATTAAAAAAAAAATATGCGACCAGCGAGTAGCAAGTAAGGCTTTAAAATCGCAAGATTTGGCGATCAACGAGTAGCGAGTAAGGCTTCAAAATCCAAAGAATAAGCGATCAGCGAGTCGCAAGTAAGGTTTCAAAATCGAAAGAATATGCGATCAGCGAGTCGCGAAGAAGGCTTCAAAATTGACAAAAATATGCGATAAGCGTGTAGCAAGTAAGGCTTTAAAATCGCAAGATTTGGCGATCAACGAGTAGCGAGTAAGGCTTCAAAATCCAAAGAATATGCGATCAGCGAGTCGCGAGTAAGGCTTCAAAATCTAAAGAATATGCGATCAGCGAGTCGCGAAGAAGGCTTCAAAATTGAAAAAATATGCGACCAGCGAGTAGCAAGTAAGGCTTAAAAATCGCAAGATATGGCGATCAACGAGTAGCGAGTAAGGCTTCACAATCAAAGAATATGCGATCAGCGAGTCGCGAGTTAGGCTTCTAAATCGAAAGAATTTGCGATCAGCGAGAAGTGTGTAAAGCTTCCAAATCGGAAGAATTGGCGATCAGCGAGTAGCAACTTAGGCTTCATAATATAAGAATATGCGATCAGCGAGTCGCGAAGAAGGCTTCAAAATTGAAAAAATATGCGATCAGCGAGTAGCAAGTAAGGCTTTAAAATCGCAAGATTTGGCGATCATCGAGTAGCGAGTAAGGCTTCAAAATCGAAAGAATATGCGATCAGCGAGTCGCAAGTAAGGCTTCAAAATTTAAAAAATATGCGACCAATGAGTAGCAAGTAAGGCTTTAAAATCGCAAGATTTGGCGATCAACGAGTAGCGAGTAAGGCTTCAAAATCGAAAGAATATGCGATCAGCGAGTAGCAAGTAAGGCTTTAAAATTGAAAAAATATGCGACCAGCGAGTCGCGAAGAAGGCTTCAAAATTGAAAAAATATGCGACCAGCGAGTAGCAAGTAAGGCTTTAAAATCGCAAGATTTGGCGATCAACGAGTAGCGAGTAAGGCTTCAAAATCCAAAGAATATGCGATCAGCGAGTCGCGAGTAAGGCTTCAAAATCTAAAGAATATGCGATCAGCGAAACGAGAAGAAGGCTTCAAAATTGAAAAAATATGCGATCAGCGAGTAGCAAGTAAGGCTTTAAAATCGCAAGATTTGGCGATCATCGAGTAGCGAGTAAGGCTTCAAAATCGAAAGAATATGCGGTCAGCGAGTCGCGAGTAAGGCTTCAAAATTGAAAAAATATGCGACCAGCGAGTAGCAAGTAAGGCTTTAAAATCGCAAGATTTGGCGATCAACGAGTAGCGAGTAAGGCTTCAAATTCAAAAGAATACGCGATCAGCAAGTCGCGAGTAAGGCTTTAAAATTGAAAAAATATGCGATCAGGAAGTAGCAAGTAAGGCTTTAAAATCGCAAGATTTGGCGATCAACGAGTAGCGAGTAAGGCTTCAAAATCCAAAGAATATGCGATCAGCGAGTCGCGAGTAAGGCTTCAAAATCGAAAGAATATGCGATCAGTGAGTCGCGAAGAAGGCTTCAGAATTGAAAAAATTTGCAATCAGCGAGTCGCGAGTAATGCTTCAAAATTGAAAAAATATGCGACCAGCGAGTAGCAAGTAAGGCTTTAAAATCGCAAGATTTGGCGATCAACGAGTAGCGAGTAAGGCTTCAAAATCGAAAGAATATGCGATCAGCGAGTCGCAAAGAAGGCTTCAAAATTGAAAAAATATGCGATCAGCGAGTAGCAAGTAAGGCTTTAAAATTGCAAGATTTGGCGTTCAACGAGTAGAAAGTAAGGCTTCAAAATCGAAAGAATATGCGATCAGCGAGTCGCGAGTAAGACTTCAAAATCGAAAAAATATGCGATCAGCGAGTAGCAAGTAAGGCTTTAAAATCGCAAGATTTGGCGATCAACGAGTAGCGAGTAAGGCTTCAAAATTGAAAGAATATGCGATCAGCAAGTCACGAGTAAGGCTTCAAAATTGAAAAAATATGCGATCAGCGAGGAGCAAGTAAGGCTTTAAAATCGCAAGATTTGGCGATCAACGAGTAGCGAGTAAGGCTTCAAAATCCAAAGAATAAGCGATCAGCGAGTCGCGAGTAAGGCTTCAAAATCGAAAGAATATGCGATCAGTGAGTCGCGAAGAAGGCTTCAAAATTGAAAAAATATGCGATCAGCGAGTAGCAAGTAAGGCTTTAAAATCGCAAGATTTGGCGATCATCGAGTAGCGAGTAAGGCTTCAAAATCGAAAGAATATGCGATCAGCGAGTCGCGAGTAAGGCTTCAAAATTGAAAGAATATGCGATCAGCAAGTCGCGAGTAAGGCTTCAAAATTGACAAAATATGCGATCAGCGAAAAGCAAGTAAGGCTTTAAAATCGCAAGATTTGGCGATCAACGAGTAGCGAGTAAGGCTTCAAAATTGAAAGAATATGCGATCAGCGAGTCGCAAGTAAGGCTTCAAAATCGAAAAAAAAATGCGATCAGCGAGTAGCAGGTAAGGTTTTAAAATCGCAAGATTTGGCGATCAACGAGTAGCGAGTAAGGCTTCAAAATCGAAAGAAAATGCGATCAGCGAGTCTTGAGTAAGGCTTCAAAATCGAAAGAATATGCGATCAGCGAGTCGCAAGTAAGGCTTCAAAATCGAAAAAAAAATGCGATCAGCGAGTAGCAAGTAAGGCTTTAAAATCGCAAGATTTGGCGATCAACGAGTAGCGAGTAAGGCTTCAAAATCGAAAGAATATGCGTTCAGCGAGTCGCGAGTAAGGCTTCAAAATTGAAAAAATATGCGACTAGCGAGTAGCAAGTAAGGCTTTAAAATCGCAAGATTTGGCGATCAACGAGTAGCGAGTAAGTCTTCAAAATCCAAAGAATATGCGATCAGCGAGTCGCGAGTAAGACTTCAAAATCGAAAAAATATGCGATTAGCGAGTAGCAAGTAAGGCTTTAAAATCGCAAGATTTGGCGATCAACGAGTAGCGAGTAAGGCTTCAAAATTGAAAGAATATGCGATCAGCAAGTCACGAGTAAGGCTTCAAAATTGAAAAAATATGCGATCAGCGAGGAGCAAGTAAGGCTTTAAAATCGCAAGATTTGGCGATCAACGAGTAGCGAGTAAGGCTTCAAAATCCAAAGAAGAAGCGATCAGCGAGTCGCGAGTAAGGCTTCAAAATCGAAAGAATATGCGATCAGTGAGTCGCGAAGAAGGCTTCAAAATTGAAAAAATATGCGATCAGCGAGTAGCAAGTAAGGCTTTAAAATCACAAGATTTGGCGATCAACGAGTAGCGAGTAAGGCTTCAAAATCCAAAGAATATGCGATCAGCGAGTCGCGAGTAAGGCTTCAAAATCGAAAGAATATGCGATCAGTGAGTCGCGAA
Source organism: Lacanobia oleracea (assembly GCA_950371165.1). Lineage (NCBI taxonomy): Eukaryota > Metazoa > Arthropoda > Insecta > Lepidoptera > Noctuidae > Lacanobia > Lacanobia oleracea. Next base: position 19,139,500 of record OX493413.1, read on the forward strand.
GAAGGCTTCAAAATCGAAAGAATATGCGATCAGCGAGTCGCGAGTAAGGCTTCAAAATTGAAAAAATATGCGACCAGCGACTAGCAAGTAAGGCTTAAAAATCGCAAGATTTGGCGATCAACGAGTAGCGAGTAAGGCTTCAAAATCGAAAGAATATGCGATCAGCGAGTCGCGAGTAAGGCTTCAAAATTGAAAGAATATGCGATCAGCAAGTCGCGAAGAAGGCTTCAAAATTGAAAAAATATGCGACCAGCGAGTAGCAAGTAAGGCTTAAAAATCGCAAGATATGGCGATCAACGAGTAGCGAGTAAGGCTTCACAATCAAAGAATATGCGATCAGCGAGTCGCGAGTTAGGCTTCTAAATCGAAAGAATTTGCGATCAGCGAGAAGTGTGTAAGGCTTCAAATTCAAAAGAATACGCGATCAGCAAGTCGCGAGTAAGGCTTTAAAATTGAAAAAATATGCGATCAGGAAGTAGCAAGTAAGGCTTTAAAATCGCAAGATTTGGCGATCAACGAGTAGCGAGTAAGGCTTCAAAATCCAAAGAATATGCGATCAGCGAGTCGCGAGTAAGGCTTCAAAATCGAAAGAATATGCGATCAGTGAGTCGCGAAGAAGGCTTCAGAATTGAAAAAATTTGCGATCAGCGAGTCGCGAGTAATGCTTCAAAATTGAAAAAATATGCGACCAGCGAGTAGCAAGTAAGGCTTTAAAATCGCAAGATTTGGCGATCAACGAGTAGCGAGTAAGGCTTCAAAATCGAAAGAATATGCGATCAGCGAGTCGCGAAGAAAGCTTCAAAATTGAAAAAATATGCGATCAGCGAGTAGCAAGTAAGGCTTCAAAATCGAAAGAATATGCGATCAGCGAGTCGCGAAGAAGGCTTTAAAATTGACAAAAATATGCGATCAGCGAGTAGCAAGTAAGGCTTTAAAATCGCAAGATTTGGCGATCAACGAGTAGCGAGTAAAGCTTGAAAATCCAAAGAATATGCGATCAGCGAGTCGCGAGTAAGGCTTCAAAATCGAAAGAATATGCGATCAGCGAGTCGCGAAAAAGGCTTTAAAATCGCAATATTTGGCGATCAACGAGTAGCGAGTAAGGCTTCAAAATCGAAAGAATATGCGATCAGCGAGTCGCGAGTAAGGCTTCAAAATCGAAAGAATATGCGATCAGTGAGTCGCGAAGAAGGCTTCAAAATCGAAAGAATATGCGATCAGCGAGTCGCGAGTAAGGCTTCAAAATTGAAAAAATATGCGACCAGCGACTAGCAAGTAAGGCTTAAAAATCGCAAGATTTTGCGATCAACGAGTAGCGAGTAAGGCTTAAAAATCGAAAGAATATGCGATCAGCGAGTCGCGAGTAAGGCTTCAAAATTGGAAAAATATGCGACCAGCGAGTAGCAAGTAAGGCTTTAAAATCGCAAGATTTGGCGATCAACGAGAAGCGATTAAGGCTTCAAAATCCAAAGAATATGCGATCAGTGAGTCGCGAAGAAGGCTTCAAAATTGAAAAAATATGCGATCAGCGAGTAGCAAGTAAGGCTTTAAAATCGCAAGATTTGGCGATCAACGAGTAGCGAGTAAGGCTTCAAAATTGAAAGAATATGCGATCAGCGAGTCGCAAGTAAGGCTTCAAAATCGAAAGAATATGCGATCAGCGAGTCGCGAAGAAGGCTTCAAAATTGAAAAAATATGCGATCAGCGAGTAGCAAGTAAGGCTTTAAAATCGCAAGATTTGGCGATCAACGAGTGGCGAGTAAGGCTTCAAAATCGAAAGAATATGCGATCAGCGAGTCGCGAGTAAGGCTTCAAAATTGAAAGAATATGCGATCAGCAAGTCGCGAGTAAGGCTTCAAAATTGACAAAATATGCGACCAGCGAGTAGCAAGTAAGGCTTTAAAATCGCAAGATTTGGCGATCAACGAGAAGCGATTAAGGCTTCAAAATCCAAAGAATATGCGATCAGTGAGTCGCGAAGAAGGCTTCAAAATTGAAAAAATATGCGATCAGCGAGTAGCAAGTAAGGCTTTAAAATCGCAAGATTTGGCGATCAACGAGTAGCGAGTAAGGCTTCAAAATTGAAAGAATATGCGATCAGCGAGTCGCAAGTAAGGCTTCAAAATCGAAAGAATATGCGATCAGCGAGTCGCGAAGAAGGCTTCAAAATTGAAAAAATATGCGATCAGCGAGTAGCAAGTAAGGCTTTAAAATCGCAAGATTTGGCGATCAACGAGTAGCGAGTAAGGCTTCAAAATCGAAAGAATATGCGTTCAGCGAGTCGCGAGTAAGGCTTCAAAATTGAAAAAATATGCGACTAGCGAGTAGCAAGTAAGGCTTTAAAATCGCAAGATTTGGCGATCAACGAGTAGCGAGTAAGTCTTCAAAATCCAAAGAATATGCGATCAGCGAGTCGCGAGTAAGACTTCAAAATCGAAAAAATATGCGATTAGCGAGTAGCAAGTAAGGCTTTAAAATCGCAAGATTTGGCGATCAACGAGTAGCGAGTAAGGCTTCAAAATTGAAAGAATATGCGATCAGCAAGTCACGAGTAAGGCTTCAAAATTGAAAAAATATGCGATCAGCGAGGAGCAAGTAAGGCTTTAAAATCGCAAGATTTGGCGATCAACGAGTAGCGAGTAAGGCTTCAAAATCCAAAGAAGAAGCGATCAGCGAGTCGCGAGTAAGGCTTCAAAATCGAAAGAATATGCGATCAGTGAGTCGCGAAGAAGGCTTCAAAATTGAAAAAATATGCGATCAGCGAGTAGCAAGTAAGGCTTTAAAATCGCAAGATTTGGCGATCAACGAGTAGCGAGTAAGGCTTCAAAATCCAAAGAATATGCGATCAGCGAGTCGCGAGTAAGGCTTCAAAATCGAAAGAATATGCGATCAGTGAGTCGCGAAGAAGGCTTCAAAATCGAAAGAATATGCGATCAGCGAGTCGCGAGTAAGGCTTCAAAATTGAAAAAATATGCGACCAGCGACTAGCAAGTAAGGCTTAAAAATCGCAAGATTTGGCGATCAACGAGTAGCGAGTAAGGCTTCAAAATCGAAAGAATATGCGATCAGCGAGTCGCGAGTAAGGCTTCAAAATTGAAAGAATATGCGATCAGCAAGTCGCGAAGAAGGCTTCAAAATTGAAAAAATATGCGACCAGCGAGTAGCAAGTAAGGCTTAAAAATCGCAAGATATGGCGATCAACGAGTAGCGAGTAAGGCTTCACAATCAAAGAATATGCGATCAGCGAGTCGCGAGTTAGGCTTCTAAATCGAAAGAATTTGCGATCAGCGAGAAGTGTGTAAGGCTTCAAATTCAAAAGAATACGCGATCAGCAAGTCGCGAGTAAGGCTTTAAAATTGAAAAAATATGCGATCAGGAAGTAGCAAGTAAGGCTTTAAAATCGCAAGATTTGGCGATCAACGAGTAGCGAGTAAGGCTTCAAAATCCAAAGAATATGCGATCAGCGAGTCGCGAGTAAGGCTTCAAAATCGAAAGAATATGCGATCAGTGAGTCGCGAAGAAGGCTTCAGAATTGAAAAAATTTGCGATCAGCGAGTCGCGAGTAATGCTTCAAAATTGAAAAAATATGCGACCAGCGAGTAGCAAGTAAGGCTTTAAAATCGCAAGATTTGGCGATCAACGAGTAGCGAGTAAGGCTTCAAAATCGAAAGAATATGCGATCAGCGAGTCGCGAAGAAAGCTTCAAAATTGAAAAAATATGCGATCAGCGAGTAGCAAGTAAGGCTTCAAAATCGAAAGAATATGCGATCAGCGAGTCGCGAAGAAGGCTTTAAAATTGACAAAAATATGCGATCAGCGAGTAGCAAGTAAGGCTTTAAAATCGCAAGATTTGGCGATCAACGAGTAGCGAGTAAAGCTTGAAAATCCAAAGAATATGCGATCAGCGAGTCGCGAGTAAGGCTTCAAAATCGAAAGAATATGCGATCAGCGAGTCGCGAAAAAGGCTTTAAAATCGCAATATTTGGCGATCAACGAGTAGCGAGTAAGGCTTCAAAATCGAAAGAATATGCGATCAGCGAGTCGCGAGTAAGGCTTCAAAATCGAAAGAATATGCGATCAGTGAGTCGCGAAGAAGGCTTCAAAATCGAAAGAATATGCGATCAGCGAGTCGCGAGTAAGGCTTCAAAATTGAAAAAATATGCGACCAGCGACTAGCAAGTAAGGCTTAAAAATCGCAAGATTTTGCGATCAACGAGTAGCGAGTAAGGCTTAAAAATCGAAAGAATATGCGATCAGCGAGTCGCGAGTAAGGCTTCAAAATTGGAAAAATATGCGACCAGCGAGTAGCAAGTAAGGCTTTAAAATCGCAAGATTTGGCGATCAACGAGAAGCGATTAAGGCTTCAAAATCCAAAGAATATGCGATCAGTGAGTCGCGAAGAAGGCTTCAAAATTGAAAAAATATGCGATCAGCGAGTAGCAAGTAAGGCTTTAAAATCGCAAGATTTGGCGATCAACGAGTAGCGAGTAAGGCTTCAAAATTGAAAGAATATGCGATCAGCGAGTCGCAAGTAAGGCTTCAAAATCGAAAGAATATGCGATCAGCGAGTCGCGAAGAAGGCTTCAAAATTGAAAAAATATGCGATCAGCGAGTAGCAAGTAAGGCTTTAAAATCGCAAGATTTGGCGATCAACGAGTGGCGAGTAAGGCTTCAAAATCGAAAGAATATGCGATCAGCGAGTCGCGAGTAAGGCTTCAAAATTGAAAGAATATGCGATCAGCAAGTCGCGAGTAAGGCTTCAAAATTGACAAAATATGCGACCAGCGAGTAGCAAGTAAGGCTTTAAAATCGCAAGATTTGGCGATCAACGAGAAGCGATTAAGGCTTCAAAATCCAAAGAATATGCGATCAGTGAGTCGCGAAGAAGGCTTCAAAATTGAAAAAATATGCGATCAGCGAGTAGCAAGTAAGGCTTTAAAATCGCAAGATTTGGCGATCAACGAGTAGCGAGTAAGGCTTCAAAATTGAAAGAATATGCGATCAGCGAGTCGCAAGTAAGGCTTCAAAATCGAAAGAATATGCGATCAGCGAGTCGCGAAGAAGGCTTCAAAATTGAAAAAATATGCGATCAGCGAGTAGCAAGTAAGGCTTTAAAATCGCAAGATTTGGCGATCAACGAGTGGCGAGTAAGGCTTCAAAATCGAAAGAATATGCGATCAGCGAGTCGCGAGTAAGGCTTCAAAATTGAAAGAATATGCGATCAGCAAGTCGCGAGTAAGGCTTCAAAATTGACAAAATATGCGATCAGCGAAAAGCAAGTAAGGCTTTAAAATCGCAAGATTTAGCGATCAACGAGTAGCGAGTAAGGCTTCAAAATCCAAAGAATATGCGATCAGCGAGTCGCGAGTAAGGCTTCAAAATCGAAAAAATATGCGATCAGCGAGTAGCAAGTAAGGCTTTAAAATCGCAAGATTTGGCGATCAACGAGTAGCGAGTAAGGCTTCAAAATTGAAAGAACATGCGATCAGCGAGTCGCAAGTAAGGCTTCAAAATCGAAAAAAAAATGCGATCAGCGAGTAGCAGGTAAGGTTTTAAAATCGCAAGATTTGGCGATCAACGAGTAGCGAGTAAGGCTTCAAAATCGAAAGAAAATGCGATCAGCGAGTCTTGAGTAAGGCTTCAAAATCGAAAGAATATGCGATCAGCGAGTCGCAAGTAAGGCTTCAAAATCGAAAAAAAAATGCGATCAGCGAGTAGCAAGTAAGGCTTTAAAATCGCAAGATTTGGCGATCAACGAGTAGCGAGTAAGGCTTCAAAATCGAAAGAATATGCGTTCAGCGAGTCGCGAGTAAGGCTTCAAAATTGAAAAAATATGCGACCAGCGAGTAGCAAGTAAGGCTTTAAAATCGCAAGATTTGGCGATCAACGAGTAGCGAGTAAGTCTTCAAAATCCAAAGAATATGCGATCAGCGAGTCGCGAGTAAGACTTCAAAATTGAAAAAATATGCGATCAGCGAGTAGCAAGTAAGGCTTTAAAATCGCAAGATTTGGCGATCAACGAGTAGCGAGTAAGGCTTCAAAATTGAAAGAATATGCGATCAGCAAGTCACGAGTAAGGCTTCAAAATTGAAAAAATATGCGATCAGCGAGGAGCAAGTAAGGCTTTAAAATCGCAAGATTTGGCGATCAACGAGTAGCGAATAAGGCTTCAAAATCCAAAGAATAAGCGATCAGCGAGTCGCGAGTAAGGCTTCAAAATCGAAAGAATATGCGATCAGTGAGTCGCGAAGAAGGCTTCAAAATTGAAAAAATATGCGATCAGCGAGTAGCAAGTAAGGCTTTAAAATCGCAAGATTTGGCTATCATCGAGTAGCGAGTAAGGCTTCAAAATCGAAAGAATATGCCATCAGCGAGTCGCGAGTAAGGCTTCAAAATTAAAAAAAAAATATGCGACCAGCGAGTAGCAAGTAAGGCTTTAAAATCGCAAGATTTGGCGATCAACGAGTAGCGAGTAAGGCTTCAAAATCCAAAGAATAAGCGATCAGCGAGTCGCAAGTAAGGCTTCAAAATCGAAAGAATATGCGATCAGCGAGTCGCGAAGAAGGCTTCAAAATTGACAAAAATATGCGATAAGCGTGTAGCAAGTAAGGCTTTAAAATCGCAAGATTTGGCGATCAACGAGTAGCGAGTAAGGCTTCAAAATCCAAAGAATATGCGATCAGCGAGTCGCGAGTAAGGCTTCAAAATCGAAAGAATATGCGATCAGCGAGTCGCGAGTAAGGCTTCAAAATTGAAAGAATATGCGATCAGCAAGTCGCGAAGAAGGCTTCAAAATTGAAAAAATATGCGACCAGCGAGTAGCAAGTAAGGCTTAAAAATCGCAAGATATGGCGATCAACGAGTAGCGAGTAAGGCTTCACAATCAAAGAATATGCGATCAGCGAGTCGCGAGTTAGGCTTCTAAATCGAAAGAATTTGCGATCAGCGAGAAGTGTGTAAGGCTTCCAAATCGGAAGAATTGGCGATCAGCGAGTAGCAACTTAGGCTTCATAATCAAAGAATATGCGATCAGCGAGTCGCGAAGAAGGCTTCAAAATTGAAAAAATATGCGATCAGCGAGTAGCAAGTAAGGCTTTAAAATCGCAAGATTTGGCGATCATCGAGTAGCGAGTAAGGCTTCAAAATCCAAAGAATATGCGATCAGCGAGTCGCGAAGAAGGTTTCAAAATTGAAAAAATATGCGATCAGCGAGTAGCAAGTAAGGCTTTAAAATCGCAAGATTTGGCGATCATCGAGTAGCGAGTAAGGCTTCAAAATCGAAAGAATATGCGACCAGCGAGTAGCAAGTAAGGCTTTAAAATCGCAAGATTTGGCGATCAACGAGTAGCGAGTAAGGCTTCAAAATCGAAAGAATATGCGATCAGCGAGTCGCGAAGAAAGCTTCAAAATTGAAAAAATATGCGATCAGCGAGTAGCAAGTAAGGCTTCAAAATCGAAAGAATATGCGATCAGCGAGTCGCGAAGAAGGCTTCAAAATTGACAAAAATATGCGATCAGCGTGTAGCAAGTAAGGCTTTAAAATCGCAAGATTTGGCGATCAACGAGTAGCGAGTAAGGCTTCAAAATCCAAAGAATATGCGATCAGCGAGTCGCGAGTAAGGCTTCAAAATCTAAAGAATATGCGATCAGCGAGTCGCGAAGAAGGTTTCAAAATTGAAAAAATATGCGACCAGCGAGTAGCAAGTAAGGCTTAAAAATCGCAAGATATGGCGATCAACGAGTAGCGAGTAAGGCTTCACAATCAAAGAATATGCGATCAGCGAGTCGCGAGTTAGGCTTCTAAATCGAAAGAATTTGCGATCAGCGAGAAGTGAGTAAGGCTTCAAAATCGGAAGAATTGGCGATCAGCGAGTAGCAACTTAGGCTTCAAAATCAAAGAATATGCGATCAGCGAGTCGCGAAGAAGGCTTCAAAATTGAAAAAATATGCGACCAGCGAGTAGCAAGTAAGGCTTTAAAATCGCAAGATTTGGCGATCAACGAGAAGCGAGTAAGGCTTCAAAATCCAAAGAATATGCGATCAGCGAGTCGCGAGTAAGGCTTCAAAATCTTAAGAATATGCGATCAGCGAGTCGCGAAGGCTTCAAAATTGAAAAAATATGCGATCAGCGAGTAGCAAGTAAGGCTTTAAAATCGCAAGATTTGGCGATCATCGAGTAGCGAGTAAGGCTTCAAAATCGAAAGAACATGCGGTCAGCGAGTCGCGAGTAAGGCTTCAAAATTGAAAAAATATGCGACCAGCGAGTAGCAAGTAAGGCTTTAAAATCGCAAGATTTGGCGATCAACGAGTAGCGAGTAAGGCTTCAAATTCAAAAGAATACGCGATCAACAAGTCGCGAGTAAGGCTTTAAAATTGAAAAAATATGCGATCAGGAAATAGCAAGTAAGGCTTTAAAATCGCAAGATTTGGCGATCAACGAGTAGCGAGTAAGGCTTCAAAATCCAAAGAATATGCGATCAGCGAGTCGCAAGTAAGGCTTTAAAATCGAAAGAATATGCGATCAGTGAGTCGCGAAGAAGGCTTCAGAATTGAAAAAAATTGCGATCAGCGAGTCGCGAGTAATGCTTCAAAATTGAAAAAATATGCGACCAGCGAGTAGCAAGTAAGGCTTTAAAATCGCAAGATTTGGCGATCAACGAGTAGCGAGTAAAGCTTGAAAATCCAAAGAATATGCGATCAGCGAGTCGCGAGTAAGGCTTCAAAATCGAAAGAATATGCGATCAGCGAGTCGCGAAAAAGGCTTTAAAATCGCAAGATTTGGCGATCAACGAGTAGCGAGTAAGGCTTCAAAATCCAAAGAATATGCGATCAGCGAGTCGCGAGTAAGGCTTCAAAATCGAAAGAATATGCGATCAGTGAGTCGCGAAGAAGGCTTCAAAATCGAAAGAATATGCGATCAGCGAGTCGCGAGTAAGGCTTCAAAATTGAAAAAATATGCGACCAGCGACTAGCAAGTAAGGCTTAAAAATCGCAAGATTTTGCGATCAACGAGTAGCGAGTTAGGCTTCTTAATCGAAAGAATTTGCGATCAGCGAGAAGTGAGTAAGGCTTCAAAATCGGAAGAATTGGCGATCAGCGAGTAGCAACTTAGGCTTCAAAATCAAAGAATATGCGATCAGCGAGTCGCGAAGAAGGCTTCAAAATTGAAAAAATATGCGACCAGCGAGTAGCAAGTAAGGCTTTAAAATCGCAAGATTTGGCGATCAACGAGTAGCGAGTAAGGCTTCAAAATCCAAAGAATATGCGATCAGCGAGTCGCGAGTAAGGCTTCAAAATCTTAAGAATATGCGATCAGCGAGTCGCGAAGGCTTCAAAATTGAAAAAATATGCGATCAGCGAGTAGCAAGTAAGGCTTTAAAATAGCAAGATTTGGCGATCATCGAGTAGCGAGTAAGGCTTCAAAATCGAAAGAATATGCGGTCAACGAGTCGCGAGTAAGGCTTCAAAATTGAAAAAATATGCGACCAGCGAGTAGCAAGTAAGGCTTTAAAATCGCAAGATTTGGCGATCAACGAGTAGCGAGTAAGGCTTCAAATTCAAAAGAATACGCGATCAGCAAGTCGCAAGTAAGGCTTTAAAATTGAAAAAATATGCGATCAGGAAATAGCATGTAAGGCTTTAAAATCGCAAGATTTGGCGATCAACGAGTAGCGAGTAAGGCTTCAAAATCCAAAGAATATGCGATCAGCGAGTCGCAAGTAAGGCTTCAAAATCGAAAGAATATGCGATCAGTGAGTCGCGAAGAAGGCTTCAGAATTGAAAAAAATTGCGATCAGCGAGTCGCGAGTAATGCTTCAAAATTGAAAAAATATGCGACCAGCAAGTAGCAAGTAAGGCTTTAAAATCGCAAGATTTGGCGATCAACGAGTAGCGAGTAAAGCTTGAAAATCCAAAGAATATGCGATCAGCGAGTCGCGAGTAAGGCTTCAAAATCGAAAGAATATGCGATCAGCGAGTCGCGAAAAAGGCTTTAAAATCGCAAGATTTGGCGATCAACGAGTAGCGAGTAAGGCTTCAAAATCGAAAGAATATGCGAACAGCGAGTAGCAAGTAAGGCTTTAAAATCGCAAAATTTGGCGATCAACGAGTAGCGAGTAAGGCTTCAAAATCCAAAGAATATGCGATCAGCGAGTCGTGAGTAAGGCTTCAAAATCCAAAGAATATGCGATCAGCGAGTCGCGAGTAAGGCTTCAAAATCGAAAAAATATGAGATTAGCGAGTAGCAAGTAAGGCTTTAAAATCGCCAAATTTGGCGATCAACGAGTAGCAAGTAAGGCTTCAAAATCGAAAGAATATGCGATCAGCGAGTCGCGAAGAAGGCTATAAAATTGACAAAAATATGCGATCAGCGAGTAGCAAGTAAGGCTTTAAAATCGCAAGATTTGGCGATCAACGAGTAGCGAGTAAAGCTTGAAAATCCAAAGAATATGCGATCAGCGAGTCGCGACTAAGGCTTCAAAATCGAAAGAATATGCGATCAGCGAGTCGCGAAAAAGGCTTTAAAATCGCATGATTGGGCGATCAACGAAGAGCGAGTAAGGCTTTAAAATCCAAAGAATATGCGATCAGCGAGTCGCGAGTAAGGCTTCAAAATTGAAAAAATATGCGATCAGCAAGTAGCAAGTAAGGCTTTAAAATCGCAAGATTTGGCGATCAACGAGTAGCGAGTAAGGCTTCAAAATCCAAAGAATATGCGATCAGCGAGTCGCAAGTAAGGCTTCAAAATCGAAAGAATATGCGATCAGTGAGTCGCGAAGAAGGCTTCAGAATTGAAAAAATATGCGATCAGCGAGTCGCGAAGAAGGTTTCAAAATTGAAAAAATATGCGACCAGCGAGTAGCAAGTAAGGCTTTAAAATCGGAAGATTTGGCGATCAACGAGTAGCGAGTAAGGCTTCAAAATCGACAGAATATGCGATCAGCGAACCGCGAAGAAAGCTTCAAAATTGAAAAAATATGCGATCAGCGAGTAGCAAGTAAGGCTTCAAAATCGAAAGAATATGCGATCAGCGAGTCGCGAAGAAGGCTATAAAATTGACAAAAATATGCGATCAGCGAGTAGCAAGTAAGGCTTTAAAATCGCAAGATTTGGCGATCAACGAGTAGCGAGTAAAGCTTGAAAATCCAAAGAATATGCGATCAGCGAGTCGCGACTAAGGCTTCAAAATCGAAAGAATATGCGATCAGCGAGTCGCGAAAAAGGCTTTAAAATCGCAAGATTTGGGGATCAACGAGTAGCGAGTAAGGCTTTAAAATCCAAAGAATATGCGATCAGCGAGTCGCGAGTAAGGCTTCAAAATCGAAAGAATATGCGATCAGCGAGTCGCGAGTAAGACTTCAAAATCGAAAAAATATGCGATCAGCGAGTAGCAAGTAAGGCTTTAAAATCGCAAGATTTGGCAATCAACGAGTAGCGAGTAAGGCTTCAAAATTGAAAGAATATGCGATCAGCAAGTCGCGAGTAAGGCTTCAAAATTGAAAAAATATGCGATCAGCGAGTCGCGAGTAAGGCTTCAAAATCGAAAGAATATGCGATCAGCGAGTCGCGAAGAAGGCTTCAAAATTGACAAAAATATGCGATCAGCGTGTAGCAAGTAAGGCTTTAAAATCGCAAGATTTGGCGATCAACGAGTAGCGAGTTAGGCTTCAAAATCCAAAGAATATGCGATCAGCGAGTCGCAAAGAAGGTTTCAAAATTGAAAAAATATGCGACCAGCGAGTAGCAAGTAAGGCTTAAAAATCGCAAGATATGGCGATCAACGAGTAGCGAGTAAGGCTTCACAATCAAAGAATATGCGATCAGCGAGTCGCGAGTTAGGCTTCTAAATCGAAAGAATTTGCGATCAGCGAGAAGTGAGTAAGGCTTCAAAATCGGAAGAATTGGCGATCAGCGAGTAGCAACTTAGGCTTCAAAATCAAAGAATATGCGATCAGCGAGTCGCGAAGAAGGCTTCAAAATTGAAAAAATATGCGATCAGCGAGTAGCAAGTAAGGCTTTAAAATCGCAAGATTTGGCGATCATCGAGTAGCGAGTAAGGCTTCAAAATCGAAAGAATATGCGATCAGCGAGTCGCGAGTAAGGCTTCAAAATTTAAAAAATATGCGACCAATGAGTAGCAAGTAAGGCTTTAAAATCGCAAGATTTGGCGATCAACGAGTAGCGAGTAAGGCTTCAAAATCGAAAGAATATGCGAACAGCGAGTAGCAAGTAAGGCTTTAAAATCGCAAAATTTGGCGATCAGCGAGTCGCAAGTAAGGCTTCAAAATCGAAAGAATATGCGATCAGCGAGTCGCGAAGAAGGCTTCAAAATTGAAAAAATATGCGACCAGCGAGTAGCAAGTAAGGCTTTAAAATCGCAAGATTTGGCGATCAACGAGTAGCGAGTAAGGCTTCAAAATCCAAAGAATATGCGATCAGCGAGTCGCGAGTAAGGCTTCAAAATCTTAAGAATATGCGATCAGCGAGTCGCGAAGAAGGCTTCAAAATTGAAAAAATATGCGATCAGCGAGTAGCAAGTAAGGCTTTAAAATCGCAAGATTTGGCGATCATCGAGTAGCGAGTAAGGCTTCAAAATCGAAAGAATATGCGGTCAGCGAGTCGCGAGTAAGGCTTCAAAATTGAAAAAATATGCGACCAGCGAGTAGCAAGTAAGGCATTAAAATCGCAAGATTTGGCGATCAACGAGTAGCGAGTAAGGCTTCAAATTCAAAAGAATACGCGATCAGCAAGTCGCGAGTAAGGCTTTAAAATTGAAAAAATATGCGATCAGGAAGTAGCAAGTAAGGCTTTAAAATCGCAAGATTTGGCGATCAACGAGTAGCGAGTAACGCTTCAAAATCCAAAGAATATGCGATCAGCGAGTCGCAAGTAAGGCTTCAAAATCGAAAGAATATGCGATCAGTGAGTCGCGAAGAAGGCTTCAGAATTGAAAAAATTTGCGATCAGCGAGTCGCGAGTAATGCTTCAAAATTGAAAAAATATGCGACCAGCGAGTAGCAAGTAAGGCTTTAAAATCGCAAGATTTGGCGATCAACGAGTAGCGAGTAAGGCTTCAAAATCGAAAGAATATGCGATCAGCGAGTCGCGAAGAAAGCTTCAAAATTGAAAAAATATGCGATCAGCGAGTAGCAAGTAAGGCTTCAAAATCGAAAGAATATGCGATCAGCGAGTCGCGAAGAAGGCTTCAAAATTGACAAAAATATGCGATCAGCGTGTAGCAAGTAAGGCTTTAAAATCGCAAGATTTGGCGATCAACGAGTAGCGAGTTAGGCTTCAAAATCCAAAGAATATGCGATCAGCGAGTCGCGAAGAAGGTTTCAAAATTGAAAAAATATGCGATCAGCGAGTAGCAAGTAAGGCTTTAAAATCGCAAGATTTGGCGATCATCGAGTAGCGAGTAAGGCTTCAAAATCGAAAGAATATGCGACCAGCGAGTAGCAAGTAAGGCTTTAAAATCGCAAGATTTGGCGATCAGCGAGTAGCAAGTAAGGCTTCAAAATCGAAAGAATATGCGATCAGCGAGTCGCGAAGAAGGCTTCAAAATTGACAAAAATATGCGATCAGCGTGTAGCAAGTAAGGCTTTAAAATCGCAAGATTTGGCGATCAACGAGTAGCGAGTAAGGCTTCAAAATCCAAAGAATATGCGATCAGCGAGTCGCGAGTAAGACTTCAAAATCTAAAGAATATGCGATCAGCGAGTCGCGAAGAAGGTTTCAAAATTGAAAAAATATGCGACCAGCGAGTAGCAAGTAAGGCTTAAAAATCGCAAGATATGGCGATCAACGAGTAGCGAGTAAGGCTTCACAATCAAAGAATATGCGATCAGCGAGTCGCGAGTTAGGCTTCTAAATCGAAAGAATTTGCGATCAGCGAGAAGTGAGTAAGGCTTCAAAATCGGAAGAATTGGCGATCAGCGAGTAGCAACTTAGGCTTCAAAATCAAAGAATATGCGATCAGCGAGTCGCGAAGAAGGCTTCAAAATTGAAAAAATATGCGACCAGCGAGTAGCAAGTAAGGCTTTAAAATCGCAAGATTTGGCGATCAACGAGAAGCGAGTAAGGCTTCAAAATCCAAAGAATATGCGATCAGCGAGTCGCGAGTAAGGCTTCAAAATCTTAAGAATATGCGATCAGCGAGTCGCGAAGGCTTCAAAATTGAAAAAATATGCGATCAGCGAGTAGCAAGTAAGGCTTTAAAATCGCAAGATTTGGCGATCATCGAGTAGCGAGTAAGGCTTCAAAATCGAAAGAACATGCGGTCAGCGAGTCGCGAGTAAGGCTTCAAAATTGAAAAAATATGCGACCAGCGAGTAGCAAGTAAGGCTTTAAAATCGCAAGATTTGGCGATCAACGAGTAGCGAGTAAGGCTTCAAATTCAAAAGAATACGCGATCAACAAGTCGCGAGTAAGGCTTTAAAATTGAAAAAATATGCGATCAGGAAATAGCAAGTAAGGCTTTAAAATCGCAAGATTTGGCGATCAACGAGTAGCGAGTAAGGCTTCAAAATCCAAAGAATATGCGATCAGCGAGTCGCAAGTAAGGCTTCAAAATCGAAAGAATATGCGATCAGTGAGTCGCGAAGAAGGCTTCAGAATTGAAAAAAATTGCGATCAGCGAGTCGCGAGTAATGCTTCAAAATTGAAAAAATATGCGACCAGCGAGTAGCAAGTAAGGCTTTAAAATCGCAAGATTTGGCGATCAACGAGTAGCGAGTAAAGCTTGAAAATCCAAAGAATATGCGATCAGCGAGTCGCGAGTAAGGCTTCAAAATCGAAAGAATATGCGATCAGCGAGTCGCGAAAAAGGCTTTAAAATCGCAAGATTTGGCGATCAACGAGTAGCGAGTAAGGCTTCAAAATCCAAAGAATATGCGATCAGCGAGTCGCGAGTAAGGCTTCAAAATCGAAAGAATATGCGATCAGTGAGTCGCGAAGAAGGCTTCAAAATCGAAAGAATATGCGATCAGCGAGTCGCGAGTAAGGCTTCAAAATTGAAAAAATATGCGACCAGCGACTAGCAAGTAAGGCTTAAAAATCGCAAGATTTTGCGATCAACGAGTAGCGAGTTAGGCTTCTAAATCGAAAGAATTTGCGATCAGCGAGAAGTGAGTAAGGCTTCAAAATCGGAAGAATTGGCGATCAGCGAGTAGCAACTTAGGCTTCAAAATCAAAGAATATGCGATCAGCGAGTCGCGAAGAAGGCTTCAAAATTGAAAAAATATGCGACCAGCGAGTAGCAAGTAAGGCTTTAAAATCGCAAGATTTGGCGATCAACGAGTAGCGAGTAAGGCTTCAAAATCCAAAGAATATGCGATCAGCGAGTCGCGAGTAAGGCTTCAAAATCTTAAGAATATGCGATCAGCGAGTCGCGAAGGCTTCAAAATTGAAAAAATATGCGATCAGCGAGTAGCAAGTAAGGCTTTAAAATAGCAAGATTTGGCGATCATCGAGTAGCGAGTAAGGCTTCAAAATCGAAAGAATATGCGGTCAACGAGTCGCGAGTAAGGCTTCAAAATTGAAAAAATATGCGACCAGCGAGTAGCAAGTAAGGCTTTAAAATCGCAAGATTTGGCGATCAACGAGTAGCGAGTAAGGCTTCAAATTCAAAAGAATACGCGATCAGCAAGTCGCAAGTAAGGCTTTAAAATTGAAAAAATATGCGATCAGGAAATAGCATGTAAGGCTTTAAAATCGCAAGATTTGGCGATCAACGAGTAGCGAGTAAGGCTTCAAAATCCAAAGAATATGCGATCAGCGAGTCGCAAGTAAGGCTTCAAAATCGAAAGAATATGCGATCAGTGAGTCGCGAAGAAGGCTTCAGAATTGAAAAAAATTGCGATCAGCGAGTCGCGAGTAATGCTTCAAAATTGAAAAAATATGCGACCAGCAAGTAGCAAGTAAGGCTTTAAAATCGCAAGATTTGGCGATCAACGAGTAGCGAGTAAAGCTTGAAAATCCAAAGAATATGCGATCAGCGAGTCGCGAGTAAGGCTTCAAAATCGAAAGAATATGCGATCAGCGAGTCGCGAAAAAGGCTTTAAAATCGCAAGATTTGGCGATCAACGAGTAGCGAGTAAGGCTTCAAAATCGAAAGAATATGCGAACAGCGAGTAGCAAGTAAGGCTTTAAAATCGCAAAATTTGGCGATCAACGAGTAGCGAGTAAGGCTTCAAAATCCAAAGAATATGCGATCAGCGAGTCGTGAGTAAGGCTTCAAAATCCAAAGAATATGCGATCAGCGAGTCGCGAGTAAGGCTTCAAAATCGAAAAAATATGAGATTAGCGAGTAGCAAGTAAGGCTTTAAAATCGCCAAATTTGGCGATCAACGAGTAGCAAGTAAGGCTTCAAAATCGAAAGAATATGCGATCAGCGAGTCGCGAAGAAGGCTATAAAATTGACAAAAATATGCGATCAGCGAGTAGCAAGTAAGGCTTTAAAATCGCAAGGTTTGGCGATCAACGAGTAGCGAGTAAAGCTTGAAAATTCAAAGAATATGCGATCAGCGAGTCGCGACTAAGGCTTCAAAATCGAAAGAATATGCGATCAGCGAGTCGCGAAAAAGGCTTTAAAATCGCAAGATTTGGCGATCAACGAGTAGCGAGTAAGGCTTTAAAATCCAAAGAATATGCGATCAGCGAGTCGCGAGTAAGGCTTCAAAATCGAAAGAATATGCGATCAGCGAGTCGCGAGTAAGACTTCAAAATCGAAAAAATATGCGATCAGCGAGTAGCAAGTAAGGCTTTAAAATCGCAAGATTTGGCGATCAACGAGTAGCGAGTAAGGCTTCAAAATTGAAAGAATATGCGATCAGCAAGTCGCGAGTAAGGCTTCAAATTGAAAAAATATGCGATCAGCGAGTCGCGAAGAAGGCTTCAAAATTGACAAAAATATGCGATCAGCGTGTAGCAAGTAAGGCTTTAAAATCGCAAGATTTGGCGATCAACGAGTAGCGAGTAAGGCTTCAAAATCCAAAGAATATGCGATCAGCGAGTCGCGAGTAAGGCTTCAAAATCTAAAGAATATGCGATCAGCGAGTCGCGAAGAAGGTTTCAAAATTGAAAAAATATGCGACCAGCGAGTAGCAAGTAAGGCATAAAAATCGCAAGATATGGCGATCAACGAGTAGCGAGTAAGGCTTCACAATCAAAGAATATGCGATCAGCGAGTCGCGAGTTAGGCTTCTAAATCGAAAGAATTTGCGATCAGCGAGAAGTGAGTAAGGCTTCAAAATCGGAAGAATTGGCGATCAGCGAGTAGCAACTTAGGCTTCAAAATCAAAGAATATGCGATCAGCGAGTCGCGAAGAAGGCTTCAAAATTGAAAAAATATGCGACCAGCGAGTAGCAAGTAAGGCTTTAAAATCGCAAGATTTGGCGATCAACGAGAAGCGAGTAAGGCTTCAAAATCCAAAGAATATGCGATCAGCGAGTCGCGAGTAAGGCTTCAAAATCTTAAGAATATGCGATCAGCGAGTCGCGAATGCTTCAAAATTGAAAAAATATGCGATCAGCGAGTAGCAAGTAAGGCTTTAAAATCGCAAGATTTGGCGATCATCGAGTAGCGAGTAAGGCTTCAAAATCGAAAGAACATGCGGTCAGCGAGTCGCGAGTAAGGCTTCAAAATTGAAAAAATATGCGACCAGCGAGTAGCAAGTAAGGCTTTAAAATCGCAAGATTTGGCGATCAACGAGTAGCGAGTAAGGCTTCAAATTCAAAAGAATACGCGATCAACAAGTCGCGAGTAAGGCTTTAAAATTGAAAAAATATGCGATCAGGAAATAGCAAGTAAGGCTTTAAAATCGCAAGATTTGGCGATCAACAAGTAGCGAGTAAGGCTTCAAAATCCAAAGAATATGCGATCAGCGAGTCGCAAGTAAGGCTTCAAAATCGAAAGAATATGCGATCAGTGAGTCGCGAAGAAGGCTTCAGAATTGAAAAAAATTGCGATCAGCGAGTCGCGAGTAATGCTTCAAAATTGAAAAAATATGCGACCAGCGAGTAGCAAGTAAGGCTTTAAAATCGCAAGATTTGGCGATCAACGAGTAGCGAGTAAAGCTTGAAAATCCAAAGAATATGCGATCAGCGAGTCGCGAGTAAGGCTTCAAAATCGAAAGAATATGCGATCAGCGAGTCGCGAAAAAGGCTTTAAAATCGCAAGATTTGGCGATCAACGAGTAGCGAGTAAGGCTTCAAAATCCAAAGAATATGCGATCAGCGAGTCGCGAGTAAGGCTTCAAAATCGAAAGAATATGCGATCAGTGAGTCGCGAAGAAGGCTTCAAAATCGAAAGAATATGCGATCAGCGAGTCGCGAGTAAGGCTTCAAAATTGAAAAAATATGCGACCAGCGACTAGCAAGTAAGGCTTAAAAATCGCAAGATTTTGCGATCAACGAGTAGCGAGTTAGGCTTCTCAATCGAAAGAATTTGCGATCAGCGAGAAGTGAGTAAGGCTTCAAAATCGGAAGAATTGGCGATCAGCGAGTAGCAACTTAGGCTTCAAAATCAAAGAATATGCGATCAGCGAGTCGCGAAGAAGGCTTCAAAATTGAAAAAATATGCGACCAGCGAGTAGCTAGTAAGGCTTTAAAATCGCAAGATTTGGCGATCAACGAGTAGCGAGTAAGGCTTCAAAATCCAAAGAATATGCGATCAGCGAGTCGCGAGTAAGGCTTCAAAATCTTAAGAATATGCGATCAGCGAGTCGCGAAGGCTTCAAAATTGAAAAAATATGCGATCAGCGAGTAGCAAGTAAGGCTTTAAAATAGCAAGATTTGGCGATCATCGAGTAGCGAGTAAGGCTTCAAAATCGAAAGAATATGCGGTCAACGAGTCGCGAGTAAGGCTTCAAAATTGAAAAAATATGCGACCAGCGAGTAGCAAGTAAGGCTTTAAAATCGCAAGATTTGGCGATCAACGAGTAGCGAGTAAGGCTTCAAATTCAAAAGAATACGCGATCAGCAAGTCGCAAGTAAGGCTTTAAAATTGAAAAAATATGCGATCAGGAAATAGCATGTAAGGCTTTAAAATCGCAAGATTTGGCGATCAACGAGTAGCGAGTAAGGCTTCAAAATCCAAAGAATATGCGATCAGCGAGTCGCAAGTAAGGCTTCAAAATCGAAAGAATATGCGATCAGTGAGTCGCGAAGAAGGCTTCAGAATTGAAAAAAATTGCGATCAGCGAGTCGCGAGTAATGCTTCAAAATTGAAAAAATATGCGACCAGCAAGTAGCAAGTAAGGCTTTAAAATCGCAAGATTTGGCGATCAACGAGTAGCGAGTAAAGCTTGAAAATCCAAAGAATATGCGATCAGCGAGTCGCGAGTAAGGCTTCAAAATCGAAAGAATATGCGATCAGCGAGTCGCGAAAAAGGCTTTAAAATCGCAAGATTTGGCGATCAACGAGTAGCGAGTAAGGCTTCAAAATCGAAAGAATATGCGAACAGCGAGTAGCAAGTAAGGCTTTAAAATCGCAAAATTTGGCGATCAACGAGTAGCGAGTAAGGCTTCAAAATCCAAAGAATATGCGATCAGCGAGTCGTGAGTAAGGCTTCAAAATCCAAAGAATATGCGATCAGCGAGTCGCGAGTAAGGCTTCAAAATCGAAAAAATATGAGATTAGCGAGTAGCAAGTAAGGCTTTAAAATCGCCAAATTTGGCGATCAACGAGTAGCAAGTAAGGCTTCAAAATCGAAAGAATATGCGATCAGCGAGTCGCGAAGAAGGCTATAAAATTGACAAAAATATTCGATCAGCGAGTAGCAAGTAAGGCTTTAAAATCGCAAGGTTTGGCGATCAACGAGTAGCGAGTAAAGCTTGAAAATCCAAAGAATATGCGATCAGCGAGTCGCGACTAAGGCTTCAAAATCGAAAGAATATGCGATCAGCGAGTCGCGAAAAAGGCTTTAAAATCGCAAGATTTGGCGATCAACGAGTAGCGAGTAAGGCTTTAAAATCCAAAGAATATGCGATCAGCGAGTCGCGAGTAAGGCTTCAAAATCGAAAGAATATGCGATCAGCGAGTCGCGAGTAAGACTTCAAAATCGAAAAAATATGCGATCAGCGAGTAGCAAGTAAGGCTTTAAAATCGCAAGATTTGGCGATCAACGAGTAGCGAGTAAGGCTTCAAAATTGAAAGAATATGCGATCAGCAAGTCGCGAGTAAGGCTTCAAATTGAAAAAATATGCGATCAGCGAGTCGCGAGTAAGGCTTCAAAATCGAAAGAATATGCGATCAGCGAGTCGCGAAGAAGGCTTCAAAATTGACAAAAATATGCGATCAGCGTGTAGCAAGTAAGGCTTTAAAATCGCAAGATTTGGCGATCAACGAGTAGCGAGTTAGGCTTCAAAATCCAAAGAATATGCGATCAGCGAGTCGCGAAGAAGGTTTCAAAATTGAAAAAATATGCGACCAGCGAGTAGCAAGTAAGGCTTAAAAATCGCAAGATATGGCGATCAACGAGTAGCGAGTAAGGCTTCACAATCAAAGAATATGCGATCAGCGAGTCGCGAGTTAGGCTTCTAAATCGAAAGAATTTGCGATCAGCGAGAAGTGAGTAAGGCTTCAAAATCGAAAGAATTGGCGATCAGCGAGTAGCGAGTAAAGCTTGAAAATCCAAAGAATATGCGATCAGCGAGTCGCGACTAAGGCTTCAAAATCGAAAGAATATGCGATCAGCGAGTCGCGAAAAAGGCTTTAAAATCGCAAGATTTGGCGATCAACGAGTAGCGAGTAAGGCTTTAAAATCCAAAGAATATGCGATCAGCGAGTCGCGAGTAAGGCTTCAAAATCGAAAGAATATGCGATCAGCGAGTCGCGAGTAAGACTTCAAAATCGAAAAAATATGCGATCAGCGAGTAGCAAGTAAGGCTTTAAAATCGCAAGATTTGGCGATCAACGAGTAGCGAGTAAGGCTTCAAAATTGAAAGAATACGCGATCAGCAAGTCGCGAGTAAGGCTTCAAAATTGAAAAAATATGCGATCAGCGAATCGCGAGTAAGGCTTCAAAATCGAAAGAATATGCGATCAGCGAGTCGCGAAGAAGGCTTCAAAATTGACAAAATATGCGATCAGCGTGTAGCAAGTAAGGCTTTAAAATCGCAAGATTTGGCGATCAACGAGTAGCGAGTTAGGCTTCAAAATCCAAAGAATATGCGATCAGCGAGTCGCGAAGAAGGTTTCAAAATTGAAAAAATATGCGACCAGCGAGTAGCAAGTAAGGCTTAAAAATCGCAAGATATGGCGATCAACGAGTAGCGAGTAAGGCTTCACAATCAAAGAATATGCGATCAGCGAGTCGCGAGTTAGGCTTCTAAATCGAAAGAATTTGCGATCAGCGAGAAGTGAGTAAGGCTTCAAAATCGCAAGATTTGGCGATCAGCGAGTCTTGAGTAAAGCTTCAAAATCGAAAGAATATGCGATCAGCGAGTCGCGAGTAAGGCTTCAAAATTGAAAAAATATGCGACCAGCGAGTAGCAAGTAAGGCTTTAAAATCGCAAGATATGGCGATCAACGAGTAGCGAGTAAGGCTTCAAAATTGAAAGAATATGCGATCAGCAAGTCGCAAGTAAGGCTTCAAAATTGAAAAAAAATGCGATCAGCGAGTAGCAAGGCTTTAAAATCACAAGATTTGGCGATCAACGAGTAGCGAGTAAGGCTTCAAAATCGAAAGAATATGCGATCAGCAAATCTTGAGTAAAGCTTCAAAATCGAAAGAATATGCGATCAGCGAGTCGCGAAGAAGGCTTCAAAATTGAAAAAATATGCGATCAGCGAGTAGCAAGTAAGGCTTTAAAATCGCAAGATTTGGCGATCAACGAGTAGCGAGTAAGGCTTCAAAATCGAAAGAATATGCGATCAGCGAGTCGCGAGTAAGGCTTCAAAATTGAAAGAATATGCGATCAGCAAGTCGCGAGTAAGGCTTCAAAATTGAAAAAAAAATGCGACCAGCGAGTAGCAAGTAAGGCTTTAAAATCGCAATATTTGGCGATCAACGAGTAGCGAGTAAGGCTTCAAAATCGAAAGAATATGTGATCAGCGAGTCGCGAGTAAGGCTTCAAAATTGAAAGAATATGCGATCAGCAAGTCGCGAGTAAGGCTTCAAAATTGAAAAAATATGCGATCAGCGAGTAGCAAGTAAGGCTTTAAAATCGCAAGATTTGGCGATCAACGAGTAGCGAGTAAGGCTTCAAAATCCAAAGAATATGCGATCAGCGAGTCGCGAGTAAGGCTTCAAAATCAAAAGAATATGCGATCAGTGAGTCGCAAAGAAGGCATCAAAATTGAAAAAATATGCGATCAGCGAGTAGCAAGTAAGGCTTTAAAATCGCAAGATTTGGCGATCAACGAGTAGCAAGTAAGGCTTCAAAATCGAAAAATTATGCGATCAGCGAGTCGCGAGTAAGGCTTCAAAATTGAAAAAATATGCGACCAGCGAGTAGCAAGTAAGGCTTTAAAATCGCAAGATTTGGCGATCAACGAGTAGCGAGTAAGGCTTCAAAATCGAAAAATTATGCGATCAGCGAGTCGCGAGTAAGGCTTCAAAATTGAAAAAATATGCGACCAGCGAGTAGCAAGTAAGGCTTTAAAATCGCAAGATTTGGCGATCAACGAGTAGCGAGTAAGGCTTCAAAATCGAACGAATATGCGATCAGCGAGTCTTGAGTAAAGCTTCAAAATCGAAAGAATATGCGATCAGCGAGTCGCGAAGTAGGCTTCAAAATTGAAAAAATATGCGATCAGCGAGTCGCGAGTAAGGCTTCAAAATCGAATGAATATGCGATCAGCGAGTCGCGAAGAAGGCTTAAAAATCGCAAGATTTGGCGATCAACAAGTAGCGAGTAAGGCTTCAAAATCCAAAGAATATGCAATCAGCGAGTCGCGGGTAAGGCTTCAAAATCGAAAGAATATGCGATCAGTGAGTCGCGAAGAAGGCTTCAAAATTGAAAAAATATGCGATCAGCGAGTAGCAAGTAAGGCTTTAAAATCGCAAGATTTGGCGATCAACGAGTAGCGAGTAAGGCTTCAAAATTGAAAGAATATGCGATCAGCGAGTCGCAAGTAAGGCTTCAAAATTGAAAAAAAATGCGATCAGCGAGTAGCAAGTAAGGCTTTAAAATCGCAAGATTTGGCGATCAACGAGTATCGAGTTAGGCTTCAAAACCGAAAGAATATGCGATCAGCGAGTCTTGAGTAAGGCTTCAAAATCGAAAGAATATGCGATCAGCGAGTCGCGAAGAAGGCTTCAAAATTGAAAAAATATGCGATCAGCGAGTAGCAAGTAAGGCTTTAAAATCGCAATATTTGGCGATCAACGAGTAGCGAGTAAGGCTTCAAAATCGAAAGAATATGCGATCAGCGAGTCACGAGTAAGGCTTCAAAATTGAAAGTATATGCGATCAGCAAGTCGCGAGTAAGGCTTCAAAATTGAAAAAATATGCGATCAGCGAGTAGCAAGTAAGGCTTTAAAATCGCAAGATTTGGCGATCAACGAGTAGCGAGTAAGGCTTCAAAATCCAAAGAATATGCGATCAGCGAGTCGCGAGTAAGGCTTCAAAATCGAAAGAATATGCGATCAGTGAGTCGCGAAGAAGGCATCAAAATTGAAAAAATATGCGATCAGCGAGTAGCAAGTAAGGCTTTAAAATCGCAAGATTTGGCGATCAACGAGTAGCGAGTAAGGCTTCAAAATCGAAAAATTATGCGATCAGCGAGTCGCGAGTAAGGCTTCAAAATTGAAAAAATATGCGACCAGCGAGTAGCAAGTAAGGCTTTAAAATCGCAAGATTTGGCGATCAACGAGTAGCGAGTAAGGCTTCAAAATCGAAAGAATATGCGATCAGCGAGTCTTGAGTAAGGCTTCAAAATTGAAAGAATATGCGATCAGCAAGTCGCGAGTAAGGCTTCAAAATTGAAAAAATATGCGATCAGCGAGTAGCAAGTAAGGCTTTAAAATCGCAAGATTTGGCGATCAACGAGTAGCGAGTAAGGCTTCAAAATCCAAAGAATATGCGATCAGCGAGTCGCGAGTAAGGCTTCAAAATCGAAAGAATATGCGATCAGTGAGTCGCGAAGAAGGCATCAAAATTGAAAAAATATGCGATCAGCGAGTAGCAAGTAAGGCTTTAAAATCGCAAGATTTGGCGATCAGCGAGTCTTGAGTAAAGCTTCAAAATCGAAAGAATATGCGATCAGCGAGTCGCGAGTAAGGCTTCAAAATTGAAAAAATATGCGACCAGCGAGTAGCAAGTAAGGCTTTAAAATCGCAAGATTTGGCGATCAACGAGTAGCGAGTAAGGCTTCAAAATCGAAAAATTATGCGATCAGCGAGTCGCGAGTAAGGCTTCAAAATTGAAAAAATATGCGACCAGCGAGTAGCAAGTAAGGCTTTAAAATCGCAAGATTTGGCGATCAACGAGTAGCGAGTAAGGCTTCAAAATTGAAAGAATATGCGATCAGCGAGTCGCAAGTAAGGCTTCAAAATTGAAAAAAAATGCGATCAGCGAGTAGCAAGTAAGGCTTTAAAATCGCAAGATTTGGCGATCAACGAGTAGCGAGTAAGGCTTCAAAATCGAAAGAATATGCGATCAGCGAGTCTTGAGTAAGGCTTCAAAATTGAAAGAATATGCGATCAGCGAGTCACGAGTAAGGCTTCAAAATCGAAAGAATATGCGATCAGTGAGTCGCGAAGAAGGCATCAAAATTGAAAAAATATGCGATCAGCGAGTAGCAAGTAAGGCTTCAAAATCGAAAGAATATGCGATCAGCGAGTCGCGAGTAAGGCTTCAAAATTGAAAAAATATGCGATCAGCGAGTAACAAGTAAGGCTTTAAAATCGCAATATTTGGCGATCAACGAGTAGCGAGTAAGGCTTCAAAATCGAAAGAATATGCGATCAGCGAGTCACGAGTAAGGCTTCAAAATTGAAAGAATATGCGATCAGCAAGTCGCGAGTAAGGCTTCAAAATTGAAAAAATATGCGATCAGCGAGTAGCAAGTAAGGCTTTAAAATCGCAAGATTTGGCGATCAACGAGTAGCGAGTAAGGCTTCAAAATCCAAAGAATATGCGATCAGCGAGTCGCGAGTAAGGCTTCAAAATCGAAAGAATATGCGATCAGTGAGTCGCGAAGAAGGCATCAAAATTGAAAAAATATGCGATCAGCGAGTAGCAAGTAAGGCTTTAAAATCGCAAGATTTGGCGATCAACGAGTAGCGAGTAAGGCTTCAAAATCCAAAGAATATGCGATCAGCGAGTCGCGAGTAAGGCTTCAAAATCGAATGAATATGCGATCAGTGAGTCGCGAAGAAGGCATCAAAATTGAAAAAATATGCGATCAGCGAGTAGCAAGTAAGGCTTTAAAATCGCAAGATTTGGCGATCAGCGAGTCTTGAGTAAAGCTTCAAAATCGAAAGAACATGCGATCAGCGAGTCGCGAGTAAGGCTTCAAAATTGAAAAAATATGCGACCAGCGAGTAGCAAGTAAGGCTTTAAAATCGCAAGATTTGGCGATCAACGAGTAGCGAGTAAGGCTTAAAAATTGAAAGAATATGCGATCAGCGAGTCGCAAGTAAGGCTTCAAAATTGAAAAAAAATGCGATCAGCGAGTAGCAAGTAAGGCTTTAAAATCGCAAGATTTGGCGATCAACGAGTAGCGAGTAAGGCTTCAAAATCGAAAGAATATGCGATCAGCGAGTCGCGAGTAAGGCTTCAAAATTGAAAGAATATGCGATCAGCAAGTCGCGAGTAAGGCTTCAAAATTGAAAAAATATGCGATCAGCGAGTAGCAAGTAAGGCTTTAAAATCGCAAGATTTGGCGATCAACGAGTAGCGAGTAAGGCTTCAAAATCCAAAGAATATGCGATCAGCGAGTCGCGAGTAAGGCTTCAAAATCGAAAGAATATGCGATCAGTGAGTCGCGAAGAAGGCATCAAAATTGAAAAAATATGCGATCAGCGAGTAGCAAGTAAGGCTTTAAAATCGCAAGATTTGGCGATCAACGAGTAGCGAGTAAGGCTTCAAAATTGAAAGAATATGCGATCAGCGAGTCGCAAGTAAGGCTTCAAAATTGAAAAAAAATGCGATCAGCGAGTAGCAAGAAAGGCTTTAAAATCGCAAGATTTGGCGATCAACGAGTAGCGAGTTAGGCTTCAAAATCGAAAGAATATGCGATCAGCGAGTCTTGAGTAAGGCTTCAAAATCGAAAGAATATGCGATCAGCGAGTCGCGAAGAAGGCTTCAAAATTGAAAAAATATGCGATCAGCGAGTAGCAAGTAAGGCTTTAAAATCGCAATATTTGGCGATCAACGAGTAGCGAGTAAGGCTTCAAAATCGAAAGAATATGCGATCAGCGAGTCACGAGTAAGGCTTCAAAATTGAAAGAATATGCGATCAGCAAGTCGCGAGTAAGGCTTCAAAATTGAAAAAATATGCGATCAGCGAGTAGCAAGTAAGGCTTTAAAATCGCAAGATTTGGCGATCAACGAGTAGCGAGTAAGGCTTCAAAATCCAAAGAATATGCGATCAGCGAGTCGCGAGTAAGGCTTCAAAATCGAAAGAATATGCGATCAGTGAGTCGCGAAGAAGGCTTCAAAATTGAAAAAATATGCGATCAGCGAGTAGCAAGTAAGGCTTTAAAATCGCAAGATTTGGCGATCAACGAGTAGCGAGTAAGGCTTCAAAATCGAAAAATTATGCGATCAGCGAGTCGCGAGTAAGGCTTCAAATTGAAAAAATATGCGACCAGCGAGTAGCAAGTAAGGCTTTAAAATCGCAAGATTTGGCGATCAACGAGTAGCGAGTAAGGCTTCAAAATTGAAAGAATATGCGATCAGCGAGTCGCAAGTAAGGCTTCAAAATTGAAAAAAAATGCGATCAGCGAGTAGCAAGTAAGGCTTTAAAATCGCAAGATTTGGCGATCAACGAGTAGCGAGTAAGGCTTCAAAATCGAAAGAATATGCGATCAGCGAGTCGCGAGTAAGGCTTCAAAATTGAAAGAATATGCGATCAGCAAGTCGCGAGTAAGGCTTCAAAATTGAAAAAATATGCGATCAGCGAGTAGCAAGTAAGGCTTTAAAATCGCAAGATTTGGCGATCAACGAGTAGCGAGTAAGGCTTCAAAATTGAAAGAATATGCGATCAGCGAGTCGCAAGTAAGGCTTCAAAATTGAAAAAAAATGCGATCAGCGAGTAGCAAGTAAGGCTTTAAAATCGCAAGATTTGGCGATCAACGAGTAGCGAGTAAGGCTTCAAAATCGAAAGAATATGCGATCAGCGAGTCGCGAGTAAGGCTTCAAAATTGAAAGAATATGCGATCAGCAAGTCGCGAGTAAGGCTTCAAAATCGCAAGATTTGGCGATCAACGAGTAGCGAGTAAGGCTTCAAAATCCAAAGAATATGCGATCAGCGAGTCGCGAGTAAGGCTTCAAAATCGAAAGAATATGCGATCAGTGAGTCGCGAAGAAGGCATCAAAATTGAAAAAATATGCGATCAGCGAGTAGCAAGTAAGGCTTCAAAATCGCAAGATTTGGCGATCAACGAGTAGCGAGTAAGGCTTCAAAATCGAAAAATTATGCGATCAGCGAGTCGCGAGTAAGGCTTCAAAATTGAAAAAATATGCGACCAGCGAGTAGCAAGTAAGGCTTTAAAATCGCAAGATTTGGCGATCAACGAGTAGCGAGTAAGGCTTCAAAATCGAAAGAATATGCGATCAGCGAGTCGCGAGTAAGGCTTCAAAATTGAAAGAATATGCGATCAGCAAGTCGCGAGTAAGGCTTCAAAATTGAAAAAATATGCGATCAGCGAGTAGCAAGTAAGGCTTTAAAATCGCAAGATTTGGCGATCAACGAGTAGCGAGTAAGGCTTCAAAATCCAAAGAATATGCGATCAGCGAGTAGCGAGTAAGGCTTCAAAATTCAAAGAATATGCGATCAGTGAGTCGCGAAGAAGGCATCAAAATTGAAAAAATATGCGATCAGCGAGTAGCAAGTAAGGCTTTAAAATCGCAAGATTTGGCGATCAGCGAGTCTTGAGTAAAGCTTCAAAATCGAAAGAATATGCGATCAGCGAGTCGCGAGTAAGGCTTCAAAATTGAAAAAATATGCGACCAGCGAGTAGCAAGTAAGGCTTTAAAATCGCAAGATTTGGCGATCAACGAGTAGCGAGTAAGGCTTCAAAATCGAAAGAATCTGCGATCAGCGAGTCGCGAAGAAGGCATCAAAATTGAAAAAATATGCGATCAGCGAGTAGCAAGAAAGGCTTTAAAATCGCAAGATTTGGCGATCAACGAGTAGCGAGTAAGGCTTCAAAATCGAAAAATTATGCGATCAGCGAGTCGCGAGTAAGGCTTCAAAATTGAAAAAATATGCGACCAGCGAGTAGCAAGTAAGGCTTTAAAATCGCAAGATTTGGCGATCAACGAGTAGCGAGTAAGGCTTCAAAATTGAAAGAATATGCGAT
This sequence comes from Lacanobia oleracea, assembly GCA_950371165.1. Lineage (NCBI taxonomy): Eukaryota > Metazoa > Arthropoda > Insecta > Lepidoptera > Noctuidae > Lacanobia > Lacanobia oleracea. The sequence continues at coordinate 19,167,975 of OX493413.1, forward strand.
CAGCAAGTCGCAAGTAAGGCTTCAAAATTGAAAAAAAATGCGATCAGCGAGTAGCAAGTAAGGCTTTAAAATCGCAAGATTTGGCGATCAACGAGTAGCGAGTAAGGCTTCAAAATCGAAAGAATATGCGATCAGCGAGTCGCGAGTAAGGCTTCAAAATTGAAAGAATATGCGATCAGCGAGTAGCAAGTAAGGCTTCAAAAGATAAAGAATATGCGATCAGCGAGTCGCGAGTAAGGCTTCAAAATCGAAAGAATATGCGATCAGCAAGTCGCGAAGAAGGCTTCAAAATTGAAAAAATATGCGATGCGAGTAGCAAGTCAGGCTTTAAAATCGCAAGATTTGGCGTTCAACGAGTAGCGAGTAAGGCTTCAAAATCGAAAGAATATGCGATCAGCGAGTCGCGAGTAAGGCTTCAAAATTGAAAAAATATGCGATCAGCGAGTTGCAAGAAAGGCTTTAAAATCGCAAGATTTGGCGATCAACGAGTAGCGAGTAAGGCTTCAAAATCGAAAGAATATGCGATCAGCGAGTCGCGAAGAAAGCTTCAAAATTGAAAAAATATGCGATCAGCGAGTAGCAAGTAAGGCTTCAAAATCGAAAGAATATGCGATCAGCGAGTCGCGAGTAAGGCTTCAAAATTGAAAAAATATGCGATCAGCGAGTAGCAAGTAAGGCTTTAAAATCGCAAGATTTGGCGATCAACGAGTAGCGAGTAAGGCTTCAAAATCGAAAGAATATGCGATCAGCGAGTCGCGAGTAAGGCTTCAAAATTGAAAGAATATGCGATCAGCAAGTCGCGAGTAAGGCTTCAAAATTGAAAAAATATGCGATCAGCGAGTAGCAAGTAAGGCTTTAAAATCGCAAGATTTGGCGATCAACGAGTAGCGAGTAAGGCTTCAAAATTGAAAGAATATGCGATCAGCGAGTCGCAAGTAAGGCTTCAAAATTGAAAAAAAATGCGATCAGCGAGTAGCAAGTAAGGCTTTAAAATCGCAAGATTTGGCGATCAACGAGTAGCGAGTAAGGCTTCAAAATCGAAAGAATATGCGATCAGCGAGTCGCGAGTAAGGCTTCAAAATTGAAAGAATATGCGATCAGCAAGTCGCGAGTAAGGCTTCAAAATCGCAAGATTTGGCGATCAACGAGTAGCGAGTAAGGCTTCAAAATCCAAAGAATATGCGATCAGCGAGTCGCGAGTAAGGCTTCAAAATTGAAAGAATATGCGATCAGCAAGTCGCGAGTAAGGCTTCAAAATTGAAAAAATATGCGATCAGCGAGTAGCAAGTAAGGCTTTAAAATCGCAAGATTTGGCGATCAACGAGTAGCGAGTAAGGCTTCAAAATTGAAAGAATATGCGATCAGCGAGTCGCAAGTAAGGCTTCAAAATTGAAAAAAAATGCGATCAGCGAGTAGCAAGTAAGGCTTTAAAATCGCAAGATTTGGCGATCAACGAGTAGCGAGTAAGGCTTCAAAATCGAAAGAATATGCGATCAGCGAGTCGCGAGTAAGGCTTCAAAATTGAAAGAATATGCGATCAGCAAGTCGCGAGTAAGGCTTCAAAATCGCAAGATTTGGCGATCAACGAGTAGCGAGTAAGGCTTCAAAATCCAAAGAATATGCGATCAGCGAGTCGCGAGTAAGGCTTCAAAATCGAAAGAATATGCGATCAGTGAGTCGCGAAGAAGGCATCAAAATTGAAAAAATATGCGATCAGCGAGTAGCAAGTAAGGCTTCAAAATCGCAAGATTTGGCGATCAACGAGTAGCGAGTAAGGCTTCAAAATCGAAAAATTATGCGATCAGCGAGTCGCGAGTAAGGCTTCAAAATTGAAAAAATATGCGACCAGCGAGTAGCAAGTAAGGCTTTAAAATCGCAAGATTTGGCGATCAACGAGTAGCGAGTAAGGCTTCAAAATCGAAAGAATATGCGATCAGCGAGTCGCGAGTAAGGCTTCAAAATTGAAAGAATATGCGATCAGCAAGTCGCGAGTAAGGCTTCAAAATTGAAAAAATATGCGATCAGCGAGTAGCAAGTAAGGCTTTAAAATCGCAAGATTTGGCGATCAACGAGTAGCGAGTAAGGCTTCAAAATCCAAAGAATATGCGATCAGCGAGTAGCGAGTAAGGCTTCAAAATCCAAAGAATATGCGATCAGTGAGTCGCGAAGAAGGCATCAAAATTGAAAAAATATGCGATCAGCGAGTAGCAAGTAAGGCTTTAAAATCGCAAGATTTGGCGATCAGCGAGTCTTGAGTAAAGCTTCAAAATCGAAAGAATATGCGATCAGCGAGTCGCGAGTAAGGCTTCAAAATTGAAAAAATATGCGACCAGCGAGTAGCAAGTAAGGCTTTAAAATCGCAAGATTTGGCGATCAACGAGTAGCGAGTAAGGCTTCAAAATCGAAAGAATCTGCGATCAGCGAGTCGCGAAGAAGGCATCAAAATTGAAAAAATATGCGATCAGCGAGTAGCAAGAAAGGCTTTAAAATCGCAAGATTTGGCGATCAACGAGTAGCGAGTAAGGCTTCAAAATCGAAAAATTATGCGATCAGCGAGTCGCGAGTAAGGCTTCAAAATTGAAAAAATATGCGACCAGCGAGTAGCAAGTAAGGCTTTAAAATCGCAAGATTTGGCGATCAACGAGTAGCGAGTAAGGCTTCAAAATTGAAAGAATATGCGATCAGCAAGTCGCAAGTAAGGCTTCAAAATCGAAAGAATATGCGATCAGCGAGTCGCGAGTAAGGCTTCAAAATTGAAAAAATATGCGATCAGCGAGTAGCAAGTAAGGCTTTAAAATCGCAATATTTGGCGATCAACGAGTAGCGAGTAAGGCTTCAAAATCGAAAGAATATGCGATCAGCGAGTCACGAGTAAGGCTTCAAAATTGAAAGAATATTTTATTTTATTTTATTTTATTTTTTATTTTATTAATTTTAGGAAAACTTACAGCTAATACAAAACAGTATAAAGTAACAATATGTAAAAAATGGCCATTTACAAGTTTTCACATATACTTTTGTTACGTTAATAATAAAAACAATTTCACGAAAACAGCTAGCACGCTAATACACTCATTCAACGCTCAAGAAAGAAAAATGAAAAACAACGAACAACTCGAAACGGTGATCAAGTACCAAAGAAACGATCAGTCAAACTTTTTTTAACTCTTTTAACACTGCTGGTGAACAAATCAAGCTCGACATCCTGACACACCATGTTAAACGTACGACAAGCTCTAATCATGTACGAGTTCTTTCTGTAGTTTGTCTTAACCTGAGGAACATGAAGGAGACGCGATCTGCGAAGAAATGCACACGGTACACGAAGTCCGATCTTGCTTACCAGCTCAGGGACATCAGTAGATCCGTTCATAATATTAAATAAGAATGCAAGATCTGCAATTTTCCTTCGCTCATGTAGAGGCAGAAAATGGAATTTTATACACCGACTCATGTAATCAGGAAGAAATATCTTTGAGCGATATTGGATGTACCTTAAAAATCGCTTTTGTATGCTTTCGATGCGATTTATGTAAAAATTGTAGTTGGGATTCCAAATTTGAGAAGCATATTCAAGGTGGCTACGGACAAACGCACAGTAAAGAATTTTCATCGTCTTAACATTCTTAAAGTCAGTAGAAAGTCTAAAAATAAAACCCAACGCTTTAGAAGCCTTACTGACAATGTTATTTATATGAGCGTCAAACAAAAGCTTCGAGTCAAATGTAACTCCAAGGTCCCGAATGACATTGACTCTTGCTATTAGGGTATTCGACAGCTTATAATCATACTGGATAGGGTTTGCCTTACGAGTAAATGTGCATACATAACATTTGGAAACATTTAAGTCTAACCTATTCTTAGCACAGTAATCTTGGAACCGGTCCAAATCTTGCTGTAAAAGGCATGCGTCCTCAATGGTCGACACTAGACCCAGAATTTTCAAATCATCCGCATACAGTAGAATTTTTGAATGTAGGAAACAAGATGCTATGTCATTTATAAAAATGTTAAATAAAAGAGGCCCCAACAAGGATCCTTGAGGAACCCCCGATGGAATGTACAAGACTCTCGAGGTAAACCCATTGAGGACCACCGTCTGACACCTGTTCTCTACGTATGATGAGAACCACCTAAACAAGTTACCCCTCACACCAACCAATAAAAGTTTACGCATTAGGACTGCATGATCAATTCGATCAAAACATTTGCTGTAGTCAGTGTATATAACGTCGACCTGAGCCCTCCTGGACATGTGCTCCGTTAGAAAGTCACTACAGACAGCAAGATTGGATGTCGTAGAACGACCTTTTAAAAATCCATGTGCGATACATATGCGATCAGCAAGTCGCGAGTAAGGCTTCAAAATTGAAAAAATATGCGATCAGCGAGTAGCAAGTAAGGCTTTAAAATCGCAAGATTTGGCGATCAGCGAGTCTTGAGTAAAGCTTCAAAATCGAAAGAATATGCGATCAGCGAGTCGCGAGTAAGGCTTCAAAATTGAAAAAATATGCGACCAGCGAGTAGCAAGTAAGGCTTTAAAATCGCAAGATTTGGCGATCAACGAGTAGCGAGTAAGGCTTCAAAATCGAAAGAATATGCGATCAGTGAGTCGCGAAGAAGGCATCAAAATTGAAAAAATATGCGATCAGCGAGTAGCAAGAAAGGCTTTAAAATCGCAAGATTTGGCGATCAACGAGTAGCGAGTAAGGCTTCAAAATCGAAAAATTATGCGATCAGCGAGTCGCGAGTAAGGCTTCAAAATTGAAAAAATATGCGACCAGCGAGTAGCAAGTAAGGCTTTAAAATCGCAAGATTTGGCGATCAACGAGTAGCGAGTAAGGCTTCAAAATTGAAAGAATATGCGATCAGCAAGTCGCAAGTAAGGCTTCAAAATTGAAAAAAAATGCGATCAGCGAGTAGCAAGTAAGGCTTTAAAATCGCAAGATTTGGCGATCAACGAGTAGCGAGTAAGGCTTCAAAATCGAAAGAATATGCGATCAGCGAGTCGCGAGTAAGGCTTCAAAATTGAAAGAATATGCGATCAGCGAGTAGCAAGTAAGGCTTCAAAAGATAATGAATATGCGATCAGCGAGTCGCGAGTAAGGCTTCAAAATCGAAAGAATATGCGATCAGCAAGTCGCGAAGAAGGCTTCAAAATTGAAAAAATATGCGATGCGAGTAGCAAGTCAGGCTTTAAAATCGCTAGATTTGGCGTTCAACGAGTAGCGAGTAAGGCTTCAAAATCGAAAGAATATGCGATCAGCGAGTCGCGAGTAAGGCTTCAAAATTGAAAAAATATGCGATCAGCGAGTTGCAAGTAAGGCTTTAAAATCGCAAGATTTGGCGATCAACGAGTAGCGAGTAAGGCTTCAAAATCGAAAGAATATGCGATCAGCGAGTCGCGAAGAAAGCTTCAAAATTGAAAAAATATGCGATCAGCGAGTAGCAAGTAAGGCTTCAAAATCGAAAGAATATGCGATCAGCGAGTCGCGAGTAAGGCTTCAAAATTGAAAGAATATGCGATCAGCGAGTCGCGAGTAAGGCTTCAAAATTGAAAGAATATGCGATCAGCGAGTAGCAAGTAAGGCTTCAAAAGATAATGAATATGCGATCAGCGAGTCGCGAGTAAGGCTTCAAAATTGAAAAAATATGCGACCAGCGAGTAGCAAGTAAGGCTTTAAAATCGCAAGATTTGGCGATCAACGAGTAGCGAGTAAGGCTTCAAAATTGAAAGAATATGCGATCAGCAAGTCGCAAGTAAGGCTTCAAAATTGAAAAAAAATGCGATCAGCGAGTAGCAAGTAAGGCTTTAAAATCGCAAGATTTGGCGATCAACGAGTAGCGAGTAAGGCTTCAAAATCGAAAGAATATGCGATCAGCGAGTCGCGAGTAAGGCTTCAAAATTGAAAGAATATGCGATCAGCGAGTAGCAAGTAAGGCTTCAAAAGATAATGAATATGCGATCAGCGAGTCGCGAGTAAGGCTTCAAAATCGAATGAATATGCGATCAGCAAGTCGCGAAGAAGGCTTCAAAATTGAAAAAATATGCGATGCGAGTAGCAAGTCAGGCTTTAAAATCGCTAGATTTGGCGTTCAACGAGTAGCGAGTAAGGCTTCAAAATCGAAAGAATATGCGATCAGCGAGTCGCGAGTAAGGCTTCAAAATTGAAAAAATATGCGATCAGCGAGTTGCAAGTAAGGCTTTAAAATCGCAAGATTTGGCGATCAACGAGTAGCGAGTAAGGCTTCAAAATCGAAAGAATATGCGATCAGCGAGTCGCGAAGAAAGCTTCAAAATTGAAAAAATATGCGATCAGCGAGTAGCAAGTAAGGCTTCAAAATCGAAAGAATATGCGATCAGCGAGTCGCGAGTAAGGCTTCAAAATTGAAAAAATATGCGATCAGCGAGTAGCAAGTAAGGCTTTAAAATCGCAATATTTGGCGATCAACGAGTAGCGAGTAAGGCTTCAAAATCGAAAGAATATGCGATCAGCGAGTCACGAGTAAGGCTTCAAAATTGAAAGAATATGCGATCAGCAAGTCGCGAGTAAGGCTTCAAAATTGAAAAAATATGCGATCAGCGAGTAGCAAGTAAGGCTTTAAAATCGCAAGATTTGGCGATCAACGAGTAGCGAGTAAGGCTTCAAAATCCAAAGAATATGCGATCAGCGAGTCGCGAGTAAGGCTTCAAAATCGAAAGAATATGCGATCAGTGAGTCGCGAAGAAGGCATCAAAATTGAAAAAATATGCGATCAGCGAGTAGCAAGTAAGGCTTTAAAATCGCAAGATTTGGCGATCAACGAGTAGCGAGTAAGGCTTCAAAATCGAAAAATTATGCGATCAGCGAGTCGCGAGTAAGGCTTCAAAATTGAAAAAATATGCGACCAGCGAGTAGCAAGTAAGGCTTTAAAATCGCAAGATTTGGCGATCAACGAGTAGCGAGTAAGGCTTCAAAATTGAAAGAATATGCGATCAGCGAGTCGCAAGTAAGGCTTCAAAATTAAAAAAAATGCGATCAGCGAGTAGCAAGTAAGGCTTTAAAATCGCAAGATTTGGCGATCAACGAGTAGCGAGTAAGGCTTCAAAATCGAAAGAATATGCGATCAGCGAGTCGCGAGTAAGGCTTCAAAATTGAAAGAATATGCGATCAGCAAGTCGCGAGTAAGGCTTCAAAATTGAAAAAATATGCGATCAGCGAGTAGCAAGTAAGGCTTTAAAATCGCAAGATTTGGCGATCAACGAGTAGCGAGTAAGGCTTCAAAATCCAAAGAATATGCGATCAGCAAGTCGCGAGTAAGGCTTCAAAATCGAAAGAATATGCGATCAGTGAGTCGCGAAGAAGGCATCAAAATTGAAAAAATATGCGATCAAAGAGTAGCAAGTAAGGCTTTAAAATCGCAAGATTTGGCGATCAGCGAGTCTTGAGTAAAGCTTCAAAATCGAAAGAATATGCGATCAGCGAGTCGCGAGTAAGGCTTCAAAATTGAAAAAATATGCGACCAGCGAGTAGCAAGTAAGGCTTTAAAATCGCAAGATTTGGCGATCAACGAGTAGCGAGTAAGGCTTCAAAATCGAAAGAATATGCGATCAGTGAGTCGCGAAGAAGGCATTAAAATTGAAAAAATATGCGATCAGCGAGTAGCAAGTAAGGCTTTAAAATCGCAAGATTTGGCGATCAACGAGTAGCGAGTAAGGCTTCAAAATCGAAAAATTATATAATCAGCGAGTCGCGAGTAAGGCTTCAAAATTGAAAAAATATGCGACCAGCGAGTAGCAAGTAAGGCTTTAAAATCGCAAGATTTGGCGATCAACGAGTAGCGAGTAAGGCTTCAAAATTGAAAGAAAATGCGATCATCGAGTCGCAAGTAAGGCTTCAAAATTGAAAAAAAAATGCGATCAGCGAGTAGCAAGTAAGGCTTTAAAATCGCAAGATTTGGCGATCAACGAGTAGCGAGTAAGGCTTCAAAATCGAAAGAATATGCGATCAGCGAGTCGCGAGTAAGGCTTCAAAATTGAAAGAATATGCGATCAGCGAGTAGCAAGTAAAGCTTCAAAATCGAAAGAATATGCGATCAGCGAGTCGCGAAGAAGGCTTCAAAATTGACAAATATATGCGATCAGCGAGTAGCAAGTAAGGCTTTAAAATCGCAAGATTTGGCGATCAACGAGTAGCGAGTAAGGCTTCAAAAGATAAAGAATATGCGATCAGCGAGTCGCGAGTAAGGCTTCAAAATCGAAAGAATATGCGATCAGCAAGTCGCGAAGAAGGCTTCAAAATTGAAAAAATATTCGATGCGAGTAGCAAGTCAGGCTTTAAAATCGCAAGATTTGGCGTTCAACGAGTAGCGAGTAAGGCTTCCAAATCGAAAGAATATGCGATCAGCGAGTCGCGAGTAAGGCTTCAAAATTGAAAAAATATGCGATCAGCGAGTTGCAAGTAAGGCTTTAAAATCGCAAGATTTGGCGATCAACGAGTAGCGAGTAAGGCTTCAAAATCGAAAGAATATGCGATCAGCGAGTCGCGAAGAAAGCTTCAAAATTGAAAAAATATGCGATCAGCGAGTAGCAAGTAAGGCTTCAAAATCGAAAGAATATGCGATCAGCGAGGCGCGAAGAAGGCTTCAAAATTGACAAAAATATGCGATCAGCGAGTAGCAAGTAAGGCTTTAAAATCGCAAGATTTGGCGATCAACGAGTAGCGAGTAAGGCTTCAAAATCCAAAGAATATGCGATCAGCGAGTCGCGAGTAAGGCTTCAAAATCGAAAGAATATGCGATCAGTGAGTCACGAAGAAGGCTTCAAAATTGAAAAAATATGCGATCAGCGAGTAGCAAGTAAGGCTTTAAAATCGCAAGATTTGGCGATCAACGAGTAGCGAGTAAGGCTTCAAAATTGAAAGAATATGCGATCAGCGAGTCGCAAGTAAGGCTTCAAAATTGAAAAAAAATGCGATCAGCGAGTAGCAAGTAAGGCTTTAAAATCGCAAGATTTGGCGATCAACGAGTAGCGAGTAAGGCTTCAAAATCGAAAGAATATGCGATCAGCGAGTCTTGAGTAAAGCTTCAAAATCGAAAGAATATGCGATCAGCGAGTCGCGAAGAAGGCTTTAAAATCGAAAAAATATGCGATCAGCGAGTAGCAAGTAAGGCTTTAAAATCGCAAGATTTGGCGATCAACGAGTAGCGAGTAAGGCTTCAAAATTTAAAGATTATGCGATCAGCGAGTCGCAAGTAAGGCGTCAAAATCGAAAAAAAAAATGCGATCAGCGAGTAGCAAGTAAGGCTTTAAAATCGCAAGATTTGGCGATCAACGAGTAGCGAGTAAGGCTTCAAAATTGAAAGAATATGCGATCAGCAAGTCGCAAGTAAGGCTTCAAAATTGAAAAAAAATGCGATCAGCGAGTAGCAAGTAAGGCTTTAAAATCGCAAGATTTGGCGATCAACGAGTAGCGAGTAAGGCTTCAAAATCGAAAGAATATGCGATCAGCGAGTCGCGAGTAAGGCTTCAAAATTGAAAGAATATGCGATCAGCGAGTAGCAAGTAAGGCTTCAAAAGATAATGAATATGCGATCAGCGAGTCGCGAGTAAGGCTTCAAAATCGAAAGAATATGCGATCAGCAAGTCGCGAAGAAGGCTTCAAAATTGAAAAAATATGCGATGCGAGTAGCAAGTCAGGCTTTAAAATCGCTAGATTTGGCGTTCAACGAGTAGCGAGTAAGGCTTCAAAATCGAAAGAATATGCGATCAGCGAGTCGCGAGTAAGGCTTCAAAATTGAAAAAATATGCGATCAGCGAGTTGCAAGTAAGGCTTTAAAATCGCAAGATTTGGCGATCAACGAGTAGCGAGTAAGGCTTCAAAATCGAAAGAATATGCGATCAGCGAGTCGCGAAGAAAGCTTCAAAATTGAAAAAATATGCGATCAGCGAGTAGCAAGTAAGGCTTCAAAATCGAAAGAATATGCGATCAGCGAGTCGCGAGTAAGGCTTCAAAATTGAAAAAATATGCGATCAGCGAGTAGCAAGTAAGGCTTTAAAATCGCAATATTTGGCGATCAACGAGTAGCGAGTAAGGCTTCAAAATCGAAAGAATATGCGATCAGCGAGTCACGAGTAAGGCTTCAAAATTGAAAGAATATGCGATCAGCAAGTCGCGAGTAAGGCTTCAAAATTGAAAAAATATGCGATCAGCGAGTAGCAAGTAAGGCTTTAAAATCGCAAGATTTGGCGATCAACGAGTAGCGAGTAAGGCTTCAAAATCCAAAGAATATGCGATCAGCGAGTCGCGAGTAAGGCTTCAAAATCGAAAGAATATGCGATCAGTGAGTCGCGAAGAAGGCATCAAAATTGAAAAAATATGCGATCAGCGAGTAGCAAGTAAGGCTTTAAAATCGCAAGATTTGGCGATCAACGAGTAGCGAGTAAGGCTTCAAAATCGAAAAATTATGCGATCAGCGAGTCGCGAGTAAGGCTTCAAAATTGAAAAAATATGCGACCAGCGAGTAGCAAGTAAGGCTTTAAAATCGCAAGATTTGGCGATCAACGAGTAGCGAGTAAGGCTTCAAAATTGAAAGAATATGCGATCAGCGAGTCGCAAGTAAGGCTTCAAAATTAAAAAAAATGCGATCAGCGAGTAGCAAGTAAGGCTTTAAAATCGCAAGATTTGGCGATCAACGAGTAGCGAGTAAGGCTTCAAAATCGAAAGAATATGCGATCAGCGAGTCGCGAGTAAGGCTTCAAAATTGAAGGAATATGCGATCAGCAAGTCGCGAGTAAGGCTTCAAAATTGAAAAAATATGCGATCAGCGAGTAGCAAGTAAGGCTTTAAAATCGCAAGATTTGGCGATCAACGAGTAGCGAGTAAGGCTTCAAAATCCAAAGAATATGCGATCAGCAAGTCGCGAGTAAGGCTTCAAAATCGAAAGAATATGCGATCAGTGAGTCGCGAAGAAGGCATCAAAATTGAAAAAATATGCGATCAAAGAGTAGCAAGTAAGGCTTTAAAATCGCAAGATTTGGCGATCAGCGAGTCTTGAGTAAAGCTTCAAAATCGTAAGAATATGCGATCAGCGAGTCGCGAGTAAGGCTTCAAAATTGAAAAAATATGCGACCAGCGAGTAGCAAGTAAGGCTTTAAAATCGCAAGATTTGGCGATCAACGAGTAGCGAGTAAGGCTTCAAAATCGAAAGAATATGCGATCAGTGAGTCGCGAAGAAGGCATTAAAATTGAAAAAATATGCGATCAGCGAGTAGCAAGTAAGGCTTTAAAATCGCAAGATTTGGCGATCAACGAGTAGCGAGTAAGGCTTCAAAATCGAAAAATTATATAATCAGCGAGTCGCGAGTAAGGCTTCAAAATTGAAAAAATATGCGACCAGCGAGTAGCAAGTAAGGCTTTAAAATCGCAAGATTTGGCGATCAACGAGTAGCGAGTAAGGCTTCAAAATTGAAAGAAAATGCGATCATCGAGTCGCAAGTAAGGCTTCAAAATTGAAAAAAAAATGCGATCAGCGAGTAGCAAGTAAGGCTTTAAAATCGCAAGATTTGGCGATCAACGAGTAGCGAGTAAGGCTTCAAAATCGAAAGAATATGCGATCAGCGAGTCGCGAGTAAGGCTTCAAAATTGAAAGAATATGCGATCAGCGAGTAGCAAGTAAAGCTTCAAAATCGAAAGAATATGCGATCAGCGAGTCGCGAAGAAGGCTTCAAAATTGACAAATATATGCGATCAGCGAGTAGCAAGTAAGGCTTTAAAATCGCAAGATTTGGCGATCAACGAGTAGCGAGTAAGGCTTCAAAAGATAAAGAATATGCGATCAGCGAGTCGCGAGTAAGGCTTCAAAATCGAAAGAATATGCGATCAGCAAGTCGCGAAGAAGGCTTCAAAATTGAAAAAATATTCGATGCGAGTAGCAAGTCAGGCTTTAAAATCGCAAGATTTGGCGTTCAACGAGTAGCGAGTAAGGCTTCCAAATCGAAAGAATATGCGATCAGCGAGTCGCGAGTAAGGCTTCAAAATTGAAAAAATATGCGATCAGCGAGTTGCAAGTAAGGCTTTAAAATCGCAAGATTTGGCGATCAACGAGTAGCGAGTAAGGCTTCAAAATCGAAAGAATATGCGATCAGCGAGTCGCGAAGAAAGCTTCAAAATTGAAAAAATATGCGATCAGCGAGTAGCAAGTAAGGCTTCAAAATCGAAAGAATATGCGATCAGCGAGGCGCGAAGAAGGCTTCAAAATTGACAAAAATATGCGATCAGCGAGTAGCAAGTAAGGCTTTAAAATCGCAAGATTTGGCGATCAACGAGTAGCGAGTAAGGCTTCAAAATCCAAAGAATATGCGATCAGCGAGTCGCGAGTAAGGCTTCAAAATCGAAAGAATATGCGATCAGTGAGTCACGAAGAAGGCTTCAAAATTGAAAAAATATGCGATCAGCGAGTAGCAAGTAAGGCTTTAAAATCGCAAGATTTGGCGATCAACGAGTAGCGAGTAAGGCTTCAAAATTGAAAGAATATGCGATCAGCGAGTCGCAAGTAAGGCTTCAAAATTGAAAAAAAATGCGATCAGCGAGTAGCAAGTAAGGCTTTAAAATCGCAAGATTTGGCGATCAACGAGTAGCGAGTAAGGCTTCAAAATCGAAAGAATATGCGATCAGCGAGTCTTGAGTAAAGCTTCAAAATCGAAAGAATATGCGATCAGCGAGTCGCGAAGAAGGCTTTAAAATCGAAAAAATATGCGATCAGCGAGTAGCAAGTAAGGCTTTAAAATCGCAAGATTTGGCGATCAACGAGTAGCGAGTAAGGCTTCAAAATTTAAAGATTATGCGATCAGCGAGTCGCAAGTAAGGCGTCAAAATCGAAAAAAAAAATGCGATCAGCGAGTAGCAAGTAAGGCTTTAAAATCGCAAGATTTGGCGATCAACGAGTAGCGAGTAAGGCTTCAAAATCGAAAGAATATGCGATCAGCGAGTCTTGAGTAAGGCTTCAAAATCGAAAGAATATGCGATCAGCGAGTCGCGAAGAAGGCTTCAAAATTGAAAAATATGCGATCAGCGAGTAGCAAGTAAGGCTTTAAAATCGCAATATTTGGCGATCAACGAGTAGCGAGTAAGGCTTCAAAATCGAAAGAATATGCGATCAGCGAGTCGCGAGTATGGCTTCAAAATTGGAAAAATATGCGACCAGCGAGTAGCAAGTAAGGCTTTAAAATCGCAAGATTTGGCGTTCAACGAGAAGCGAGTAAGTCTTCAAAATCCAAAGAATATGCGATCAGCGAGTCGCGAGTAAGGCTTCAAAATCGAAAGAATATGCGATCAGCGAGTCGCGAGTAAGGCTTCAAAATCGAAAGAATATGCGATCAGTGAGTCGCGAAGAAGGCATCAAAATTGAAAAAATATGCGATCAGCGAGTAGCAAGTAAGGCTTTAAAATCGCAAGATTTGGCGATCAACGAGTAGCGAGTAAGGCTTCAAAATCGAAAAATTATGCGATCAGCGAGTCGCGAGTAAGGCTTCAAAATTTAAAAAATATGCGACCAGCGAGTAGCAAGTAAGGCTTTAAAATCGCAAGATTTGGCGATCAGCGAGTCTTGAGTAAAGCTTCAAAATCGAAAGAATATGCGATCAGCGAGTCGCGAGTAAGGCTTCAAAATTGAAAAAATATGCGACCAGCGAGTAGCAAGTAAGGCTTTAAAATCGCAAGATTTGGCGATCAACGAGTAGCGAGTAAGGCTTCAAAATCGAAAGAATATGCGATCAGTGAGTCGCGAAGAAGGCATTAAAATTGAAAAAATATGCGATCAGCGAGTAGCAAGTAAGGCTTTAAAATCGCAAGATTTGGCGATCAACGAGTAGCGAGTAAGGCTTCAAAATCGAAAAATTATGCAATCAGCGAGTCGCAAATAAGGCTTCAAAATTGAAAAAATATGCGACCAGCGAGTAGCAAGTAAGGCTTTAAAATCGCAAGATTTGGCGATCAACGAGTAGCGAGTAAGGCTTCAAAATTGAAAGAAAATGCGATCACCGAGTCGCAAGTAAGGCTTTAAAATCGCAAGATTTGGCGATCAACGAGTAGCGAGTAAGGCTTCAAAATCCAAAGAATATGCGATCAGCGAGTCGCGAGTAAGGCTTCAAAATCGAAAGAATATGCGATCAGCGAGTCGCGAAGAAGGCTTTAAAATCGCAAGATTTGGCGATCAACAAGTAGCGAGTAAGGCTTCAAAATCCAAAGAATATGCAATCAGCGAGTCGAGGGTAAGGCTTCAAAATCGAAAGAATATGCGATCAGTGAGTCGCGAAGAAGGCTTCAAAATTGAAAAAATATGCGATCAGCGAGCAGCAAGTAAGGCTTTAAAATCGCAAGATTTGGCGATCAACGAGTAGCGAGTAAGGCTTCAAAATTGAAAGAATATGCGATCAGCGAGTCGCAAGTAAGCTTCAAAATTGAAAAAAAATGCGATCAGCGAGTAGCAAGTAAGGCTTTAAAATCGCAAGATTTGGCGATCAACGAGTAGCGAGTAAGGCTTCAAAATCGAAAGAATATGCGATCAGCGAGTCGCGAGTAAGGCTTCAAAATCGAAAGAATATGCGATCAGCAAGTCGCGAGTAAGGCTTCAAAATTGAAAAAATATGCGATCAGCGAAAAGCAAGTAAGGCTTTAAAATCGCAAGATTTTGCGATCAACGAGTAGCGAGTAAGGCTTCAAAATCCAAAGAATATGCGATCAGCGAGTCGCGAGTAAGGCTTCAAAATCGAAAAAATATGCGATCAGCGAGTAGCAAGTAAGGCTTCAAAATCGAAAAATTATGCGATCAGCGAGGCGCGAAGAAGGCTTCAAAATTGACAAAAATATGCGATCAGCGAGTAGCAAGTAAGGCTTTAAAATCGCAAGATTTGGCGATCAACGAGTAGCGAGTAAGGCTTCAAAATCCAAAGAATATGCGATCAGCGAGTCGCGAGTAAGGCTTCAAAATCGAAAGAATATGCGATCAGCGAGTCGCGAAGAAGGCTTTAAAATCGCAAGATTTGGCGATCAACAAGTAGCGAGTAAGGCTTCAAAATCCAAAGAATATGCAATCAGCGAGTCGCGGGTAAGGCTTCAAAATCGAAAGAATATGCGATCAGTGAGTCGCGAAGAAGGCTTCAAAATTGAAAAAATATGCGATCAGCGAGTAGCAAGTAAGGCTTTAAAATCGCAATATTTGGCGATCAACGAGTAGCGAGTAAGGCTTCAAAATCGAAAGAATATGCGATCAGCGAGTCGCGAGTATGGCTTCAAAATTGAAAGAATATGCGATCAGCAAGTCGCGAGTAAGGCTTCAAAATTGAAAAAATATGCGATCAGCGAGTAGCAAGTAAGGCTTTAAAATCGCAAGATTTGGCGATCAACGAGTAGCGAGTAAGGCTTCAAAATCCAAAGAATATGCGATCAGCGAGTCGCGAGTAAGGCTTCAAAATCGAAAGAATATGCGATCAGTGAGTCGCGAAGAAGGCATCAAAATTGAAAAAATATGCGATCAGCGAGTAGCAAGTAAGGCTTTAAAATCGCAAGATTTGGCGATCAACGAGTAGCGAGTAAGGCTTCAAAATCGAAAAATTATGCAATCAGCGAGTCGCGAGTAAGGCTTCAAAATTTAAAAAATATGCGACCAGCGAGTAGCAAGTAAGGTTTTAAAATCGCAAGATTTGGCGATCAACGAGTAGCGAGTAAGGCTTCAAAATTGAAAGAATATGCGATCAGCGAGTCGCAAGTAAGGCTTCAAAATTGAAAAAAAATGCGATCAGCGAGTAGCAAGTAAGGCTTTAAAATCGCAAGATTTGGCGATCAACGAGTAGCGAGTAAGGCTTCAAAATCGAAAGAATATGCGATCAGCGAGTCTTGAGTAAAGCTTCAAAATCGAAAGAATATGCGATCAGCGAGTCGCGAAGAAGGCTTTAAAATCGAAAAAATATGCGATCAGCGAGTAGCAAGTAAGGCTTTAAAATCGCAAGATTTGGCGATCAACGAGTAGCGAGTAAGGCTTCAAAATTTAAAGAATATGCGATCAGCGAGTCGCAAGTAAGGCGTCAAAATCGAAAAAAAAAATGCGATCAGCGAGTAGCAAGTAAGGCTTTAAAATCGCAAGATTTGGCGATCAACGAGTAGCGAGTAAGGCTTCAAAATCGAAAGAATATGCGATCAGCGAGTCTTGAGTAAGGCTTCAAAATCGAAAGAATATGCGATCAGCGAGTCGCGAAGAAGGCTTCAAAATTGAAAAAATATGCGTTTAGCGAGTAGCAAGTAAGGCTTTAAAATCGCAATATTTGGCGATCAACGAGTAGCGAGTAAGGCTTCAAAATCGAAAGAATATGCGATCAGCGAGTCGCGAGTATGGCTTCAAAATTGAAAGAATATGCGATCAGCAAGTCGCGAGTAAGGCTTCAAAATTGAAAAAATATGCGATCAGCGAGTAGCAAGTAAGGCTTTAAAATCGCAAGATTTGGCGATCAACGAGTAGCGAGTAAGGCTTCAAAATCGAAAAATTATGCGATCAGCGAGTCGCGAGTAAGGCTTCAAAATTTAAAAAATATGCGACCAGCGAGTAGCAAGTAAGGTTTTAAAATCGCAAGATTTGGCGCTCAACGAGTAGCGAGTAAGGCTTCAAAATTGAAAGAATATGCGATCAGCGAGTCGCAAGTAAGGCTTCAAAATTGAAAAAAAATGCGATCAGCGAGTAGCAAGTAAGGCTTTAAAATCGCAAGATTTGGCGATCAACGAGTAGCGAGTAAGGCTTCAAAATCGAAAGAATATGCGATCAGCGAGTTTTGAGTAAAGCTTCAAAATCGAAAGAATATGCGAACAGCAAGTCGCGAGTAAGGCTTCAAAATTGAAAAAATATGCGATCAGCGAAAAGCAAGTAAGGCTTTAAAATCGCAAGATTTTGCGATCAACGAGTAGCGAGTAAGGCTTCAAAATCGAAAGAATATGCGATCAGCGAGTCTTGAGTAAGGCTTCAAAATCGAAAGAATATGCGATCAGCGAGTCGCGAAGAAGGCTTTAAAATTGAAAAAATATGCGGTTAGCGAGTAGCAAGTAAGGCTTTAAAATCGCAATATTTGGCGATCAACGAATAGCGAGTAAGGCTTCAAAATCGAAAGAATATGCGATCAGCGAGTCGCGAGTATGGCTTCAAAATTGATAGAATATGCGATCAGCAAGTCGCGAGTAAGGCTTCAAAATTGAAAAAATATGCGATCAGCGAGTAGCAAGTAAGGCTTTAAAATCGCAAGATTTGGCGATCAACGAGTAGCGAGTAAGGCTTCAAAATCCAAAGAATATGCGATCAGCGAGTCGCGAGTAAGGCTTCAAAATCGAAAGAATATGCGATCAGTGAGTCGCGAAGAAGGCATCAAAATTGAAAAAATATGCGATCAGCGAGTAGCAAGTAAGGCTTTAAAATCGCAAGATTTGGCGATCAACGAGTAGCGAGTAAGGCTTCAAAATCGAAAAATTATGCGATCAGCGAGTCGCGAGTAAGGCTTCAAAATTTAAAAAATATGCGACCAGCGAGTAGCAAGTAAGGTTTTAAAATCGCAAGATTTGGCGATCAACGAGTAGCGAGTAAGGCTTCAAAATTGAAAGAATATGCGATCAGCGAGTCGCAAGTAAGGCTTCAAAATTGAAAAAATATGCGATCAGCGAAAAGCAAGTAAGGCTTTAAAATCGCAAGATTTTGCGATCAACGAGTAGCGAGTAAGGCTTCAAAATCCAAAGAATATGCGATCAGCGAGTCGCGAGTAAGGCTTCAAAATCGAAAAAATATGCGATCAGCGAGTAGCAAGTAAGGCTTCAAAATCGAAAGAATATGCGATCAGCGAGGCGCGAAGAAGGCTTCAAAATTGACAAAAATATGCGATCAGCGAGTAGCAAGTAAGGCTTTAAAATCGCAAGATTTGGCGATCAACGAGTAGCGAGTAAGGCTTCAAAATCCAAAGAATATGCGATCAGCGAGTCGCGAGTAAGGCTTCAAAATCGAAAGAATATGCGATCAGCGAGTCGCGAAGAAGGCTTTAAAATCGCAAGATTTGGCGATCAACAAGTAGCGAGTAAGGCTTCAAAATCCAAAGAATATGCGATCAGCGAGTCTTGAGTAAAGCTTCAAAATCGAAAGAATATGCGATCAGCGAGTCGCGAAGAAGGCTTTAAAATCGAAAAAATATGCGATCAGCGAGTAGCAAGTAAGGCTTTAAAATCGCAAGATTTGGCGATCAACGAGTAGCGAGTAAGGCTTCAAAATCCAAAGAATATGCGATCAGCGAGTCGCGAGTAAGGCTTCAAAATCGAAAAAATATGCGATCAGCGAGTAGCAAGTAAGGCTTCAAAATCGAAAGAATATGCGATCAGCGAGGCGCGAAGAAGGCTTCAAAATTGACAAAAATATGCGATCAGCGAGTAGCAAGTAAGGCTTTAAAATCGCAAGATTTGGCGATCAACGAGTAGCGAGTAAGGCTTCAAAATCCAAAGAATATGCGATCAGCGAGTCGCGAGTAAGGCTTCAAAATCGAAAGAATATGCGATCAGCGAGTCGCGAAGAAGGCTTTAAAATCGCAAGATTTGGCGATCAACAAGTAGCGAGTAAGGCTTCAAAATCCAAAGAATATGCAATCAGCGAGTCGCGGGTAAGGCTTCAAAATCGAAAGAATATGCGATCAGTGAGTCGCGAAGAAGGCTTCAAAATTGAAAAAATATGCGATCAGCGAGTAGCAAGTAAGGCTTTAAAATCGCAAGATTTGGCGATCAACGAGTAGCGAGTAAGGCTTCAAAATTGAAAGAATATGCGATCAGCGAGTCGCAAGTAAGGCTTCAAAATTGAAAAAAAATGCGATCAGCGAGTAGCAAGTAAGGCTTTAAAATCGCAAGATTTGGCGATCAACGAGTAGCGAGTAAGGCTTCAAAATCGAAAGAATATGCGATCAGCGAGTCTTGAGTAAAGCTTCAAAATCGAAAGAATATGCGATCAGTGAGTCGCGAAGAAGGCATCAAAATTGAAAAAATATGCGATCAGCGAGTAGCAAGTAAGGCTTTAAAATCGCAAGATTTGGCGATCAACGAGTAGCGAGTAAGGCTTCAAAATCGAAAAATTATGCGATCAGCGAGTCGCGAGTAAGGCTTCAAAATTTAAAAAATATGCGACCAGCGAGTAGCAAGTAAGGCTTTAAAATCGCAAGATTTGGCGATCAGCGAGTCTTGAGTAAAGCTTCAAAATCGAAAGAATATGCGATCAGCGAGTCGCGAGTAAGGCTTCAAAATTGAAAAAATATGCGACCAGCGAGTAGCAAGTAAGGCTTTAAAATCGCAAGATTTGGCGATCAACGAGTAGCGAGTAAGGCTTCAAAATCGAAAGAATATGCGATCAGTGAGTCGCGAAGAAGGCATTAAAATTGAAAAAATATGCGATCAGCGAGTAGCAAGTAAGGCTTTAAAATCGCAAGATTTGGCGATCAACGAGTAGCGAGTAAGGCTTCAAAATCGAAAAATTATGCAATCAGCGAGTCGCAAATAAGGCTTCAAAATTGAAAAAATATGCGACCAGCGAGTAGCAAGTAAGGCTTTAAAATCGCAAGATTTGGCGATCAACGAGTAGCGAGTAAGGCTTCAAAATTGAAAGAAAATGCGATCATCGAGTCGCAAGTAAGGCTTTAAAATCGCAAGATTTGGCGATCAACGAGTAGCGAGTAAGGCTTCAAAATCCAAAGAATATGCGATCAGCGAGTCGCGAGTAAGGCTTCAAAATCGAAAGAATATGCGATCAGCGAGTCGCGAAGAAGGCTTTAAAATCGCAAGATTTGGCGATCAACAAGTAGCGAGTAAGGCTTCAAAATCCAAAGAATATGCAATCAGCGAGTCGAGGGTAAGGCTTCAAAATCGAAAGAATATGCGATCAGTGAGTCGCGAAGAAGGCTTCAAAATTGAAAAAATATGCGATCAGCGAGTAGCAAGTAAGGCTTTAAAATCGCAAGATTTGGCGATCAACGAGTAGCGAGTAAGGCTTCAAAATTGAAAGAATATGCGATCAGCGAGTCGCAAGTAAGCTTCAAAATTGAAAAAAAATGCGATCAGCGAGTAGCAAGTAAGGCTTTAAAATCGCAAGATTTGGCGATCAACGAGTAGCGAGTAAGGCTTCAAAATCGAAAGAATATGCGATCAGCGAGTCGCGAGTAAGGCTTCAAAATCGAAAGAATATGCGATCAGCAAGTCGCGAGTAAGGCTTCAAAATTGAAAAAATATGCGATCAGCGAAAAGCAAGTAAGGCTTTAAAATCGCAAGATTTTGCGATCAACGAGTAGCGAGTAAGGCTTCAAAATCCAAAGAATATGCGATCAACGAGTCGCGAGTAAGGCTTCAAAATCGAAAAAATATGCGATCAGCGAGTAGCAAGTAAGGCTTCAAAATCGAAAAATTATGCGATCAGCGAGGCGCGAAGAAGGCTTCAAAATTGACAAAAATATGCGATCAGCGAGTAGCAAGTAAGGCTTTAAAATCGCAAGATTTGGCGATCAACGAGTAGCGAGTAAGGCTTCAAAATCCAAAGAATATGCGATCAGCGAGTCGCGAGTAAGGCTTCAAAATCGAAAGAATATGCGATCAGCGAGTCGCGAAGAAGGCTTTAAAATCGCAAGATTTGGCGATCAACAAGTAGCGAGTAAGGCTTCAAAATCCAAAGAATATGCAATCAGCGAGTCGCGGGTAAGGCTTCAAAATCGAAAGAATATGCGATCAGTGAGTCGCGAAGAAGGCTTCAAAATTGAAAAAATATGCGATCAGCGAGTAGCAAGTAAGGCTTTAAAATCGCAAGATTTGGCGATCAACGAGTAGCGAGTAAGGCTTCAAAATTGAAAGAATATGCGATCAGCGAGTCGCAAGTAAGCTTCAAAATTGAAAAAAAATGCGATCAGCGAGTAGCAAGTAAGGCTTTAAAATCGCAAGATTTGGCGATCAACGAGTAGCGAGTATGGCTTCAAAATCGAAAGAATATGCGATCAGCGAGTCTTGAGTAAAGCTTCAAAATCGAAAGAATATGCGATCAGCGAGTCGCGAAGAAGGCTTTAAAATCGAAAAAATATGCGATCAGCGAGTAGCAAGTAAAGCTTTAAAATCGCAAGATTTGGCGATCAACGAGTAGCGAGTAAGGCTTCAAAATTTAAAGAATATGCGATCAGCGAGTCGCAAGTAAGGCGTCAAAATCGAAAAAAAAAATGCGATCAGCGAGTCGCAAGTAAGGCTTCAAAATTGAAAAAAAATGCGATCAGCGAGTAGCAAGTAAGGCTTTAAAATCGCAAGATTTGGCGATCAACGAGTAGCGAGTAAGGCTTCAAAATCGAAAGAATATGCGATCAGCGAGTCTTGAGTAAAGCTTCAAAATCGAAAGAATATGCGATCAGCGAGTCGCGAAGAAGGCTTCAAAATTGAAAAAATATGCGTTTAGCGAGTAGCAAGTAAGGCTTTAAAATCGCAATATTTGGCGATCAACGAGTAGCGAGTAAGGCTTCAAAATCGAAAGAATATGCGATCAGCGAGTCGCGAGTATGGCTTCAAAATTGAAAGAATATGCGATCAGCAAGTCGCGAGTAAGGCTTCAAAATTGAAAAAATATGCGATCAGCGAGTAGCAAGTAAGGCTTTAAAATCGCAAGATTTGGCGATCAACGAGTAGCGAGTAAGGCTTCAAAATCCAAAGAATATGCGATCAGCGAGTCGCGAGTAAGGCTTCAAAATCGAAAGAATATGCGATCAGTGAGTCGCGAAGAAGGCATCAAAATTGAAAAAATATGCGATCAGCGAGTAGCAAGTAAGGCTTTAAAATCGCAAGATTTGGCGATCAACGAGTAGCGAGTAAGGCTTCAAAATCGAAAAATTATGCGATCAGCGAGTCGCGAGTAAGGCTTCAAAATTTAAAAAATATGCGACCAGCGAGTAGCAAGTAAGGTTTTAAAATCGCAAGATTTGGCGATCAACGAGTAGCGAGTAAGGCTTCAAAATTGAAAGAATATGCGATCAGCGAGTCGCAAGTAAGGCTTCAAAATTGAAAAAAAATGCGATCAGCGAGTAGCAAGTAAGGCTTTAAAATCGCAAGATTTGGCGATCAACGAGTAGCGAGTAAGGCTTCAAAATCGAAAGAATATGCGATCAGCGAGTCTTGAGTAAAGCTTCAAAATCGAAAGAATATGCGATCAGCGAGTCGCGAAGAAGGCTTTAAAATCGAAAAAATATGCGATCAGCGAGTAGCAAGTAAGGCTTTAAAATCGCAAGATTTGGCGATCAACGAGTAGCGAGTAAGGCTTCAAAATTTAAAGAATATGCGATCAGCGAGTCGCAAGTAAGGCGTCAAAATCGAAAAAAAAAATGCGATCAGCGAGTAGCAAGTAAGGCTTTAAAATCGCAAGATTTGGCGATCAACGAGTAGCGAGTAAGGCTTCAAAATCGAAAGAATATGCGATCAGCGAGTCTTGAGTAAGGCTTCAAAATCGAAAGAATATGCGATCAGCGAGTCGCGAAGAAGGCTTCAAAATTGAAAAAATATGCGTTTAGCGAGTAGCAAGTAAGGCTTTAAAATCGCAATATTTGGCGATCAACGAGTAGCGAGTAAGGCTTCAAAATCGAAAGAATATGCGATCAGCGAGTCGCGAGTATGGCTTCAAAATTGAAAGAATATGCGATCAGCAAGTCGCGAGTAAGGCTTCAAAATTGAAAAAATATGCGATCAGCGAGTAGCAAGTAAGGCTTTAAAATCGCAAGATTTGGCGATCAACGAGTAGCGAGTAAGGCTTCAAAATCGAAAAATTATGCGATCAGCGAGTCGCGAGTAAGGCTTCAAAATTTAAAAAATATGCGACCAGCGAGTAGCAAGTAAGGTTTTAAAATCGCAAGATTTGGCGCTCAACGAGTAGCGAGTAAGGCTTCAAAATTGAAAGAATATGCGATCAGCGAGTCGCAAGTAAGGCTTCAAAATTGAAAAAAAATGCGATCAGCGAGTAGCAAGTAAGGCTTTAAAATCGCAAGATTTGGCGATCAACGAGTAGCGAGTAAGGCTTCAAAATCGAAAGAATATGCGATCAGCGAGTTTTGAGTAAAGCTTCAAAATCGAAAGAATATGCGAACAGCAAGTCGCGAGTAAGGCTTCAAAATTGAAAAAATATGCGATCAGCGAAAAGCAAGTAAGGCTTTAAAATCGCAAGATTTTGCGATCAACGAGTAGCGAGTAAGGCTTCAAAATCGAAAGAATATGCGATCAGCGAGTCTTGAGTAAGGCTTCAAAATCGAAAGAATATGCGATCAGCGAGTCGCGAAGAAGGCTTTAAAATTGAAAAAATATGCGGTTAGCGAGTAGCAAGTAAGGCTTTAAAATCGCAATATTTGGCGATCAACGAATAGCGAGTAAGGCTTCAAAATCGAAAGAATATGCGATCAGCGAGTCGCGAGTATGGCTTCAAAATTGAAAGAATATGCGATCAGCAAGTCGCGAGTAAGGCTTCAAAATTGAAAAAATATGCGATCAGCGAGTAGCAAGTAAGGCTTTAAAATCGCAAGATTTGGCGATCAACGAGTAGCGAGTAAGGCTTCAAAATCCAAAGAATATGCGATCAGCGAGTCGCGAGTAAGGCTTCAAAATCGAAAGAATATGCGATCAGCGAGTAGCAAGTAAGGCTTTAAAATCGCAAGATTTGGCGATCAACGAGTAGCGAGTAAGGCTTCAAAATCGAAAAATTATGCGATCAGCGAGTCGCGAGTAAGGCTTCAAAATTTAAAAAATATGCGACCAGCGAGTAGCAAGTAAGGTTTTAAAATCGCAAGATTTGGCGATCAACGAGTAGCGAGTAAGGCTTCAAAATTGAAAGAATATGCGATCAGCGAGTCGCAAGTAAGGCTTCAAAATTGAAAAAAAATGCGATCAGCGAGTAGCAAGTAAGGCTTTAAAATCGCAAGATTTGGCGATCAACGAGTAGCGAGTAAGGCTTCAAAATCGAAAGAATATGCGATCAGCGAGTTTTGAGTAAAGCTTCAAAATCGAAAGAATATGCGATCAGCAAGTCGCGAGTAAGGCTTCAAAATTGAAAAAATATGCGATCAGCGAAAAGCAAGTAAGGCTTTAAAATCGCAAGATTTTGCGATCAACGAGTAGCGAGTAAGGCTTCAAAATCCAAAGAATATGCGATCAGCGAGTCGCGAGTAAGGCTTCAAAATCGAAAAAATATGCGATCAGCGAGTAGCAAGTAAGGCTTCAAAATCGAAAGAATATGCGATCAGCGAGGCGCGAAGAAGGCTTCAAAATTGACAAAAATATGCGATCAGCGAGTAGCAAGTAAGGCTTTAAAATCGCAAGATTTGGCGATCAACGAGTAGCGAGTAAGGCTTCAAAATCCAAAGAATATGCGATCAGCGAGTCGCGAGTAAGGCTTCAAAATCGAAAGAATATGCGATCAGCGAGTCGCGAAGAAGGCTTTAAAATCGCAAGATTTGGCGATCAACAAGTAGCGAGTAAGGCTTCAAAATCCAAAGAATATGCGATCAGCGAGTCTTGAGTAAAGCTTCAAAATCGAAAGAATATGCGATCAGCGAGTCGCGAAGAAGGCTTTAAAATCGAAAAAATATGCGATCAGCGAGTAGCAAGTAAGGCTTTAAAATCGCAAGATTTGGCGATCAACGAGTAGCGAGTAAGGCTTCAAAATCCAAAGAATATGCGATCAGCGAGTCGCGAGTAAGGCTTCAAAATCGAAAAAATATGCGATCAGCGAGTAGCAAGTAAGGCTTCAAAATCGAAAGAATATGCGATCAGCGAGGCGCGAAGAAGGCTTCAAAATTGACAAAAATATGCGATCAGCGAGTAGCAAGTAAGGCTTTAAAATCGCAAGATTTGGCGATCAACGAGTAGCGAGTAAGGCTTCAAAATCCAAAGAATATGCGATCAGCGAGTCGCGAGTAAGGCTTCAAAATCGAAAGAATATGCGATCAGCGAGTCGCGAAGAAGGCTTTAAAATCGCAAGATTTGGCGATCAACAAGTAGCGAGTAAGGCTTCAAAATCCAAAGAATATGCAATCAGCGAGTCGCGGGTAAGGCTTCAAAATCGAAAGAATATGCGATCAGTGAGTCGCGAAGAAGGCTTCAAAATTGAAAAAATATGCGATCAGCGAGTAGCAAGTAAGGCTTTAAAATCGCAAGATTTGGCGATCAACGAGTAGCGAGTAAGGCTTCAAAATTGAAAGAATATGCGATCAGCGAGTCGCAAGTAAGGCTTCAAAATTGAAAAAAAATGCGATCAGCGAGTAGCAAGTAAGGCTTTAAAATCGCAAGATTTGGCGATCAACGAGTAGCGAGTAAGGCTTCAAAATCGAAAGAATATGCGATCAGCGAGTCTTGAGTAAAGCTTCAAAATCGAAAGAATATGCGATCAGCGAGTCGCGAAGAAGGCTTTAAAATCGAAAAAATATGCGATCAGCGAGTAGCAAGTAAGGCTTTAAAATCGCAAGATTTGGCGATCAACGAGTAGCGAGTAAGGCTTCAAAATTTAAAGAATATGCGATCAGCGAGTCGCAAGTAATGCGTCAAAATCGAAAAAAAAAATGCGATCAGCGAGTAGCAAGTAAGGCTTTAAAATCGCAAGATTTGGCGATCAACGAGTAGCGAGTAAGGCTTCAAAATCGAAAGAATATGCGATCAGCGAGTCTTGAGTAAGGCTTCAAAATCGAAAGAATATGCGATCAGCGAGTCGCGAAGAAGGCTTCAAAATTGAAAAAATATGCGATCAGCGAGTAGCAAGTAAGGCTTTAAAATCGCAATATTTGGCGATCAACGAGTAGCGAGTAAGGCTTCAAAATCGAAAGAATATGCGATCAGCGAGTCGCGAGTATGGCTTCAAAATTGAAAGAATATGCGATCAGCAAGTCGCGAGTAAGGCTTCAAAATTGAAAAAATATGCGATCAGCGAGTAGCAAGTAAGGCTTTAAAATCGCAAGATTTGGCGATCAACGAGTAGCGAGTAAGGCTTCAAAATCCAAAGAATATGCGATCAGCGAGTCGCGAGTAAGGCTTCAAAATCGAAAGAATATGCGATCAGTGAGTCGCGAAGAAGGCATCAAAATTGAAAAAATATGCGATCAGCGAGTAGCAAGTAAGGCTTTAAAATCGCAAGATTTGGCGATCAACGAGTAGCGAGTAAGGCTTCAAAATCGAAAAATTATGCGATCAGCGAGTCGCGAGTAAGGCTTCAAAATTTAAAAAATATGCGACCAGCGAGTAGCAAGTAAGGTTTTAAAATCGCAAGATTTGGCGATCAACGAGTAGCGAGTAAGGCTTCAAAATTGAAAGAATATGCGATCAGCGAGTCGCAAGTAAGGCTTCAAAATTGAAAAAAAATGCGATCAGCGAGTAGCAAGTAAGGCTTTAAAATCGCAAGATTTGGCGATCAACGAGTAGCGAGTAAGGCTTCAAAATCGAAAGAATATGCGATCAGCGAGTCTTGAGTAAAGCTTCAAAATCGAAAGAATATGCGATCAGTGAGTCGCGAAGAAGGCTTCAAAATTGAAAAAATATGCGATCAGCGAGTAGCAAGTAAGGCTTTAAAATCGCAAGATTTGGCGATCAACGAGTAGCGAGTAAGGCTTCAAAATTTAAAGAATATGCGATCAGCGAGTCGCAAGTAAGGCGTCAAAATCGAAAAAAAAAATGCGATCAGCGAGTAGCAAGTAAGGCTTTAAAATCGCAAGATTTGGCGATCAACGAGTAGCGAGTAAGGCTTCAAAATCGAAAGAATATGCGATCAGCGAGTCTTGAGTAAGGCTTCAAAATCGAAAGAATATGCGATCAGCGAGTCGCGAAGAAGGCTTCAAAATTGAAAAAATATGCGATCAGCGAGTAGCAAGTAAGGCTTTAAAATCGCAATATTTGGCGATCAACGAGTAGCGAGTAAGGCTTCAAAATCGAAAGAATATGCGATCAGCGAGTCGCGAGTAAGGCTTCAAAATTGAAAGAATATGCGATCAGCAAGTCGCGAGTAAGGCTTCAAAATTGAAAAAATATGCGATCAGCGAGTAGCAAGTAAGGCTTTAAAATCGCAAGATTTGGCGATCAACGAGTAGCGAGTAAGGCTTCAAAATCCAAAGAATATGCGATCAGCGAGTCGCGAGTAAGGCTTCAAAATCGAAAGAATATGCGATCAGTGAGTCGCGAAGAAGGCATCAAAATTGAAAAAATATGCGATCAGCGAGTAGCAAGTAAGGCTTTAAAATTGCAAGATTTGGCGATCAACGAGTAGCGAGTTAGGCTTCAAAATCGAAAAATTATGCGATCAGCGAGTCGCGAGTAAGGCTTCAAAATTTAAAAAATATGCGACCAGCGAGTAGCAAGTAAGGTTTTAAAATCGCAAGATTTGGCGATCAACGAGTAGCGAGTAAGGCTTCAAAATTGAAAGAATATGCGATCAGCGAGTCGCAAGTAAGGCTTCAAAATTGAAAAAAAATGCGATCAGCGAGTAGCAAGTAAGGCTTTAAAATCGCAAGACTTGGCGATCAACGAGTAGCGAGTAAGGCTTCAAAATCGAAAGAATATGCGATCAGCGAGTCTTGAGTTAAGCTTCAAAATCAAAAGAATATGCGATCAGCGAGTCGCGAAGAAGGCTTCAAAATTGAAAAAATATGCGATCAGCGAGTAGCAAGTAAGGCTTTAAAATCGCAATATTTGGCGATCAACGAGTAGCGAGTAAGGCTTCAAAATCGAAAGAATATGCGATCAGCGAGTCGCGAGTAAGGCTTCAAAATTGAAAGAATATGCGATCAGCAAGTCGCGAGTAAGGCTTCAAAATTGAAAAAATATGCGATCAGCGAAAAGCAAGTAAGGCTTTAAAATCGCAAGATTTTGCGATCAACGAGTAGCGAGTAAGGCTTCAAAATCCAAAGAATATGCGATCAGCGAGTCGCGAGTAAGGCTTCAAAATCGAAAAAATATGCGATCAGCGAGTAGCAAGTAAGGCTTTAAAATCGCAAGATTTAACGATCAACGAGTAGCGAGTAAGGCTTCAAAATTGAAAGAATATGCGATCAGCGAGTCGCAAGTAAGGCTTCAATATCGGAAAAAAAAATGCGATCAGCGAGTAGCAAGTA
Source organism: Lacanobia oleracea (assembly GCA_950371165.1). Lineage (NCBI taxonomy): Eukaryota > Metazoa > Arthropoda > Insecta > Lepidoptera > Noctuidae > Lacanobia > Lacanobia oleracea. Next base: position 19,196,104 of record OX493413.1, read on the forward strand.
AGGCTTTAAAATCGCAAGATTTGGCGATCAATCAGTAGCGAGTAAGGCTTCAAAATCGAAAGAATATGCGATCAGCGAGTCTTGAGTAAGGCTTCAAAATCGAAAGAATATCCGATCAGCGAGTCGCGAGTAAGGCTTCAAAATTGAAAAAATATGCGATCAGCGAATAGCAAGTAAGGCTTTAAAATCGCAATATTTGGCGATCAACGAGTAGCGAGTAAGGCTTCAAAATCGAAAGAATATGCGATCAGCGAGTCGCGAGTAAGGCTTCAAAATTAAAAGAATATGCGATCAGCGAGTAGCAAGTAAGGCTTCAAAATCGAAAGAATATGCGATCAGCGAGTCGCGAAGAAGGCTTCAAAATTGACAAATATATGCGATCAGCGAGTAGCAAGTAAGGCTTTAAAATCGCAAGATTTAGCAATCAACGAGTAGCGAGTAAGGCTTCAAAATCCAAAGAATATGCGATCAGCGAGTCGCGAGTAAGGCTTCAAAATCGAAAGAATATGCGATCAGCAAGTCGCGAAGAAGGCTTCAAAATTGAAAAAATATGCGATGCGAGTAGCAAGTCAGGCTTTAAAATCGCAAGATTTGGCGTTCAACGAGTAGCGAGTAAGGCTTCAAAACGAAAGAATATGCGATCAGCGAGTCGCGAGTAAGGCTTCAAAATTGAAAAAATATGCGATCAGCGAGTTGCAAGTAAGGCTTTAAAATCGCAAGATTTGGCGATCAACGAGTAGCGAGTAAGGCTTCAAAATCGAAAGAATATGCGATCAGCGAGTCGCGAAGAAAGCTTCAAAATTGAAAAAATATGCGATCAGCGAGTAGCAAGTAAGGCTTCAAAATCGAAAGAATATGCGATCAGCGAGGCGCGAAGAAGGCTTCAAAATTGAAAAATATGCGATCAGCGAGTTGCAAGTAAGGCTTTAAAATCGCAAGACTTGGCGATCAACGATTAGCGAGTAAGGCTTCAAAATCGAAAGAATATGCGATCAGCGAGTTGCAAGTAAGGCTTTAAAATCGCAAGATTTGGCGAACAACGAGTAGCGAGTAAGGCTTCAAAATCGAAAGAATATGCGATCAGCGAGTCGCGAAGAAAGCTTCAAAATTGAAAGAATATGCGATCAGCGAGTCGCAAGTAAGGCTTCAAAATTGAAAAAATATGCAATCAGCGAGTTGCAAGTAAGGCTTTAAAATCGCAAGATTTGGCGAACAACGAGTAGCGAGTAAGGCTTCAAAATCGAAAGAATATGCGATCAGCGAGTCGCGAAGAAAGCTTCAAAATTGAAAGAATATGCGATCAGCGAGTCGCAAGTAAGGCTTCAAAATTGAAAAAAAATGCGATCAGCGAGTAGCAAGTAAGGCTTTAAAATCGCAAGATTTGGCGATCAACGAGTAGCGAGTAAGGCTTCAAAATCGAAAGAATATGCGATCAGCGAGTCTTGAGTAAAGCTTCAAAATCGAAAGAATATGCGATCAGCGAGTCGCGAAGAAGGCTTCAAAATTGAAAAAATATGCGATCAGCGAGTAGCAAGTAAGGCTTTAAAATCGCAATATTTGGCGATCAACGAGTAGCGAGTAAGGCTTCAAAATCGAAAGAATATGCGATCAGCGAATCGCGAGTAAGGCTTCAAAATTGAAAGAATATGCGATCAGCAAGTCGCGAGTAAGGCTTCAAATTGAAAAAATATGCGATCAGCGAAAAGCAAGTAAGGCTTTAAAATCGCAAGATTTTGCGATCAACGAGTAGCGAGTAAGGCTTCAAAATCCAAAGAATATGCGATCAGCGAGTCGCGAGTAAGGCTTCAAAATCGAAAAAATATGCGATCAGCGAGTAGCAAGTAAGGCTTTAAAATCGCAAGATTTGGCGATCAACGAGTAGCGAATAAGGCTTCAAAATTGAAAGAATATGCGATCAGCGAGTCGCAAGTAAGGCTTTAAAATTGAAAAAAAATGCGATCAGCGAGTAGCAAGTAAGGCTTTAAAATCGCAAGATTTGGCGATCAACGAGTAGCGAGTAAGGCTTCAAAATCGAAAGAATATGCGATCAGCGAGTCGCGAGTAAGGCTTCAAAATTGAATGAATATGCGATCAGCGAGTAGCAAGTAAGGCTTCAAAAGATAAAGAATATGCGATCAGCGAGTCGCGAGTAAGGCTTCAAAATCGAAAGAATATGCGATCAGCAAGTCGCGAAGAAGGCTTCAAAATTGAAAAAATATGCGATGCGAGTAGCAAGTCAGGCTTTAAAATCGCAAGATTTGGCGTTCAACGAGTAGCGAGTAAGGCTTCAAAATCGAAAGAATATGCGATCAGCGAGTCGCGAGTAAGGCTTCAAAATTGAAAAAATATGCGATCAGCGAGTTGCAAGTAAGGCTTTAAAATCGCAAGATTTGGCGATCAACAAGTAGCGAGTAAGGCTTCAAAATCGAAAGAATATGCGATCAGCGAGTCGCGAAGAAAGCTTCAAAATTGAAAAAATATGCGATCAGCGAGTAGCAAGTAAGGCTTCAAAATCGAAAGAATATGCGATCAGCGAGTCGCGAGTAAAGCTTCAAAATTGAAAAAATATGCGATCAGCGAGTAGCAAGTAAGGCTTTAAAATCGCAATATTTGGCGATCAACGAGTAGCGAGTAAGGCTTCAAAATCGAAAGAATATGCGATCAGCGAGTCGCGAGTAAGGCTTCAAAATTGAAAGAATATGCGATCAGCAAGTCGCGAGTAAGGCTTCAAAATTGAAAAAATATGCGATCAGCGAGTAGCAAGTAAGGCTTTAAAATCGCAAGATTTGGCGATCAACGAGTAGCGAGTAAGGCTTCAAAATCCAAAGAATATGCGATCAGCGAGTCGCGAGTAAGGCTTCAAAATCGAAGAAATATGCGATCAGTGAGTCGCGAAGAAGGCATCAAAATTGAAAAAATATGCCATCAGCGAGTAACAAGTAAGGCTTTAAAATCGCAAGATTTGGCGATTAGCGAGTCTTGAGTAAAGCTTCAAAATCGAAAGAATATGCGATCAGCGAGTCGCGAGTAAGGCTTCAAAATTGAAAAAATATGCGACCAGCGAGTAGCAAGTAAGGCTTTAAAATCGCAAGATTTGGCGATCAACGAGTAGCGAGTAAGGCTTCAAAATCGAAAGAATATGCGATCAGTGAGTCGCGAAGAAGGCATTGAAATTGAAAAAATATGCGATCAGCGAGTAGCAAGTAAGGCTTTAAAATCGCAAGATTTGGCGATCAACGAGTAGCGAGTAAGGCTTCAAAATCGAAAAATTATGCGATCAGCGAGTCGCGAGTAAGGCTTCAAAATTTAAAAAATATGCGACCAGCGAGTAGCAAGTAAGGTTTTAAAATCGCAAGATTTGGCGATCAACGAGTAGCGAGTAAGGCTTCAAAATTGAAAGAATATGCGATCAGCGAGTCGCAAGTAAGGCTTCAAAATTGAAAAAAAATGCGATCAGCGAGTAGCAAGTAAGGCTTTAAAATCGCAAGATTTGGCGATCAACGAGTAGCGAGTAAGGCTTCAAAATCGAAAGAATATGCGATCAGCGAGTCGCGAGTAAGGCTTCAAAATTGAAAGAATATGCGATCAGCGAGTAGCAAGTAAGGCTTCAAAATCGAAAGAATATGCGATCAGCGAGTCGCGAAGAAGGCTTCAAAATTGACAAATATATGCGATCAGCGAGTAGCAAGTAAGGCTTTAAAATCGCAAGATTTGGCGATCAACGAGTAGCGAGTAAGGCTTCAAAAGATAAAGAATATGCGATCAGCGAGTCGCGAGTAAGGCTTCAAAATCGAAAGAATATGCGATCAGCAAGTCGCGAAGAAGGCTTCAAAATTGAAAAAATATTCAATGCGAGTAGCAAGTCAGGCTTTAAAATCGCAAGATTTGGCGTTCAACGAGTAGCGAGTAAGGCTTCAAAATCGAAAGAATATGCGATCAGCGAGTCGCGAGTAAGGCTTCAAAATTGAAAAAATATGCGATCAGCGAGTTGCAAGTAAGGCTTTAAAATCGCAAGATTTGGCGATCAACGAGTAGCAAGTAAGGCTTCAAAATCCAAAGAATATGCGATCAGCGAGTCGCGAGTAAGGCTTCAAAATCGAAAGAATATGCGATCAGCGAGTCGCGAAGAAGGCATCAAAATTGAAAAAATATGCCATCAGCGAGTAGCAAGTAAGGCTTTAAAATCGCAAGATTTGGCGATCAACGAGTAGCGAGTAAGGCTTCAAAATTGAAAGAATATGCGATCAGCGAGTCGCAAGTAAGGCTTCAAAATTGAAAAAAAATGCGATCAGCGAGTAGCAAGTAAGGTTTTAAAATCGCAAGATTTGGCGATCAACGAGTAGCGAGTAAGGCTTCAAAATTGAAAGAATATGCGATCAGCGAGTCGCAAGTAAGGCGTCAAAATCGAAAAAAAAAATGCGATCAGCGAGTAGAAAGTAAGGCTTTAAAATCGCAAGATTTGGCGATCAACGAGTAGCGAGTAAGGCTTCAAAATCGAAAGAATATGCGATCAGCGAGTCTTGAGTAAGGCTTCAAAATCGAAAGAATATGCGATCAGCGAGTCGCGAAGAAGGCTTCAAAATTGAATAAATATGCGATCAGCGAGTAGCAAGTAAGGCTTTAAAATCGCAATATTTGGCGATCAACGAGTAGCGAGTAAGGCTTTAAAATCGCAAGATTTTGCGATCAACGAGTAGCGAGTAAGGCTTCAAAATCCAAAGAATATGCGATCAGCGAGTCGCGAGTAAGGCTTCAAAATCGAAAAAATATGCGATCAGCGAGTAGCAAGTAAGGCTTTTAAATCGCAAGATTTAACGATCAACGAGTAGCGAGTAAGGCTTCAAAATTGAAAGAATATGCGATCAGCGAGTCGCAAGTAAGGCTTCAATATCGAAAAAAAAAATGCGATCAGCGAGTAGCAAGTAAGGCTTTAAAATCGCAAGATTTGGCGATCAACCAGTAGCGAGTAAGGCTTCAAAATCGAAAAAATATGCGATCAGCGAGTCTTGAGTAAGGCTTCAAAATCGAAAGAATATGCGATCAGCGAGTCGCGAAGAAGGCTTCAAAATTGAAAAAATATGCGATCAGCGAGTAGCAAGTAAGGCTTTAAAATCGCAATATTTGGCGATCAACGAGTAGCGAGTAAGGCTTCAAAATCGAAAGAATATGCGATCAGCGAGTCGCGAGTAAGGCTTCAAACTTGAAATAATATGCGATCAGCGAGTAGCAAGTAAGGCTTCAAAATCGAAAGAATATGCGATCAGCGAGTCGCGAAGAAGGCTTCAAAATTGACAAATATATGCGATCAGCGAGTAGCAAGTAAGGCTTTAAAATCGCAAGATTTAGCAATCAACGAGTAGCGAGTAAGGCTTCAAAATCCAAAGAATATGCGATCAGCGAGTCGCGAGTAAGGCTTCAAAATCGAAAGAATATGCGATCAGCAAGTCGCGAAGAAGGCTTCAAAATTGAAAAAATATGCGATGCGAGTAGCAAGTCAGGCTTTAAAATCGCAAGATTTGGCGTTCAACGAGTAGAGAGTAAGGCTTCAAAACGAAAGAATATGCGATCAGCGAGTCGCGAGTAAGGCTTCAAAATTGAAAAAATATGCGATCAGCGAGTTGCAAGTAAGGCTTTAAAATCGCAAGATTTGGCGATCAACGAGTAGCGTGTAAGGCTTCAAAATCGAAAGAATATGCGATCAGCGAAACGCGAAGAAAGCTTCAAAATTGAAAAAATATGCGATCAGCGAGTAGCAAGTAAGGCTTCAAAATCGAAAGAATATGCGATCAGCGAGGCGCGAAGAAGGCTTCAAAATTGAAAAAATATGCGATCAGCGAGTTGCAAGTAAGGCTTTAAAATCGCAAGACTTGGCGATCAACGAGTAGCGAGTAAGGCTTCAAAATCGAAAGAATATGCGATCAGCGAGTCGCGAGTAAGGCTTCAAAATTGAAAAAATATGCAATCAGCGAGTTGCAAGTAAGGCTTTAAAATCGCAAGATTTGGCGATCAACGAGTAGCGAGTAAGGCTTCAAAATCGAAAGAATATGCGATCAGCGAGTCGCGAAGAAAGCTTCAAAATTGAAAGAATATGCGATCAGCGAGTCGCAAGTAAGGCTTCAAAATTGAAAAAAAATGCGATCAGCGAGTAGCAAGTAAGGCTTTAAAATCGCAAGATTTGGCGATCAACGAGTAGCGAGTAAGGCTTCAAAATCGAAAGAATATGCGATCAGCGAGTCTTGAGTAAGGCTTCAAAATCGAAAGAATATGCGATCAGCGAGTCGCGAAGAAGGCTTAAAAATTGAAAAAATATGCGATCAGCGAGTAGCAAGTAAGGCTTTAAAATCGCAATATTTGGCGATCAACGAGTAGCGAGTAAGGCTTCAAAATCGAAAGAATATGCGATCAGCGAGTCGCGAGTAAGGCTTCAAAATTGAAAGAATATGCGATCAGCAAGTCGCGAGTAAGGCTTCAAAATTGAAAAAATATGCGATCAGCGAAAAGCAAGTAAGGCTTTAAAATCGCAAGATTTTGCGATCAACGAGTAGCGAGTAAGGCTTCAAAATCCAAAGAATATGAGATCAGCGAGTCGCGAGTAAGGCTTCAAAATCGAAAAAATATGCGATCAGCGAGTAGCAAGTAAGGCTTTAAAATCGCAAGATTTGGCGATCAACGAGTAGCGAATAAGGCTTCAAAATTGAAAGAATATGCGATCAGCTAGTCGCAAGTAAGGCTTTAAAATCGAAAAAAAAAATGCGATCAGCGAGTAGCAAGTAAGGCTTTAAAATCGCAAGATTTGGCGATCAACCAGTATCGCTACTGGTTGATCGCCAAATCTTGCGATTTTAAAGCCTTACTTGCATCCAAAGAATATGCGATCAGCGAGTCGCGAGTAAGGCTTCAAAATCGAAAAAATATGCGATCAGCGAGTAGCAAGTAAGGCTTTAAAATCGCAAGATTTGGCGATCAACGAGTAGCGAATAAGGCTTCAAAATTGAAAGAATATGCGATCAGCGAGTAGCAAGTAAGGCTTCAAAATCGAAAGAATATGCGATCAGCGAGGCGCGAAGAAGGCTTCAAAATCGAAAGAATATGCGATCAGCGAGTCTTGAGTAAGGCTTCAAAATCGAAAGAATATGCGATCAGCGAGTCGCGAAGAAGGCTTCAAAATTGAAAAAATATGCGATCAGCGAGTAGCAAGTAAGGCTTTAAAATCGCAATATTTGGCGATCAACGAGTAGCGAGTAAGGCTTCAAAATCGAAACAATATGCGATCAGCGAGTCGCGAGTAAGGCTTCAAAATTGAAAGAATATGCGATCAGCGAGTAGCAAGTAAGGCTTCAAAATCGAAAGAATATGCGATCAGCGAGTCGCGAAGAAGGCTTCAAAATTGAAAAATATATGCGATTAGCGAGAAGCAAGTAAGGCTTTAAAATCGCAAGATTTAGCAATCAACGAGTAGCGAGTAAGGCTTCATAAATCCAAAGAACATGCGATCAGCGAGTCGCGAGTAAGGCTTCAAAATCGAAAGAATATGCGATCAGCAAGTCGCGAAGAAGGCTTCAAAATTGAAAAAATATGCGATGCGAGTAGCAAGTCAGGCTTTAAAATCGCAAGATTTAGCGTTAAACGAGTAGCGAGTAAGGCTTCAAAATCGAAAGAATATGCGATCAGCGAGTCGCGAGTAAGGCTTCAAAATTTAAAAAATATTTTATCAGCGAGTTGCAAGTAAGGCTTTAAAATCGCAAGATTTATCGATCAACGAGTAGCGAGTAAGGCTTCAAAATCGAAAGAATATGCGATCAGCGAGTCGCGAGTAAGGCTTCAAAATTGAAAGAATATGCGATCAGCGAGTAGCAAGTAAGGCTTCAAAATCGAAAGATTTAGCAATCAACGAGTAGCGAGTAAGGCTTCAAAATCCAAAGAATATGCGATCAGCGAGTCGCGAGTAAGGCTTTAAAATCGCAAGATTTGGCGATCAACGAGTAGCGAGTAAGGCTTCAAAATCGAAAGAATATGCGATCAGCGAGTCGCGAGTAAGGCTTCAAAATTGAAAAAATATGCGATCAGCGAGTAGCAAGTAAGGCTTCAAAATCGAAAGAATATGCGATCAGCGAGGCGCGAGGAAGGCTTCAAAATTGAAAAAATATGCGATCAGCGAATTGCAAGTAAGGCTTTAAAATCGCAAGATTTGGCGATCAACGAGTAGCGAGTAAGGCTTCAAAATCGAAAGAATATGCGATCAGCGAGTCGCGAGTAAGGCTTCAAAATTGAAAAAATATGCGATCAGCGAGTTGCAAGTAAGGCTTTAAAATCGCAAGATTTGGCGATCAACGAGTAGCGAGTAAGGCTTCAAAATCGAAAAAATATGCGATCAGCGATTCACGAAGAAAGCTTCAAAATTGAAAGAATATGCGATCAGCAAGTCGCGAGTAAGGCTTCAAAATTGAAAAAATATGCGATCAGCGAGTAGCAAGTAAGGCTTTAAAATCGCAAGATTTGGCGATCAACGAGTAGCGAGTAAGGCTTCAAAATCCAAAGAATATGCGATCAGCGAGTCGAGAGTAAGGCTTAAAAATCGAAAGAATATGCGATCAGTGAGTCGCGAAGAAGGCATCAAAATTGAAAAAATATGCGATCAGCGAGTAGCAAGTAAGGCTTTAAAATCGCAAGATTTGGCGATCAACGAGTAGCGAGTAAGGCTTCAAAATCGAAAAATTATGCGATCAGCGAGTAGCAAGTAAGGCTTCAAAATCGAAAGAATATGCGATCAGCGAGTCGCGAAGAAGGCTTCAAAATTGACAAATATATGCGATCAGCGAGTAGCAAGTAAGGCTTTAAAATCGCAAGATTTAGCAATCAACGAGTAGCGAGTAAGCTTCAAAATCCAAAGAATATGCGATCAGCGAGTCGCGAGTAAGGCTTCAAAATCGAAAGAATATGCGATCAGCGAGTCGCGAAGAAGGCTTCAAAATTGAAAAAATATGCGATCAGCGAGTTGCAAGTAAGGCTTTAAAATCGCAAGATTTGGCGATCAACGAGTAGCGAGTAAGGCTTCAAAATCGAAAGAATATGCGATCAGCGAGTCGTGAGTAAGGCTTCAAAATTGAAAAAATATGCGATCAGCGAGTAGCAAGTAAGGCTTCAAAACCGAAAGAATATGCGATCAGCGAGGCGCGAAGAAGGCTTCAAAATTGAAAAAATATGCGATCAGCGAGTTGCAAGTAAGGCTTTAAAATCGCAAGATTTGGCGATCAACGAGTAGCGAGTAAGGCTTCAAAATCGAAAGAATATGCGATCAGCGAGTCGCGAGTAAGGCTTCAAAATTGAAAAAATATGCGATCAGCGAGTTGCAAGTATGGCTTTAAAATCGCAAGATTTGGCGATCAACGAGTAGCGAGTAAGGCTTCAAAATCGAAAAAATATGCGATCAGCGATTCACGAAGAAAGCTTCAAAATTGAAAGAATATGCGATCAGCAAGTCGCGAGTAAGGCTTCAAAATTGAAAAAATATGCGATCAGCGAGTAGCAAGTAAGGCTTTAAAATCGCAAGATTTGGCGATCAACGAGTAGCGAGTAAGGCTTCGAAATCCAAAGAATATGCGATCAGCGAGTCGAGAGTAAGGCTTCAAAATCGAAAGAATATGCGATCAGTGAGTCGCGAAGAAGGCATCAAAATTGAAAAAATATGCGATCAGCGAGTAGCAAGTAAGGCTTTAAAATCGCAAGATTTGGCGATCAACGAGTAGCGAGTAAGGCTTCAAAATCGAAAAATAATGCGATCAGCGAGTCGCGAGTAAGGCTTCAAAATTGAAAGAATATGCGATCAGCGAGTCGCGAGTAAGGCTTCAAAATTGAAAGAATATGCGATCAGCGAGTAGCAAGTAAGGCTTCAAAATCGAAAGAATATGCGATCAGCGAGTCGCGAGTAAGGCTTCAAAATTGACAAATATATGCGATCAGCGAGTAGCAAGTAAGGCTTTAAAATCGCAAGATTTAGCAATCAACGAGTAGCGAGTAAGGCTTCAAAATCCAAAGAATATGCGATCAGCGAGTCGCGAGTAAGGCTTCAAAATCGAAAGAATATGCGATCAGCAAGTCGCGAAGAAAGCTTCAAAATTGAAAAAATATGCGATGCGAGTAGCAAGTCAGGCTTTAAAATCGCAAGATTTGGCGTTCAACGAGTAGCGAGTAAGGCTTCAAACCGAAAGAATATGCGAGCAGCGAGTCGCGAGTAAGGCTTCAAAATTGAAAAAATATGCGATCAGCGAGTTGCAAGTAAGGCTTTAAAATCGCAAGATTTATCGATCAACGAGTAGCGAGTAAGGCTTCAAAATCGAAAGAATATGCGATCAGCGAGTCGCGAGTAAGGCTTCAAAATTGAAAGAATATGCGATCAGCGAGTAGCAAGTAAGGCTTCAAAATCGAAAGAATATGCGATCAGCGAGTCGCGAAGAAGGCTTCAAAATTGACAAATATATGCGATCAGCGAGTAGCAAGTAAGGCTTTAAAATCGCAAGATTTAGCAATCAACGAGTAGCGAGTAAGGCTTCAAAATCCAAAGAATATGCGATCAGCGAGTCGCGAGTAAGGCTTTAAAATCGCAAGATTTGGCGATCAACGAGTAGCGAGTAAGGCTTCAAAATCGAAAGAATATGCGATCAGCGAGTCGCGAGTAAGGCTTCAAAATTGAAAAAATATGCGATCAGCGAGTAGCAAGTAAGGCTTCAAAATCGAAAGAATATGCGATCAGCGAGGCGCGAAGAAGGCTTCAAAATTGAAAAAATATGCGATCAGCGAGTTGCAAGTAAGGCTTTAAAATCGCAAGATTTGGCGATCAACGAGTAGCGAGTAAGGCTTCAAAATCGAAAGAATATGCGATCAGCGAGTCGCGAGTAAGGCTTCAAAATTGAAAAAATATGCGATCAGCGAGTTGCAAGTAAGGCTTTAAAATCGCAAGATTTGGCGATCAACGAGTAGCGAGTAAGGCTTCAAAATCGAAAAAATATGCGATCAGCGATTCACGAAGAAAGCTTCAAAATTGAAAGAATATGCGATCAGCAAGTCGCGAGTAAGGCTTCAAAATTGAAAAAATATGCGATCAGCGAGTAGCAAGTAAGGCTTTAAAATCGCAAGATTTGGCGATCAACGAGTAGCGAGTAAGGCTTCAAAATCCAAAGAATATGCGATCAGCGAGTCGAGAGTAAGGCTTAAAAATCGAAAGAATATGCGATCAGTGAGTCGCGAAGAAGGCATCAAAATTGAAAAAATATGCGATCAGCGAGTAGCAAGTAAGGCTTTAAAATCGCAAGATTTGGCGATCAACGAGTAGCGAGTAAGGCTTCAAAATCGAAAAATTATGCGATCAGCGAGTAGCAAGTAAGGCTTCAAAATCGAAAGAATATGCGATCAGCGAGTCGCGAAGAAGGCTTCAAAATTGACAAATATATGCGATCAGCGAGTAGCAAGTAAGGCTTTAAAATCGCAAGATTTAGCAATCAACGAGTAGCGAGTAAGCTTCAAAATCCAAAGAATATGCGATCAGCGAGTCGCGAGTAAGGCTTCAAAATCGAAAGAATATGCGATCAGCGAGTCGCGAGTAAGGCTTCAAAATTGAAAAAATATGCGATCAGCGAGTTGCAAGTAAGGCTTTAAAATCGCAAGATTTGGCGATCAACGAGTAGCGAGTAAGGCTTCAAAATCGAAAGAATATGCGATCAGCGAGTCGCGAGTAAGGCTTCAAAATTGAAAAAATATGCGATCAGCGAGTAGGAAGTAAGGCTTCAAAATCGAAAGAATATGCGATCAGCGAGGCGCGAAGAAGGCTTCAAAATTGAAAAAAAATGCGATCAGCGAGTTGCAAGTAAGGCTTTAAAATCGCAAGATTTGGCGATCAACGAGTAGCGAGTAAGGCTTCAAAATCGAAAGAATATGCGATCAGCGAGTCGCGAGTAAGGCTTCAAAATTGAAAAAATATGCGATCAGCGAGTTGCAAGTAAGGCTTTAAAATCGCAAGATTTGGCGATCAACGAGTAGCGAGTAAGGCTTCAAAATCGAAAAAATATGCGATCAGCGATTCACGAAGAAAGCTTCAAAATTGAAAGAATATGCGATCAGCAAGTCGCGAGTAAGGCTTCAAAATTGAAAAAATATGCGATCAGCGAGTAGCAAGTAAGGCTTTAAAATCGCAAGATTTGGCGATCAACGAGTAGCGAGTAAGGCTTCGAAATCCAAAGAATATGCGATCAGCGAGTCGAGAGTAAGGCTTCAAAATCGAAAGAATATGCGATCAGTGAGTCGCGAAGAAGGCATCAAAATTGAAAAAATATGCGATCAGCGAGTAGCAAGTAAGGCTTTAAAATCGCAAGATTTGGCGATCAACGAGTAGCGAGTAAGGCTTCAAAATCGAAAAATTATGCGATCAGCGAGTCGCGAGTAAGGCTTCAAAATTGAAAGAATATGCGATCAGCGAGTCGCGAGTAAGGCTTCAAAATTGATAGAATATGCGATCAGCGAGTAGCAAGTAAGGCTTCAAAATCGAAAGAATATGCGAGCAGCGAGTCGCGAAGAAGGCTTCAAAATTGACAAATATATGCGATCAGCGAGTAGCAAGTAAGGCTTTAAAATCGCAAGATTTAGCAATCAACGAGTAGCGAGTAAGGCTTCAAAATCCAAAGAATATGCGATCAGCGAGTCGCGAGTAAGGCTTCAAAATCGAAAGAATATGCGATCAGCAAGTCGCGAAGAAGGCTTCAAAATTGAAAAAATATGCGATGCGAGTAGCAAGTCAGGCTTTGAAATCGCAAGATTTGGCGTTCAACGAGTAGCGAGTAAGGCTTCAAACCGAAAGAATATGCGAGCAGCGAGTCGCGAGTAAGGCTTCAAAATTGAAAAAATATGCGATCAGCGAGTTGCAAGTAAGGCTTTAAAATCGCAAGATTTGGCGATCAACGAGTAGCGAGTAAGGCTTCAAAATCGAAAGAATATGCGATCAGCGAGTCGCGAAGAAAGCTTCAAAATTGAAAAAATATGCGATCAGCGAGTAGCAAGTAAGGCTTCAAAATCGAAAGAATATGCGATCAGCGAGGCGCGAAGAAGGCTTCAAAATTGACAAATATATGCGATCAGCGAGTAGCAAGTAAGGCTTTAAAATCGCAAGATTTAGCAATCAACGAGTAGCGAGTAAGGCTTCAAAATCCAAAGAATATGCGATCAGCGAGTCGCGAGTAAGGCTTCAAAATCGAAAGAATATGCGATCAGCAAGTCGCGAAGAAGGCTTCAAAATTGAAAAAATATGCGATGCGAGTAGCAAGTCAGGCTTTGAAATCGCAAGATTTGGCGTTCAACGAGTAGCGAGTAAGGCTTCAAACCGAAAGAATATGCGAGCAGCGAGTCGCGAGTAAGGCTTCAAAATTGAAAAAATATGCGATCAGCGAGTTGCAAGTAAGGCTTTAAAATCGCAAGATTTGGCGATCAACGAGTAGCGAGTAAGGCTTCAAAATCGAAAGAATATGCGATCAGCGAGTCGCGAAGAAAGCTTCAAAATTGAAAAAATATGCGATCAGCGAGTAGCAAGTAAGGCTTCAAAATCGAAAGAATATGCGATCAGCGAGGCGCGAAGAAGGCTTCAAAATTGAAAAAATATGCGATCAGCGAGTTGCAAGTAAGGCTTTAAAATCGCAAGATTTGGCGATCAACGAGTAGCGAGTAAGGCTTCAAAATCGAAAGAATATGCGATCAGCAAGTCGCGAAGAAGGCTTCAAAATTGAAAAAATATGCGATCAGCGAGTTGCAAGTAAGGCTTTAAAATCGCAAGATTTGGCGATCAACGAGTAGCGAGTAAGGCTTAAAAATCGAAAGAATATGCGATCAGCGAGTCACGAAGAAAGCTTCAAAATTGAAAGAGTATGCGATCAGCGAGTAGCAAGTAAGGCTTCAAAATCGAAAGAATATGCGATCAGCGAGGCGCGAAGAAGGCTTCAAAATTGAAAAAATATGCGATCAGCGAGTTGCAAGTAAGGCTTTAAAATCGCAAGATTTGGCGATCAACGAGTAGCGAGTAAGGCTTCAAAATCGAAAGAATATGCGATCAGCAAGTAGCGAGTAAGGCTTCAAAATTGAAAAAATATGCGATCAGCGACTAGCAAGTAAGGCTTTAAAATCGCAAGATTTGGCGATCAACGAGTAGCGAGTAAGGCTTCAAAATCCAAAGAATATGCGATCAGCGAGTCGCGAGTAAGGCTTCAAAATCGAAAGAATATGCGATCAGTGAGTCGCGAAGAAGGCATTAAAATTGAAAAAATATGCGATCAGCGAGTAGCAAGTAAGGCTTTAAAATCGCAAGATTTGGCGATCAACGAGTAGCGAGTAAGGCTTCAAAATCGAAAAATTATGCGATCAGCGAGTCGCGAGTAAGGCTTTAAAATCGCAAGATTTGGCGATCAACGAGTAGCGAGTAAGGCTTCAAAATTGAAAGAATATGCGATCAGCGAGTCGCAAGTAAGGCTTCAAAATCGAAAAAAAAAATGCGACCAGCGAGTAGCAAGTAAGGCTTTAAAATCGCAAGATTTGGCGATCAACGAGTAGCGAGTAAGGCTTCAAAATCCAAAGAATATGCAATCAGCGAGTCGCGGGTAAGGCTTCAAAATCGAAAGAATATGCGATCAGCAAGTCGCGAAGAAGGCTTCAAAATTGAAAAAATATGCGATGCGAGTAGCAAGTCAGGCTTTAAAATCGCAAGAATTGGCGTTCAACGAGAAGCGAGTAAGGCTTCAAAATCGAAAGAATATGCGATCAGCGAGTCGCGAGTAAGGCTTCAAAATTGAAAAAATATGCGATCAGCGAGTTGCAAGTAAGGCTTTAAAATCGCAAGATTTGGCGATCACCGAGTAGCGAGTAAGGCTTCAAAATCGAAAGAATATGCGATCAGCGAGTCGCGAGTAAGGCTTCAAAATTGAAAGAATATGCGATCAGCGAGTAGCAAGTAAGGCTTCAAAATCGAAAGAATATGCGATCAGCGAGTCGCGAAGAAGGCTTCAAAATTGACAAATATATGCGATCAGCGAGTAGCAAGTACGGCTTTAAAATCGCAAGATTTAGCAATCAACGAGTAGCGAGTAAGGCTTCAAAATCCAAAGAATATGCGATCAGCGAGTCGCGAGTAAGGCTTCAAAATCGAAAGAATATGCGATCAGCGAGTCGCGAGTAAGGCTTCAAAATCGAAAGAATATGCGATCAGCGAAGCGCGAGTAAGGCTTCAAAATCGAAAGAATATGCGATCAGTGAGTCGCGAAGAAGGCATCAAAATTGAAAAAATATGCGATCAGCGAGTAGCAAGTAAGGCTTTAAAATCGCAAGATTTGGCGATCAACGAGTAGCGAGTAAGGCTTCAAAATCGAAAAATTATGCGATCAGCGAGTCGCGAGTAAGGCTTCAAAATTGAAAAAATATGCGACCAGCGAGTAGCAAGTAAGGCTTTTAAATCGCAAGATTTGGCGATCAACGAGTAGCGAGTAAGGCTTCAAAATTGAAAGAATATGCGATCAGCGAGTCGCAAGTAAGGCTTCAAAATTGAAAAAAAAATGCGATCAGCGAGTAGCAAGTAAGGCTTTAAAATCGCAAGATTTGGCGATCAACGAGTAGCGAGTAAGGCTTCAAAATCCAAAGAATATGCAATCAGCGAGTCGCGGGTAAGGCTTCAAAATCGAAAGAATATGCGATAAGCGAGTCGCGAAGAAGGCTTCAAAATTGAAAAAATATGCGATCAGCGAGTAGCAAGTAAGGCTTTAAAATCGCAATATTTGGTTATCAACGAGTAGCGAGTAAGGCTTCAAAATCGAAAGAATATGCGATCAGCGAGTCGCGAGTAAGGCTTCAAAATTGAAAGAATATGCGATCAGCGAGTCGCGAAGAAGGCTTTAAAATCGCAAGATTTGGCGATCAACAAGTAGCGAGTAAGACTTCAAAATCCAAAGAATATGCAATCAGCGAGTCGCGGGTAAGGCTTCAAAATCGAAAGAATATGCGATCAGTGAGTCGCGAAGAAGGCTTCAAAATTGAAAAAATATGCGATCGGCGAGTAGCAAGTAAGGCTTTAAAATCGCAAGATTTGGCGATCAACGAGTAGCGAGTAAGGCTTCAAAATTGAAAGAATATGCGATCAGCGAGTTGCAAGTAAGGCTTCAAAATTGAAAAAAAATGCGATCAGCGAGTAGCAAGTAAGGCTTTAAAATCGCAAGATTTGGCGATCAACGAGTAGCGAGTAAGGCTTCAAAATCGAAAGAATATGCGATCAGCGAGTCTTGAGTAAAGCTTCAAAATCGAAAGAATATGCGATCAGCGAGTCGCGAAGAAGGCTTCAAAATTGAAAAAATATGCGATCAGCGAGTAGCGAGTAAGGCTTTAAAATCGCAATATTTGGCGATCAACGAGTAGCGAGAAAGGCTTCAAAATCGAAAGAATATGCGATCAGCGAGTCGCGAGTAAGGCTTCAAAATTGAAAGAATATGCGATCAGCGAGTAGCAAGTAAGCCTTCAAAATCGAAAGAATATGCGATCAGCGAGTCGCGATGAAGGCTTCAAAATTGACAAATATATGCGATCAGCGAGTAGCAAGTACGGCTTTAAAATCGCAAGATTTAGCAATCAACGAGTAGCGAGTAAGGCTTCAAAATCCAAAGAATATGCGATCAGCGAGTCGCGAGTAAGGCTTCAAAATCGAAAGAATATGCGATCAGCGAGTCGCGAGTAAGGCTTCAAAATCGAAAGAATATGCGATCAGCGAGGCGCGAGTAAGGCTTCAAAATCGAAAGAATATGCGATCAGTGAGTCGCGAAGAAGGCATCAAAATTGAAAAAATATGCGATCAGCGAGTAGCAAGTAAGGCTTTAAAATCGCAAGATTTGGCGATCAACGAGTAGCGAGTAAGGCTTCAAAATCGAAAAATTATGCGATCAGCGAGTCGCGAGTAAGGCTTCAAAATTGAAAAAATATGCGACCAGCGAGTAGCAAGTAAGGCTTTTAAATCGCAAGATTTGGCGATCAACGAGTAGCGAGTAAGGCTTCAAAATTGAAAGAATATGCGATCAGCGAGTCGCAAGTAAGGCTTCAAAATTGAAAAAAAAATGCGATCAGCGAGTAGCAAGTAAGGCTTTAAAATCGCAAGATTTGGCGATCAACGAGTAGCGAGTAAGGCTTCAAAATCCAAAGAATATGCAATCAGCGAGTCGCGGGTAAGGCTTCAAAATCGAAAGAATATGCGATCAGCGAGTCGCGAAGAAGGCTTTAAAATTGAAAAAATATGCGATCAGCGAGTAGCAAGTAAGGCTTTAAAATCGCAATATTTGGCGATCAACAAGTAGCGAGTAAGGCTTCAAAATCCAAAGAATATGCAATCAGCGAGTCGCGGGTAAGGCTTCAAAATCGAAAGAATATGCGATAAGTGAGTCGCGAAGAAGGCTTCAAAATTGAAAAAATATGCGATCGGCGAGTAGCAAGTAAGGCTTTAAAATCGCAAGATTTGGCGATCAACGAGTAGCGAGTAAGGCTTCAAAATTGAAAGAATATGCGATCAGCGAGTCGCAAGTAAGGCTTCAAAATTGAAAAAAAATGCGATCAGCGAGTAGCAAGTAAGGCTTTAAAATCGCAAGATTTGGCGATCAACGAGTAGCGAGTAACGCTTCAAAATCGAAAGAATATGCGATCAGCGAGTCTTGAGTAAAGCTTCAAAATCGAAAGAATATGCGATCAGCGAGTCGCGAAGAAGGCTTCAAAATTGAAAAAATATGCGATCAGCGAGTAGCAAGTAAGGCTTTAAAATCGCAATATTTGGCGATCAACGAGTAGCGAGAAAGGCTTCAAAATCGAAAGAATATGCGATCAGCGAGTCGCGAGTAAGGCTTCAAAATTGAAAGAATATGCGATCAGCAAATCGCGAGTAAGGCTTCAAAATTGAAAAAATATGCGATCAGCGAAAAGCAAGTAAAGCTTTAAAATCGCAAGATTTTGCGATCAACGAGTAGCGAGTAAGGCTTCAAAATCCAAAGAATACGCGATCAGCGAGTCGCGAGTAAGGCTTCAAAATCGAAAAAATATGCGATCAGCGAGTAGTAAGTAAGGCTTTAAAATCGCAAGATTTGGCGATCAACGAGTAGCGAGTAAGGCTTCAAAATTGAAAGAATATGCGATCAGCGAGTCGCAAGTAAGGCTTCAAAATCGAAAAAAAAAATGAGACCAGCGAGTAGCAAGTAAGGCTTTAAAATCGCAAGATTTGGCGATCAACGAGTAGCGAGAAAGGCTTCAAAACCGAAAGAATATGCGATCAGCGAGTCTTGAGTAAGGCTTCAAAATCGAAAGAATATGCGATCAGCGAGTCGCGAAGAAGGCTTCAAAATTGAAAAAATATGCGATCAGCGAGTAGCAAGTAAGGCTTTAAAATCGCAATATTTGGCGATCAACGAGTAGCGAGTAAGGCTTCAAAATCGAAAAATTATGCGATCAGCGAGTCGCGAGTAAGGCTTTAAAATCGCAAGATTTGGCGATCAACGAGTAGCGAGTAAGGCTTCAAAATCGAAAGAATATGCGATCAGCAAGTCGCGAAGAAGGCTTCAAAATTGAAAAAATATGCGATCATTGAGTTGCAAGTAAGGCTTTAAAATCGCAAGATTTGGCGATCAACGAGTAGCGAGTAAGGCTTAAAAATCGAAAGAATATGCGATCAGCGAGTCACGAAGAAAGCTTCAAAATTGAAAGAGTATGCGATCAGCGAGTAGCAAGTAAGGCTTCAAAATCGAAAGAATATGCGATCAGCGAGGCGCGAAGAAGGCTTCAAAATTGAAAAAATATGCGATCAGCGAGTTGCAAGTAAGGCTTTAAAATCGCAAGATTTGGCGATCAACGAGTAGCGAGTAAGGCTTCAAAATCGAAAGAATATGCGATCAGCAAGTAGCGAGTAAGGCTTCAAAATTGAAAAAATATGCGATCAGCGACTAGCAAGTAAGGCTTTAAAATCGCAAGATTTGGCGATCAACGAGTAGCGAGTAAGGCTTCAAAATCCAAAGAATATGCGATCAGCGAGTCGCGAGTAAGGCTTCAAAATCGAAAGAATATGCGATCAGTGAGTCGCGAAGAAGGCATTAAAATTGAAAAAATATGCGATCAGCGAGTAGCAAGTAAGGCTTTAAAATCGCAAGATTTGGCGATCAACGAGTAGCGAGTAAGGCTTCAAAATCGAAAAATTATGCGATCAGCGAGTCGCGAGTAAGGCTTTAAAATCGCAAGATTTGGCGATCAACGAGTAGCGAGTAAGGCTTCAAAATTGAAAGAATATGCGATCAGCGAGTCGCAAGTAAGGCTTCAAAATCGAAAAAAAAAATGCGACCAGCGAGTAGCAAGTAAGGCTTTAAAATCGCAAGATTTGGCGATCAACGAGTAGCGAGTAAGGCTTCAAAATCCAAAGAATATGCAATCAGCGAGTCGCGGGTAAGGCTTCAAAATCGAAAGAATATGCGATCAGCAAGTCGCGAAGAAGGCTTCAAAATTGAAAAAATATGCGATGCGAGTAGCAAGTCAGGCTTTAAAATCGCAAGAATTGGCGTTCAACGAGAAGCGAGTAAGGCTTCAAAATCGAAAGAATATGCGATCAGCGAGTCGCGAGTAAGGCTTCAAAATTGAAAAAATATGCGATCAGCGAGTTGCAAGTAAGGCTTTAAAATCGCAAGATTTGGCGATCACCGAGTAGCGAGTAAGGCTTCAAAATCGAAAGAATATGCGATCAGCGAGTCGCGAGTAAGGCTTCAAAATTGAAAGAATATGCGATCAGCGAGTAGCAAGTAAGGCTTCAAAATCGAAAGAATATGCGATCAGCGAGTCGCGAAGAAGGCTTCAAAATTGACAAATATATGCGATCAGCGAGTAGCAAGTACGGCTTTAAAATCGCAAGATTTAGCAATCAACGAGTAGCGAGTAAGGCTTCAAAATCCAAAGAATATGCGATCAGCGAGTCGCGAGTAAGGCTTCAAAATCGAAAGAATATGCGATCAGCGAGTCGCGAGTAAGGCTTCAAAATCGAAAGAATATGCGATCAGCGAAGCGCGAGTAAGGCTTCAAAATCGAAAGAATATGCGATCAGTGAGTCGCGAAGAAGGCATCAAAATTGAAAAAATATGCGATCAGCGAGTAGCAAGTAAGGCTTTAAAATCGCAAGATTTGGCGATCAACGAGTAGCGAGTAAGGCTTCAAAATCGAAAAATTATGCGATCAGCGAGTCGCGAGTAAGGCTTCAAAATTGAAAAAATATGCGACCAGCGAGTAGCAAGTAAGGCTTTTAAATCGCAAGATTTGGCGATCAACGAGTAGCGAGTAAGGCTTCAAAATTGAAAGAATATGCGATCAGCGAGTCGCAAGTAAGGCTTCAAAATTGAAAAAAAAATGCGATCAGCGAGTAGCAAGTAAGGCTTTAAAATCGCAAGATTTGGCGATCAACGAGTAGCGAGTAAGGCTTCAAAATCCAAAGAATATGCAATCAGCGAGTCGCGGGTAAGGCTTCAAAATCGAAAGAATATGCGATAAGCGAGTCGCGAAGAAGGCTTCAAAATTGAAAAAATATGCGATCAGCGAGTAGCAAGTAAGGCTTTAAAATCGCAATATTTGGTTATCAACGAGTAGCGAGTAAGGCTTCAAAATCGAAAGAATATGCGATCAGCGAGTCGCGAGTAAGGCTTCAAAATTGAAAGAATATGAGATCAGCGAGTCGCGAAGAAGGCTTTAAAATCGCAAGATTTGGCGATCAACAAGTAGCGAGTAAGACTTCAAAATCCAAAGAATATGCAATCAGCGAGTCGCGGGTAAGGCTTCAAAATCGAAAGAATATGCGATCAGTGAGTCGCGAAGAAGGCTTCAAAATTGAAAAAATATGCGATCGGCGAGTAGCAAGTAAGGCTTTAAAATCGCAAGATTTGGCGATCAACGAGTAGCGAGTAAGGCTTCAAAATTGAAAGAATATGCGATCAGCGAGTTGCAAGTAAGGCTTCAAAATTGAAAAAAAATGCGATCAGCGAGTAGCAAGTAAGGCTTTAAAATCGCAAGATTTGGCGATCAACGAGTAGCGAGTAAGGCTTCAAAATCGAAAGAATATGCGATCAGCGAGTCTTGAGTAAAGCTTCAAAATCGAAAGAATATGCGATCAGCGAGTCGCGAAGAAGGCTTCAAAATTGAAAAAATATGCGATCAGCGAGTAGCGAGTAAGGCTTTAAAATCGCAATATTTGGCGATCAACGAGTAGCGAGAAAGGCTTCAAAATCGAAAGAATATGCGATCAGCGAGTCGCGAGTAAGGCTTCAAAATTGAAAGAATATGCGATCAGCGAGTAGCAAGTAAGCCTTCAAAATCGAAAGAATATGCGATCAGCGAGTCGCGAAGAAGGCTTCAAAATTGACAAATATATGCGATCAGCGAGTAGCAAGTACGGCTATAAAATCGCAAGATTTAGCAATCAACGAGTAGCGAGTAAGGCTTCAAAATCCAAAGAATATGCGATCAGCGAGTCGCGAGTAAGGCTTCAAAATCGAAAGAATATGCGATCAGCGAGTCGCGAGTAAGGCTTCAAAATCGAAAGAATATGCGATCAGCGAGGCGCGAGTAAGGCTTCAAAATCGAAAGAATATGCGATCAGTGAGTCGCGAAGAAGGCATCAAAATTGAAAAAATATGCGATCAGCGAGTAGCAAGTAAGGCTTTAAAATCGCAAGATTTGGCGATCAACGAGTAGCGAGTAAGGCTTCAAAATCGAAAAATTATGCGATCAGCGAGTCGCGAGTAAGGCTTCAAAATTGAAAAAATATGCGACCAGCGAGTAGCAAGTAAGGCTTTTAAATCGCAAGATTTGGCGATCAACGAGTAGCGAGTAAGGCTTCAAAATTGAAAGAATATGCGATCAGCGAGTCGCAAGTAAGGCTTCAAAATTGAAAAAAAAATGCGATCAGCGAGTAGCAAGTAAGGCTTTAAAATCGCAAGATTTGGCGATCAACGAGTAGCGAGTAAGGCTTCAAAATCCAAAGAATATGCAATCAGCGAGTCGCGGGTAAGGCTTCAAAATCGAAAGAATATGCGATCAGCGAGTCGCGAAGAAGGCTTTAAAATTGAAAAAATATGCGATCAGCGAGTAGCAAGTAAGGCTTTAAAATCGCAATATTTGGTTATCAACGAGTAGCGAGTAAGGCTTCAAAATCGAAAGAATATGCGATCAGCGAGTCGCGAGTAAGGCTTCAAAATTGAAAGAATATGCGATCAGCGAGTCGCGAAGAAGGCTTTAAAATCGCAAGATTTGGCGATCAACAAGTAGCGAGTAAGGCTTCAAAATCCAAAGAATATGCAATCAGCGAGTCGCGGGTAAGGCTTCAAAATCGAAAGAATATGCGATCAGTGAGTCGCGAAGAAGGCTTCAAAATTGAAAAAATATGCGATCGGCGAGTAGCAAGTAAGGCTTTAAAATCGCAAGATTTGGCGATCAACGAGTAGCGAGTAAGGCTTCAAAATTGAAAGAATATGCGATCAGCGAGTAGCAAGTAAGGCTTTAAAATCGCAAGATTTGGCGATCAACGAGTAGCGAGTAAGGCTTCAAAATCCAAAGAATATGCGATCAGCGAGTCGCGAGTAAGGCTTCAAAATCGAAAGAATATGCGATCAGTGAGTCGCGAAGAAGGCATCAAAATTGAAAAAAAATGCGATCAGCGAGTAGCAAGTAAGGCTTTAAAATCGCAAGATTTGGCGATCAACGAGTAGCGAGTAAGGCTTCAAAATCGAAAAATTATGCGATCAGCGAGTCGCAAGTAAGGCTTCAAAATTGAAAAAAAATGCGATCAGCGAGTAGCAAGTAAGGCTTTAAAATCGCAAGATTTGGCGATCAACGAGTAGCGAGTAAGGCTTCAAAATCGAAAGAATATGCGATCAGCGATTCTTGAGTAAAGCTTCAAAATCGAAAGAATATGCGATCAGCGAGTCGCGAAGAAGGCTTCAAAATTGAAAAAATATGCGATCAGCGAGTAGCAAGTAAGGCTTTTAAATCGCAATATTTGGCGATCAACGAGTAGCGAGTAAGGCTTCAAAATCGAAAGAATATGCGATCAGCGAGTCGCGAGTAAGGCTTCAAAATTGAAAGAATATGCGATCAGCAAGTCGCGAGTAAGGCTTCAAAATTGAAAAAATATGCAATCAGCGAAAAGCAAGTAAGGCTTTAAAATCGCAAGATTTTGCGATCAACGAGTATTGAGTAAGGCTTCAAAATCCAAAGAATATGCGATCAGCGAGTCGCGAGTAAGGCTTCAAAATTGTAAAAATATGCGATCAGCGAGTAGCAAGTAAGGCTTTAAAATCGCAATATTTGGCGATCAACGAGTAGCGAGTAAGGCTTCAAAATCGAAAGAATATGCGATCAGCGAGTCGCGAGTAAGGCTTCAAAATTGAAAGAATATGCGATCAGCAAGTCGCGAGAAGGCTTCAAAATTGAAAAAATATGCGATCAGCGAGTAGCAAGTAAGGCTTTAAAATCGCAAGATTTGGCGATCAACGAGTAGCGAGTAAGGCTTCAAAATCCAAAGAATATGCGATCAGCGAGTCGCGAGTAAGGCTTCAAAATCGAAAGAATATGCGATCAGTGAGTAGCGAGTAAGGCTTCAAAATCCAAAGAATATGCAATCAGCGAGTCGCGGGTAAGGCTTCAAAATCGAAATAATATGCGATCAGTGAGTCGCGAAGAAGGCTTCAAAATTGAAAAAATATGCGATCGGCGAGTAGCAAGTAAGGCTTTAAAATCGCAAGATTTGTCGATCAACGAGTAGCGAGTAAGGCTTCAAAATTGAAAGAATATGCGATCAGCAAGTCGCGAGTAAGGCTTCAAAATTGAAAAAATATGCGATCAGCGAGTAGCAAGTAAGGCTTTAAAATCGCAAGATTTGGCGATCAACGAGTAGCGAGTAAGGCTTCAAAATCGAAAGAATATGCGATCAGCGAGTCGCGAGTAAGGCTTCAAAATTGAAAGAATGTGCGATCAGCAAGTCGCGAGTAAGGCTTCAAAATTGAAAAAATATGCGATCAGCGAGTAGCAAGTAAGGCTTTAAAATCGCAAGATTTGGCGATCAACGAGTAGCGAGTAAGGCTTCAAAATCCAAAGAATATGCGATCAGCGAGTCGCGAGTAAGGCTTCAAAATCGAAAGAATATGCGATCAGTGAGTCGCGAAGAAGGCATCAAAATTGAAAAAATATGCGATCAGCGAGTAGCAAGTAAGGCTTTAAAATCGCAAGATTTGGCGATCAACGAGTAGCGAGTAAGGCTTCAAAATCGAAAAATTATGCGATCAGCGAGTCGCGAGTAAGGCTTTAAAATCGCAAGATTTGGCGATCAACGAGTAGCGAGTAAGGCTTCAAAATTGAAAGAATATGCGATCAGCAAGTCGCGAGTAAGGCTTCAAAATTGAAAAAATATGCGATCAGCGAGTAGCAAGCAAGGCTTTAAAATCGCAAGATTTGGCGTTCAACGAGTAGCGAGTAAGGCTTCAAAATCCAAAGAATATGCGATCAGCGAGTCGCGAGTAAGGCTTCAAAATCGAAAGAATATGCGATCAGCGAGTCGCGAGTAAGGCTTCAAAATTGAAAGAATATGCGATCAGCGAGTCGCGAAGAAGGCTTTAAAATCGCAAGATTTGGCGATCAACAAGTAGCGAGTAAGGCTTCTAAATCCAAAGAATATGCAATCAGCGAGTCGCGGGTAAGGCTTCAAAATCGAAAGAATATGCGATCAGTGAGTCGCGAAGAAGGCTTCAAAATTGAAAAAATATGCGATCGGCGAGTAGCAAGTAAGGCTTTAAAATCGCAAGATTTGGCGATCAACGAGTAGCGAGTAAGGCTTCAAAATTGAAAGAATATGCGATCAGCGAGTCGCAAGTAAGGCTTCAAAATTGAAAAAAAATGCGATCAGCGAGTAGCAAGTAAGGCTTTAAAATCGCAAGATTTGGCGATCAACGAGTAGCGAGTAAGGCTTCAAAATCGAAAGAATATGCGATCAGCGAGTCGCGAGTAAAGCTTCAAAATCGAAAGAATATGCGATCAGCGAGTCGCGAAGAAGGCTTCAAAATTGAAAAAATATGCGATCAGCGAGTAGCGAGTAAGGCTTCAAAATCGAAAGAATATGCGATCAGCGAGTCGCGAGTAAGGCTTCAAAATTGAAAGAATATGCGATCAGCAAGTCGCGAGTAAGGCTTCAAAATTGAAAAAATATGCGATCAGCGAGTAGCAAGTAAGGCTTTAAAATCGCAAGATTTGGCGATCAACGAGTAGCGAGTAAGGCTTCAAAATCCAAAGAATATGCGATCAGCGAGTCGCGAGTAAGGCTTCAAAATCGAAAGAATATGCGATCAGTGAGTCGCGAAGAAGGCATCAAAATTGAAAAAATATGCGATCAGCGAGTAGCAAGTAAGGCTTTAAAATCGCAAGATTTGGCGATCAACGAGTAGCGAGTAAGGCTTCAAAATCGAAAAATTATGCGATCAGCGAGTCGCAAGTAAGGCTTCAAAATTGAAAAAAAATGCGATCAGCGAGTAGCAAGTAAGGCTTTAAAATCGCAAGATTTGGCGATCAACGAGTAGCGAGTAAGGCTTCAAAATCGAAAGAATATGCGATCAGCGATTCTTGAGTAAAGCTTCAAAATCGAAAGAATATGCGATCAGCGAGTCGCGAAGAAGGCTTCAAAATTGAAAAAATATGCGATCAGCGAGTAGCAAGTAAGGCTTTTAAATCGCAATATTTGGCGATCAACGAGTAGCGAGTAAGGCTTCAAAATCGAAAGAATATGCGATCAGCGAGTCGCGAGTAAGGCTTCAAAATTGAAAGAATATGCGATCAGCAAGTCGCGAGTAAGGCTTCAAAATTGAAAAAATATGCAATCAGCGAAAAGCAAGTAAGGCTTTAAAATCGCAAGATTTTGCGATCAACGAGTATTGAGTAAGGCTTCAAAATCCAAAGAATATGCGATCAGCGAGTCGCGAGTAAGGCTTCAAAATCGAAAAAATATGCGATCAGCGAGTAGCAAGTAACGCTTTAAAATCGCAAGATTTAACGATCAACGAGTAGCGAGTAAGGCTTCAAAATTGAAAGAATATGCGATCAGCGAGTCGCAAGTAAGGCTTCAAAATCGAAAAAAAAAATGCGATCAGCGAGTAGCAAGTAAGGCTTTAAAATCGCTAGATTTGGCGATCAACGAGTAGCGAGTAAGGCTTCAAAATCGAAAGAATATGCGATCAGCGAGTCTTGAGTAAGGCTTCAAAATCGAAAGAATATGCGATCAAAGAGTAGCGAGTAAGGCTTCAAAATCGAAAGAATATACGATCAGCGAGTCGCGAGTAAGGCTTCAAAATTGAAAGAATATGCGATCAGCAAGTCGCGAGTAAGGCTTCAAAATTGAAAAAATATGCGATCAGCGAGTAGCAAGTAAGGCTTTAAAATCGCAAGATTTGGCGATCAACGAGTAGCGAGTAAGGCTTCAAAATCCAAAGAATATGCGATCAGCGAGTCGCGAGTAAGGCTTCAAAATCGAAAGAATATACGATCAGCGAGTCGCGAGTAAGGCTTCAAAATTGAAAGAATATGCGATCAGCAAGTCGCGAGTAAGGCTTCAAAATTGAAAAAATATGCGATCAGCGAGTAGCAAGTAAGGCTTTAAAATCGCAAGATTTGGCGATCAACGAGTAGCGAGTAAGGCTTCAAAATCCAAAGAATATGCGATCAGCGAGTCGCGAGTAAGGCTTCAAAATCGAAAGAATATGCGATCAGTGAGTCGCGAAGAAGGCATCAAAATTGAAAAAATATGCGATCAGCGAGTAGCAAGTAAGACTTTAAAATCGCAAGATTTGGCGATCAACGAGTAGCGAGTAAGGCTTCAAAATCGAAAAATTATGCGATCAGCGAGTCGCGTGTAAGGCTTCAAAATTGAAAAAATATGCGATCAGCGAGTAGCAAGTAAGGCTTTAAAATCGCAAGATTTGGCGATCAACGAGTAGCGAGTAAGGCTTCAAAATCGAAAGAATATGCGATCAGCGAGTCTTGAGTAAAGCTTCAAAATCGAAAGAATATGCGATCAGCGAGTCGCGAAGAAGGCTTCAAAATTGAAAAAATGTGCGATCAGCGAGTAGCAAGTAAGGCTTTAAAATCGCAATATTTGGCGATCAACGAGTAGCGAGTAAGGCTTCAAAATCGAAAGAATATGCGATCAGCGAGTCGCGAGTAAGGCTTCAAAATTGAAAGAATATGCGATCAGCAAGTCGCGAGTAAGGCTTCAAAATTGAAAAAATATGCGATCAGCGAAAAGTAAGGCTTTAAAATCGCAAGATTTTGCGATCAACGAGTAGCGAGTTAGGCTTCAAAATCCAAAGAATATGCGATCAGCGAGTCGCGAGTAAGGCTTCAAAATCGAAAAAATATGCGATCAGCGAGTAGCAAGTAAGGCTTTAAAATCGCAAGATTTGGCGATCAACGAGTAGCGAGTAAGGCTTCAAAATTGAAAGAATATGCGATCAGCGAGTCGCAAGTACGGCTTCAAAATCGAAAAAAAAAATGCGATCAGCGAGTAGCAAGTAAGGCTTTAAAATCGCAAGATTTGGCGATCAACGAGTAGCGAGTAAGGCTTCAAAATCGAAAGAATATGCGATCAGTGAGTCTTGAGTAAGGCTTCAAAATCGAAAGAATATGCGATCAGCGAGTCGCGAAGAAAGCTTCAAAATTGAAAAAATATGCGATCAGCGAGTAGCAAGTAAGGCTTTAAAATCGCAATATATGGCGATCAACGAGTAGCGAGTCAGGCTTCAAAATCGAAAGAAAATGCGATCAGCGAGTCGCGAGTAAGGCTTCAAAATTGAAAGAATATGCGATCAGCAAGTCGCGAGTAAGGCTTCAAAATTGAAAAAATATGCGATCAGCGAAAAGCAAGTAAGGCTTTAAAATCGCAAGATTTTGCGATCAACGAGTAGCGAGTAAGGCTTCAAAATCCAAAGAATATGCGATCAGC
Organism: Lacanobia oleracea; assembly: GCA_950371165.1. Classification (NCBI taxonomy): domain Eukaryota; kingdom Metazoa; phylum Arthropoda; class Insecta; order Lepidoptera; family Noctuidae; genus Lacanobia; species Lacanobia oleracea. The sequence goes on from OX493413.1 coordinate 19,224,152, forward strand.
GAGTCGCGAGTAAGGCTTCAAAATCGAAAAAATATGCGATCAGCGAGTAGCAAGTAAGGCTTTAAAATCGCAAGATTTGGCGATCAACGAGTAGCGAATAAGGCTTCAAAAATGAAAGAATATGCGATCAGCGAGTCGCAAGTAAGGCTTTAAAATCGAAAAAAAAAATGCGATCAGCGAGTAGCAAGTAAGGCTTTAAAATCGCAAGATTTGGCGATCAACCAGTAGCGAGTAAGGCTTCAAAATCGAAAGAATATGCGATCAGCGAGTCTTGAGTAAGGCTTCAAAATCGAAAGAATATGCGATCAGTGAGTCGCGAAGAAGGCTTCAAAATTGAAAAAATATGCGATCAGCGAGTAGCAAGTAAGGCTTTAAAATCGCAATATTTGGCGATCAACGAGTAGCGAGTAAGGCTTCAAAATCGAAAGAATATGCGATCAGCGAGACGCGAGTAAGGCTTCAAAATTGAAAGAATATGCGATCAGCGAGTAGCAAGTAAGGCTTCAAAATCGAAAGAATATGCGATCAGCGAGTCGCGAAGAAGGCTTCAAAATTGACAAATATATGCGATCAGCGAGAAGCAAGTAAGGCTTTAAAATTGCAAGATTTAGCAATCAACGAGTAGCGAGTAAGGCTTCAAAATCCAAAGAATATGCGATCAGCGAGTCGCGAGTAAGGCTTCAAAATCGAAAGAATATGCGATCAGCAAGTCGCGAAGAAGGCTTCAAAATTGAAAAAATATGCGATGCGAGTAGCAAGTCAGGCTTTAAAATCGCAAGATTTGGCGTTCAACGAGTAGCGAGTAAGGCTTCAAAATCGAAAGAATATGCGATCAGCGAGTCGCGAGTAAGGCTTCAAAATTGAAAAAATATGCGATCAGCGAGTTGCAAGTAAGGCTTTAAAATCGCAAGATTTGGCGATCAACGAGTAGCGAGTAAGGCTTCAAAATTGAAAGAATATGCGATCAGCGAGTCGCAAGTAAGGCTTCAAAATTGAAAAAATATGCGATCGGCGAGTAGCAAGTAAGGCTTTAAAATCGCAAGATTTGGCGATCAACGAGTAGCGAGTAAGGCTTCAAAATTGAAAGAATATGCGATCAGCGAGTCGCAAGTAAGGCTTCAAAATTGAAAAAAAATGCGATCAGCGAGTAGCAAGTAAGGCTTTAAAATCGCAAGATTTGGCGATCAACGAGTAGCGAGTAATGCTTCAAAATCGAAAGAATATGCGATCAGCGAGTCTTGAGTAAAGCATCAAAATCGAAAGAATATGCGATCAGCGAGTCGCGAAGAAGGCTTCAAAATTGAAAAAATATGCGATCAGCGAGTAGCAAGTAAGGCTTTAAAATCGCAATATTTGGCGATCAACGAGTAGCGAGTAAGGCTTCAAAATCGAAAGAATATGCGATCAGCGAGTCGCGAGTAAGGCTTCAAAATTGAAAGAATATGCGATCAGCAAGTCGCGAGTAAGGCTTCAAAATTGAAAAAATATGCGATCAGCGAAAAGCAAGTAAGGCTTTAAAATCGCAAGATTTTGCGATCAACGAGTAGCGAGTAAGGCTTCAAAATCCAAAGAATACGCGATCAGCGAGTCGCGAGTAAGGCTTCAAAATCGAAAAAATATGCGATCAGCGAGTAGTAAGTAAGGCTTTAAAATCGCAAGATTTGGCGATCAACGAGTAGCGAGTAAGGCTTCAAAATTGAAAGAATATGCGATCAGCGAGTCGCAAGTAAGGCTTCAAAATCGAAAAAAAAAATGCGACCAGCGAGTAGCAAGTAAGGCTTTAAAATCGCAAGATTTGGCGATCAACGAGTAGCGAGAAAGGCTTCAAAATCGAAAGAATATGCGATCAGCGAGTCTTGAGTAAGGCTTCAAAATCGAAAGAATATGCGATCAGCGAGTCGCGAAGAAGGCTTCAAAATTGAAAAAATATGCGATCAGCGAGTAGCAAGTAAGGCTTTAAAATCGCAAGATTTGGCGATCAACGAGTAGCGAGTAAGGCATCAAAATCGAAAGAATATGCGATCAGCGAGTCGCGAAGAAAGCTTCAAAATTGAAAAAATATGCGATCAGCGAGTAGCAAGTAAGGCTTCAAAATCGAAAGAATATGCGATCAGCGAGGCGCGAAGAAGGCTTCAAAATTGACAAAAATATGCGATCAGCGAGTAGCAAGTAAGGCTTTAAAATCGCAAGATTTGGCGATCAACGAGTAGCGAGTAAGGCTTCAAAATCCAAAGAATATGCGATCAGCGAGTCGCGAGTAAGGCTTCAAAATCGAAAGAATATGCGATCAGCGAGTCGCGAAGAAGGCTTTAAAATCGCAAGATTTGGCGATCAACGAGTAGCGAGTAAGGCTTCAAAATCGAAAAATTATGCGATCAGCGAGTCTTGAGTAAAGCTTCAAAATCGAAAGAATATGCGATCAGCGAGTCGCGAAGAAGGCTTCAAAATTGAAAAAATATGCGATCAGCGAGTAGCAAGTAAGGCTTTAAAATCGCAATATTTGGCGATCAACGAGTAGCGAGTAAGGCTTCAAAATCGAAGGAATATGCGATCAGCGAGTCGCGAGTAAGGCTTCAAAATTGAAAGAATATGCGATCAGCAAGTCGCGAGTAAGGCTTCAAAATCGAAAGAATATGCGATCAGCGAGTCTTGAGTAAGGCATCAAAATCGAAAGAATATGCGATCAACGAGTAGCGAGTAAGGCTTCAAAATCGAAAGAATATGCAATCAGCGAGTCGCGAGTAAGGCTTCAAAATTGAAAGAATATGCGATCAGCAAGTCGCGAGTAAGGCTTCAAAATTGAAAAAATATGCGATCAGCGAGTAGTAAGTAAGGCTTTAAAATCGCAAGATTTGGCGATCAACGAGTAGCGAGTAAGGCTTCAAAATTGAAAGAATATGCGATCAGCGAGTCGCAAGTAAGGCTTCAAAATCGAAAAAAAAAATGCGACCAGCGAGTAGCAAGTAAGGCTTTAAAATCGCAAGATTTGGCGATCAACGAGTAGCGAGTAAGGCTTCAAAATCGAAAAATTATGCGATCAGCGAGTCGCAAGTAAGGCTTCAAAATTGAAAAAATATGCGATCAGCGAGAAGCAAGTAAGGCTTTAAAATAGCAAGATTTGGCGATCAACGAGTAGCGAGTAAGGCTTCAAAATCCAAAGAATATGCGATCAGCGAGTCGCGAGTAAGGCTTCAAAATCGAAAGAATATGCGATCAGCAAGTCGCGAAGAAGGCTTCAAAATTGAAAAAATATGCGATGCGAGTAGCAAGTCAGGCTTTAAAATCGCAAGATTTGGCGTTCAACGAGTAGCGAGTAAGGCTTCAAAATCGAAAGAATATGCGATCAGCGAGTCGCGAGTAAGGCTTCAAAATTGAAAGAATATGCGATCAGCGAGTAGCAAGTAAGGCTTCAAAATCGAAAGAATATGCGATCAGCGAGTCGCGAAGAAGGCTTCAAAATCGACAAATATATGCGATCAGCGAGTAGCAAGTAAGGCTTTAAAATAGCAAGATTTTGCGATCAACGATTAGCGAGTCAGGCTTCAAAATCCAAAGAATATGCGATCAGCGAGTCGCGAGTAAGGCTTCAAAATCGAAAAAATATGCGATCAGCGAGTAGCAAGTAAGGCTTTAAAAACGCAAGATTTGGCGATCAACGAGTAGCGAGTAAGGCTTCAAAATTGAAAGAATATGCGATCAGTGAGTCGCAAGTAAGGCTTCAAAATCGAAAAAAAAAATGCGATCAGCGAGTAGCAAGTAAGGCTTTAAAATCGCAAGATTTGGCGATCAACGAGTAGCGAGTAAGGCTTCAAAATCGAAAGAATATGCGATCAGTGAGTCTTGAGTAAGGCTTCAAAATCGAAAGAATATGCGATCAGCGAGTCGCGAAGAAAGCTTCAAAATTGAAAAAATATGCGATCAGCGAGTAGCAAGTAAGGCTTTAAAATCGCAATATTTGGCGATCAACGAGTAGCGAGTCAGGCTTCAAAATCGAAAGAATATGCGATCAGCGAGTCGCGAGTAAGGCTTCAAAATTGAAAGAATATGCGATCAGCAAGTCGCGAGTAAGGCTTCAAAATTGAAAAAATATGCGATCAGCGAAAAGCAAGTAAGGCTTTAAAATAGCAAGATTTGGCGATCAACGAGTAGCGAGTAAGGCTTCAAAATCCAAAGAATATGCGATCAGCGAGTCGCGAGTAAGGCTTCAAAATCGAAAAAATATGCGATCAGCGAGTAGCAAGTAAGGCTTTAAAATCGCAAGATTTGGCGATCAACGAGAAGCGAATAAGGCTTCAAAATTGAAAGAATATGCGATCAGCGAGTCGCAAGTAAGGCTTTAAAATCGAAAAAAAAAATGCGATCAGCGAGTAGCAAGTAAGGCTTTAAAATCGCAAGATTTGGCGATCAACCAGTAGCGAGTAAGGCTTCAAAATCGAAAGAATATGCGATCAGCGAGTCTTGAGTAAGGCTTCAAAATCGAAAGAATATGCGATCAGCGAGTCGCGAAGAAGGCTTCAAAATTGAAAAAATATGCGATCAGCGAGTAGCAAGTAAGGCTTTAAAATCGCAATATTTGGCGATCAACGAGTAGCGAGTAAGGCTTCAAAATCGAAAGAATATGCGATCAGCGAGTCGCGAGTAAGGCTTCAAAATTGAAAGAATATGCGATCAGCGAGTAGCAAGTAAGGCTTCAAAATCGAAAGAATATGCGATCAGCGAGTCGCGAAGAAGGCTTCAAAATTGACAAATATATGCGATCAGCGAGAAGCAAGTAAGGCTTTAAAATCGCAAGATTTAGCAATCAACGAGTAGCGAGTAAGGCTTCAAAATCCAAAGAATATGCGATCAGCGAGTCGCGAGTAAGGCTTCAAAATTGAAAGAATATGCGATCAGCAAGTCGCGAAAAAGGCTTCAAAATTGAAAAAATATGCGATGTGAGTAGCAAGTCAGGCTTTAAAATCGCAAGATTTGGCGTTCAACGAGTAGCGAGTAAGGCTTCAAAATCGAAAGAATATGCGATCAGCGAGTCGCGAGTAAGGCTTCAAAATTGAAAAAATATGCGATCAGCGAGTTGCAAGTAAGGCTTTAAAATAGCAAGATTTGGCGATCAACGAGTAGCGAGTAAGGCTTCAAAATTGAAAGAATATGCGATCAGCGAGTCGCAAGTAAGGCTTCAAAATTGAAAAAATATGCGATCGGCGAGCAGCAAGTAAGGCTTTAAAATCGCAAGATTTGGCGATCAACGAGTAGCGAGTAAGGCTTCAAAATTGAAAGAATATGCGATCAGCGAGTCGCAAGTAAGGCTTCAAAATCGAAAGAATATGCGATCAGCGAGTCGCGAAGAAGGCTTCAAAATTGACAAATATATGCGATCAGCGAGTAGCAAGTAAGGCTTTAAAATAGCAAGATTTGGCGATCAACGAGTAGCGAGTAAGGCTTCAAAATCCAAAGAATATGCGATCAGCGAGTCGCGAGTAAGGCTTCAAAATCGAAAGAATATGCGATCAGCAAGTCGCGAAGAAGGCTTCAAAATTGAAAAAATATGCGATGCGAGTAGCAAGTCAGGCTTTAAAATCGCAAGATTTGGCGTTCAACGAGTAGCGAGTAAGGCTTCAAAATCGAAAGAATATGCGATCAGCGAGTCGCGAGTAAGGCTTCAAAATTGAAAGAATATGCGATCAGCGAGTAGCAAGTAAGGCTTCAAAATCGAAAGAATATGCGATCAGCGAGTCGCGAAGAAGGCTTCAAAATCGACAAATATATGCGATCAGCGAGTAGCAAGTAAGGCTTTAAAATAGCAAGATTTGGCGATCAACGAGTAGCGAGTAAGGCTTCAAAATCGAAAGAATATGCGATCAGCGAGTAGCAAGTAAGGCTTCAAAATCGAAAGAATATGCGATCAGCGAGTAGCAAGTAAGGCTTCAAAATCGAAAGAATATGCGATCAGCGAGTCGCGAAGAAGGCTTCAAAATTGACAAATATATGCGATCAGCGAGAAGCAAGTAAGGCTTTAAAATCGCAATATTTGGCGATCAACGAGTAGCGAGTCAGGCTTCAAAATCGAATGAATATGCGATCAGCGAGTCGCGAGTAAGGCTTCAAAATTGAAAGAATATGCGATCAGCAAATCGCGAGTAAGGCTTCAAAATTGAAAAAATATGCGATCAGCGAAAATCAAGTAAGGCTTTAAAATCGCAAGATTTTGCGATCAACGAGTAGCGAGTAAGGCTTCAAAATCCAAAGAATATGCGATCAGCGAGTCGCGAGTAAGGCTTCAAAATCGAAAAAATATGCGATCAGCGAGTAGCAAGTAAGGCTTTAAAATCGCAAGATTTGGCGATCAACGAGTAGCGAATAAGGCTTCAAAATCGAAAGAATATGCGACAAGCGAATCGCGAGTAAGGCTTCAAAATTGAAAGAATATGCGATCAGCAAGTCGCGAGTAAGGCTTCAAAATTGAAAAAATATGCGATCAGCGAAAAGCAAGTAAGGCTTTAAAATCGCAAGATTTTGCGATCAACGAGTAGCGAGTAAGGCTTCAAAATCCAAAGAATATGCGATCAGCGAGTCGCGAGTAAGGCTTTAAAATCGAAAGAATATGCGATCAGCGAGTCGCGAGTAAGGCTTCAAAATTGAAAGAATATGCGATCAGCGAGTAGCAAGTAAGGCTTCAAAATCGAAAGAATATGCGATCAGCGAGTCGCGAAGAAGGCTTCAAAATCGACAAATATATGCGATCAGCGAGTAGCAAGTAAGGCTTTAAAATAGCAAGATTTGGCGATCAACGAGTAGCGAGTAAGGCTTCAAAATCGAAAGAATATGCGATCAGCGAGTAGCAAGTAAGGCTTCAAAATCGAAAGAATATGCGATCAGCGAGTAGCAAGTAAGGCTTCAAAATCGAAAGAATATGCGATCAGCGAGTCGCGAAGAAGGCTTCAAAATTGACAAATATATGCGATCAGCGAGAAGCAAGTAAGGCTTTAAAATCGCAATATTTGGCGATCAACGAGTAGCGAGTCAGGCTTCAAAATCGAAAGAATATGCGATCAGCGAGTCGCGAGTAAGGCTTCAAAATTGAAAGAATATGCGATCAGCAAGTCGCGAGTAAGGCTTCAAAATTGAAAAAATATGCGATCAGCGAAAAGCAAGTAAGGCTTCAAAATCGAAAGAATATGCGATCAGCGAGTCGCGAAGAAGGCTTCAAAATCGACAAATATATGCGATCAGCGAGTAGCAAGTAAGGCTTTAAAATAGCAAGATTTGGCGATCAACGAGTAGCGAGTAAGGCTTCAAAATCGAAAGAATATGCGATCAGCGAGTAGCAAGTAAGGCTTCAAAATCGAAAGAATATGCGATCAGCGAGTAGCAAGTAAGGCTTCAAAATCGAAAGAATATGCGATCAGCGAGTCGCGAAGAAGGCTTCAAAATTGACAAATATATGCGATCAGCGAGAAGCAAGTAAGGCTTTAAAATCGCAATATTTGGCGATCAACGAGTAGCGAGTCAGGCTTCAAAATCGAAAGAATATGCGATCAGCGAGTCGCGAGTAAGGCTTCAAAATCGAAAAAATATGCGATCAGCGAGTAGCAAGTAAGGCTTAAAAATCGCAAGATTTGGCGATCAACGAGTAGCGAATAAGGCTTCAAAATCGAAAGAATATGCGATCAGCGAGTCGCGAGTAAGGCTTCAAAATTGAAAAAATATGCGATCAGCGAAAAGCAAGTAAGGCTTTAAAATCGCAAGATTTTGCGATCAACGAGTAGCGAGTAAGGCTTCAAAATCCAAAGAATATGCGATCAGCGAGTCGCGAGTAAGGCTTCAAAATCGAAAAAATATGCGATCAGCGAGTAGCAAGTAAGGCTTTAAAATCGCAAGATTTGGCGATCAACGAGTAGCGAATAAGGCTTCAAAATTGAAAGAATATGCGATCAGCGAGTCGCAAGTAAGGCTTTAAAATCGAAAAAAAAAATGCGATCAGCGAGTAGCAAGTAAGGCTTTAAAATCGCAAGATTTGGCGATCAACCAGTAGCGAGTAAGGCTTCAAAATCGAAAGAATATGCGATCAGCGAGTCTTGAGTAAGGCTTCAAAATCGAAAGAATATGCGATCAGCGAGTCGCGAAGAAGGCTTCAAAATTGAAAAAATATGCGATCAGCGAGTAGCAAGTAAGGCTTTAAAATCGCAATATTTGGCGATCAACGAGTAGCGAGTAAGGCTTCAAAATCGAAAGAATATGCGATCAGCGAGTCGCGAGTAAGGCTTCAAAATTGAAAGAATATGCGATCAGCGAGTAGCAAGTAAGGCTTCAAAATCGAAAGAATATGCGATCAGCGAGTCGCGAAGAAGGCTTCAAAATTGACAAATATATGCGATCAGCGAGAAGCAAGTAAGGCTTTAAAATCGCAAGATTTAGCAATCAACGAGTAGCGAGTAAGGCTTCAAAATCCAAAGAATATGCGATCAGCGAGTCGCGAGTAAGGCTTCGAAATCGAAAGAATATGCGATCAGCAAGTCGCGAAGAAGGCTTCAAAATTGAAAAAATATGCGATGCGAGTAGCAAGTCAGGCTTTAAAATCGCAAGATTTGGCGTTCAACGAGTAGCGAGTAAGGCTTCAAAATCGAAAGAATATGCGATCAGCGAGTCGCGAGTAAGGCTTCAAAATTGAAAAAATATGCGATCAGCGAGTTGCAAGTAAGGCTTTAAAATCGCAAGATTTGGCGATCAACGAGTAGCGAGTAAGGCTTCAAAATTGAAAGAATATGCGATCAGCGAGTCGCAAGTAAGGCTTCAAAATTGAAAAAATATGCGATCGGCGAGTAGCAAGTAAGGCTTTAAAATCGCAAGATTTGGCGATCAACGAGTAGCGAGTAAGGCTTCAAAATTGAAAGAATATGCGATCAGCGAGTCGCAAGTAAGGCTTCAAAATTGAAAAAAAATGCGATCAGCGAGTAGCAAGTAAGGCTTTAAAATCGCAAGATTTGGCGATCAACGAGTAGCGAGTAAGGCTTGAAAATCGAAAGAATATGCGATCAGCGAGTCTTGAGTAAAGCATCAAAATCGAAAGAATATGCGATCAGCGAGTCGCGAAGAAGGCTTCAAAATTGAAAGAATATGCGATCAGCAAGTCGCGAGTAAGGCTTCAAAATTAAAAAAATATGCGAGCAGCGAAAACCAAGTAAGGCTTTAAAATCGCAAGATTTTGCGATCAACGAGTAGCGAGTAAGGCTTCAAAATCCAAAGAATATGCGATCAGCGAGTCGCGAGTAAGGCTTCAAAATCGAAAAAATATGCGATCAGCGAGTAGCAAGTAAGGCTTTAAAATCGCAAGATTTGGCGATCAACGAGTAGCGAGTAAGGCTTCAAAATTGAAAGAATATGCGATCAGCGAGTCGCAAGTAATTCTTTTAAATCGAAAAAAAAAATGCGATCAGCGAGTAGCAAGTAAGGCTTTAAAATCGCAAGATTTGGCGATCAACGAGTAGCGAGTAAGGCTTCAAAATCGAAAGAATATGCGATCAGCGAGTCTTGAGTAAGGCATCAAAATCGAAAGAATATGCGATCAACGAGTAGCGAGTAAGGCTTCAAAATCGAAAGAATATGCGATCAGCGAGTCGCGAGTAAGGCTTCAAAATTGAAAGAATATGCGATCAGCAAGTCGCGAGTAAGGCTTCAAAATCGAAAGAATATGCGATCAGCGAGTCGCGAGTAAGGCTTCAAAATTGAAAGAATATGCGATCAGCAAGTCGCGAGTAAGGCTTCAAAATTGAAAAAATATGCGATCAGCGAAAAGCAAGTAAGGCTTTAAAATCGCAAGATTTGGCGATCAACGAGTAGCGAGTAAGGCTTCAAAATCCAAAGAATATGCGATCAGCGAGTCGCGAGTAAGGCTTCAAAATCGAAAGAATATGCGATCAGCGAGTCGCGAAGAAGGCTTTAAAATCGCAAGATTTGGCGTTCAACGAGTAGCGAGTAAGGCTTCAAAATCGAAAGAATATGCGATCAGCGAGTCGCGAGTAAGGCTTCAAAATTGAAAGAATATGCGATCAGCGAGTAGCAAGTAAGGCTTCAAAATCGAAAGAATATGCGATCAGCGAGTCGCGAAGAAGGCTTCAAAATCGACAAATATATGCGATCAGCGAGTAGCAAGTAAGGCTTTAAAATAGCAAGATTTGGCGATCAACGAGTAGCGAGTAAGGCTTCAAAATCGAAAGAATATGCGATCAGCGAGTAGCAAGTAAGGCTTCAAAATCGAAAGAATATGCGATCAGCGAGTAGCAAGTAAGGCTTCAAAATCGAAAGAATATGCGATCAGCGAGTCGCGAAGAAGGCTTCAAAATTGACAAATATATGCGATCAGCGAGAAGCAAGTAAGGCTTTAAAATCGCAATATTTGGCGATCAACGAGTAGCGAGTCAGGCTTCAAAATCGAAAGAATATGCGATCAGCGAGTCGCGAGTAAGGCTTCAAAATTGAAAGAATATGCGATCAGCAAATCGCGAGTAAGGCTTCAAAATTGAAAAAATATGCGATTAGCGAAAATCAAGTAAGGCTTTAAAATCGCAAGATTTTGCGATCAACGAGTAGCGAGTAAGGCTTCAAAATCCAAAGAATATGCGATCAGCGAGTCGCGAGTAAGGCTTCAAAATCGAAAAAATATGCGATCAGCGAGTAGCAAGTAAGGCTTTAAAATCGCAAGATTTGGCGATCAACGAGTAGCGAATAAGGCTTCAAAATCGAAAGAATATGCGACAAGCGAGTCGCGAGTAAGGCTTCAAAATTGAAAGAATATGCGATCAGCAAGTCGCGAGTAAGGCTTCAAAATTGAAAAAATATGCGATCAGCGAAAAGCAAGTAAGGCTTTAAAATCGCAAGATTTTGCGATCAACGAGTAGCGAGTAAGGCTTCAAAATCCAAAGAATATGCGATCAGCGAGTCGCGAGTAAGGCTTTAAAATCGAAAGAATATGCGATCAGCGAGTCGCGAGTAAGGCTTCAAAATTGAAAGAATATGCGATCAGCGAGTAGCAAGTAAGGCTTCAAAATCGAAAGAATATGCGATCAGCGAGTCGCGAAGAAGGCTTCAAAATCGACAAATATATGCGATCAGCGAGTAGCAAGTAAGGCTTTAAAATAGCAAGATTTGGCGATCAACGAGTAGCGAGTAAGGCTTCAAAATCGAAAGAATATGCGATCAGCGAGTAGCAAGTAAGGCTTCAAAATCGAAAGAATATGCGATCAGCGAGTAGCAAGTAAGGCTTCAAAATCGAAAGAATATGCGATCAGCGAGTCGCGAAGAAGGCTTCAAAATTGACAAATATATGCGATCAGCGAGAAGCAAGTAAGGCTTTAAAATCGCAATATTTGGCGATCAACGAGTAGCGAGTCAGGCTTCAAAATCGAAAGAATATGCGATCAGCGAGTCGCGAGTAAGGCTTCAAAATTGAAAGAATATGCGATCAGCAAGTCGCGAGTAAGGCTTCAAAATTGAAAAAATATGCGATCAGCGAAAAGCAAGTAAGGCTTCAAAATCGAAAGAATATGCGATCAGCGAGTCGCGAAGAAGGCTTCAAAATCGACAAATATATGCGATCAGCGAGTAGCAAGTAAGGCTTTAAAATAGCAAGATTTGGCGATCAACGAGTAGCGAGTAAGGCTTCAAAATCGAAAGAATATGCGATCAGCGAGTAGCAAGTAAGGCTTCAAAATCGAAAGAATATGCGATCAGCGAGTAGCAAGTAAGGCTTCAAAATCGAAAGAATATGCGATCAGCGAGTCGCGAAGAAGGCTTCAAAATTGACAAATATATGCGATCAGCGAGAAGCAAGTAAGGCTTTAAAATCGCAATATTTGGCGATCAACGAGTAGCGAGTCAGGCTTCAAAATCGAAAGAATATGCGATCAGCGAGTCGCGAGTAAGGCTTCAAAATCGAAAAAATATGCGATCAGCGAGTAGCAAGTAAGGCTTAAAAATCGCAAGATTTGGCGATCAACGAGTAGCGAATAAGGCTTCAAAATCGAAAGAATATGCGATCAGCGAGTCGCGAGTAAGGCTTCAAAATTGAAAAAATATGCGATCAGCGAAAAGCAAGTAAGGCTTTAAAATCGCAAGATTTTGCGATCAACGAGTAGCGAGTAAGGCTTCAAAATCCAAAGAATATGCGATCAGCGAGTCGCGAGTAAGGCTTCAAAATCGAAAAAATATGCGATCAGCGAGTAGCAAGTAAGGCTTTAAAATCGCAAGATTTGGCGATCAACGAGTAGCGAATAAGGCTTCAAAATTGAAAGAATATGCGATCAGCGAGTCGCAAGTAAGGCTTTAAAATCGAAAAAAAAAATGCGATCAGCGAGTAGCAAGTAAGGCTTTAAAATCGCAAGATTTGGCGATCAACCAGTAGCGAGTAAGGCTTCAAAATCGAAAGAATATGCGATCAGCGAGTCTTGAGTAAGGCTTCAAAATCGAAAGAATATGCGATCAGCGAGTCGCGAAGAAGGCTTCAAAATTGAAAAAATATGCGATCAGCGAGTAGCAAGTAAGGCTTTAAAATCGCAATATTTGGCGATCAACGAGTAGCGAGTAAGGCTTCAAAATCGAAAGAATATGCGATCAGCGAGTCGCGAGTAAGGCTTCAAAATTGAAAGAATATGCGATCAGCGAGTAGCAAGTAAGGCTTCAAAATCGAAAGAATATGCGATCAGCGAGTCGCGAAGAAGGCTTCAAAATTGACAAATATATGCGATCAGCGAGAAGCAAGTAAGGCTTTAAAATCGCAAGATTTAGCAATCAACGAGTAGCGAGTAAGGCTTCAAAATCCAAAGAATATGCGATCAGCGAGTCGCGAGTAAGGCTTCGAAATCGAAAGAATATGCGATCAGCAAGTCGCGAAGAAGGCTTCAAAATTGAAAAAATATGCGATGCGAGTAGCAAGTCAGGCTTTAAAATCGCAAGATTTGGAGTTCAACGAGTAGCGAGTAAGGCTTCAAAATCGAAAGAATATGCGATCAGCGAGTCGCGAGTAAGGCTTCAAAATTGAAAAAATATGCGATCAGCGAGTTGCAAGTAAGGCTTTAAAATCGCAAGATTTGGCGATCAACGAGTAGCGAGTAAGGCTTCAAAATTGAAAGAATATGCGATCAGCGAGTCGCAAGTAAGGCTTCAAAATTGAAAAAATATGCGATCGGCGAGTAGCAAGTAAGGCTTTAAAATCGCAAGATTTGGCGATCAACGAGTAGCGAGTAAGGCTTCAAAATTGAAAGAATATGCGATCAGCGAGTCGCAAGTAAGGCTTCAAAATTGAAAAAAAATGCGATCAGCGAGTAGCAAGTAAGGCTTTAAAATCGCAAGATTTGGCGATCAACGAGTAGCGAGTAAGGCTTGAAAATCGAAAGAATATGCGATCAGCGAGTCTTGAGTAAAGCATCAAAATCGAAAGAATATGCGATCAGCGAGTCGCGAAGAAGGCTTCAAAATTGAAAAAATATGCGATCAGCGAGTAGCAAGTAAGGCTTTAAAATCGCAAGATTTGGCGATCAACGAGTAGCGAGTAAGGCTTCAAAATCGAAAGAATATGCGATCAGCGAGTCGCGAGTAAGGCTTCAAAATTGAAAAAATATGCGACCAGCGACTAGCAAGTAAGGCTTAAAAATCGCAAGATTTGGCGATCAGCGAGTAGCGAGTAAGGCTTCAAAATCGAAAGAATATGCGATCAGCGAGTCTTGAGTAAGGCTTCAAAATCGAAAGAACATGCGATCAGCGAGTCGCGAAGAAGGCTTCAAAATTGAAAAAATATGCGAACAGCGAGTAGCAAGTAAGGCATCAAAATCGAAAGAATATGCGATCAGCGAGTCGCGAGTAAGGCTTCAAAATTGAAAGAATATGCGATCAGCGAGTCGCAAGTAAGGCTTCAAAATCGAAAAAAAAAATGCGACCAGCGAGTAGCAAGTAAGGCTTTAAAATCGCAAGATTTGGCGATCAACGAGTAGCGAGAAAGGCTTCAAAATCGAAAGAATATGCGATCAGCGAGTCGCGAAGAAAGCTTCAAAATTGAAAAAATATGCGATCAGCGAGTAGCAAGTAAGGCTTTAAAATCGCAAGATTTGGCGATCAACGAGTAGCGAATAAGGCTTCAAAATTGAAAGAATATGCGATCAGCGAGTCGCGAAGAAAGCTTCAAAATTGAAAAAATATGCGATCAGCGAGTAGCAAGTAAGGCTTCAAAATCGAAAGACTATGCGATCAGCGAGGCGCGAAGAAGGCTTCAAAATTGACAAAAATATGCGATCAGCGAGTAGCAAGTAAGGCTTTAAAATCGCAAGATTTGGCGATCAACGAGTAGCGAGTAAGGCTTCAAAATCCAAAGAATATGCGATCAGCGAGTCGCGAGTAAGGCTTCAAAATCGAAAGAATATGCGATCAGCGAGTCGCGAAGAAGGCTTTAAAATCGCAAGATTTGGCGATCAACGAGTAGCGAGTAAGGCTTCAAAATCGAAAAATTATGCGATCAGCGAGTCTTGAGTAAAGCTTCAAAATCGAAAGAATATGCGATCAGCGAGTCGCGAAGAAGGCTTCAAAATTGAAAAAATATGCGATCAGCGAGTAGCAAGTAAGGCTTTAAAATCGCAATATTTGGCGATCAACGAGTAGCGAGTAAGGCTTCAAAATCGAAAGAATATGCGATCAGCGAGTCGCGAGTAAGGCTTCAAAATTGAAAGAATATGCGATCAGCAAGTCGCGAGTAAGGCTTCAAAATTAAAAAAATATGCGAGCAGCGAAAACCAAGTAAGGCTTTAAAATCGCAAGATTTTGCGATCAACGAGTAGCGAGTAAGGCTTCAAAATCCAAAGAATATGCGATCAGCGAGTCGCGAGTAAGGCTTCAAAATCGAAAAAATATGCGATCAGCGAGTAGCAAGTAAGGCTTTAAAATCGCAAGATTTGGCGATCAACGAGTAGCGAGTAAGGCTTCAAAATTGAAAGAATATGCGATCAGCGAGTCGCAAGTAATTCTTTTAAATCGAAAAAAAAAATGCGATCAGCGAGTAGCAAGTAAGGCTTTAAAATCGCAAGATTTGGCGATCAACGAGTAGCGAGTAAGGCTTCAAAATCGAAAGAATATGCGATCAGCGAGTCTTGAGTAAGGCATCAAAATCGAAAGAATATGCGATCAACGAGTAGCGAGTAAGGCTTCAAAATCGAAAGAATATGCGATCAGCGAGTCGCGAGTAAGGCTTCAAAATTGAAAGAATATGCGATCAGCAAGTCGCGAGTAAGGCTTCAAAATCGAAAGAATATGCGATCAGCGAGTCGCGAGTAAGGCTTCAAAATTGAAAGAATATGCGATCAGCAAGTCGCGAGTAAGGCTTCAAAATTGAAAAAATATGCGATCAGCGAAAAGCAAGTAAGGCTTTAAAATCGCAAGATTTTGCGATCAACGAGTAGCGAGTAAGGCTTCAAAATCCAAAGAATACGCGATCAGCGAGTTGCGAGTAAGGCTTCAAAATCGAAAAAATATGCGATCAGCGAGTAGTAAGTAAGGCTTTAAAATCGCAAGATTTGGCGATCAACGAGTAGCGAGTAAGGCTTCAAAATTGAAAGAATATGCGATCAGCGAGTCGCAAGTAAGGCTTCAATATCGAAAAAAAAAATGCGACCAGCGAGTAGCAAGTAAGGCTTTAAAATCGCAAGATTTGGCGATCAACGAGTAGCGAGAAAGGCTTCAAAATCGAAAGAATATGCGATCAGCGAGTCTTGAGTAAGGCTTCAAAATCGAAAGAATATGCGATCAGCGAGTCGCGAAGAAGGCTTCAAAATTGAAAAAATATGCGATCAGCGAGTAGCAAGTAAGGCTTTAAAATCGCATGATTTGGCTATCAACGAGTAGCGAGTAAGGCTTCAAAATCGAAAGAATATGCGATCAGCGAGTCGCGAAGAAAGCTTCAAAATTGAAAAAATATGCGATCAGCGAGTAGCAAGTAAGGCTTCAAAATCGAAAGAATATGCGATCAGCGAGGCGCGAAGAAGGCTTCAAAATTGACAGAAATATGCGATCAGCGAGTAGCAAGTAAGGCTTTAAAATCGCAAGATTTGGCGATCAACGAGTAGCGAGTAAGGCTTCAAAATCCAAAGAATATGCGATCAGCGAGTCGCGAGTAAGGCTTCAAAATCGAAAGAATATGCGATCAGCGAGTCGCGAAGAAGGCTTTAAAATCGCAAGATTTGGCGATCAACGAGTAGCGAGTAAGGCTTCAAAATCGAAAAATTATGCGATCAGCGAGTCTTGAGTAAAGCTTCAAAATCGAAAGAATATGCGATCAGCGAGTCGCGAAGAAGGCTTCAAAATTGAAAAAATATGCGATCAGCGAGTAGCAAGTATGGCTTTAAAATCGCAATATTTGGCGATCAACGAGTAGCGAGTAAGGCTTCAAAATCGAAAGAATATGCGATCAGCGAGTCGCGAGTAAGGCTTCAAAATTGAAAGAATATGCGATCAGCAAGTCGCGAGTAAGGCTTCAAAATTGAAAAAATATGCGATCAGCGAAAACCAAGTAAGGCTTTAAAATCGCAAGATTTTGCGATCAACGAGTAGCGAGTAAGGCTTTAAAATCCAAAGAATATGCGATCAGCGAGTCGCGAGTAAGGCTTCAAAATCGAAAAAATATGCGATCAGCGAGTAGCAAGTAAGGCTTTAAAATCGCAAGATTTGGCGATCAACGAGTAGCGAGTAAGGCTTCAAAATTGAAAGAATATGCGATCAGCGAGTCGCAAGTAATTCTTTAAAATCGAAAAAAAAAATGCGATCAGCGAGTAGCAAGTAAGGCTTTAAAATCGCAAGATTTGGCGATCAACGAGTAGCGAGTAAGGCTTCAAAATCGAAAGAATATGCGATCAGCGAGTCTTGAGTAAGGCATCAAAATCGAAAGAATATGCGATCAACGAGTAGCGAGTAAGGCTTCAAAATCGAAAGAATATGCGATCAGCGAGTCGCGAGTAAGGCTTCAAAATTGAAAGAATATGCGATCAGCAAGTCGCGAGTAAGGCTTCAAAATTGAAAAAATATGCGATCAGCGAGTAGCAAGTAAGGCTTTAAAATCGCAAGATTTGGCGATCAACGAGTAGCGAGTAAGGCTTCAAAATCCAAAGAATATGCGATCAGCGAGTCGCGAGTAAGGCTTCAAAATCGAAAGAATATGCGATCAGTGAGTCGCGAAGAAGGCATCAAAATTGAAAAAATATGCGATCAGCGAGTAGCAAGTAAGGCTTTAAAATCGCAAGATTTGGCGATCAACGAGTAGCGAGTAAGGCTTCAAAATCGAAAAATTATGCGATCAGCGAGTCGCAAGTAAGGCTTCAAAATTGAAAAAATATGCGATCAGCGAGTAGCAAGTAAGGCTTTAAAATAGCAAGATTTGGCGATCAACGAGTAGCGAGTAAGGCTTCAAAATCCAAAGAATATGCGATCAGCGAGTCGCGAGTAAGGCTTCAAAATCGAAAGAATATGCGATCAGCAAGTCGCGAAGAAGGCTTCAAAATTGAAAAAATATGCGATGCGAGTAGCAAGTCAGGCTTTAAAATCGCAAGATTTGGCGTTCAACGAGTAGCGAGTAAAGCTTCAAAATCGAAAGAATATGCGATCAGCGAGTAGCAAGTAAGGCTTCAAAATCGAAAGAATATGCGATCAGCGAGTCGCGAAGAAGGCTTCAAAATTGACAAATATATGCGATCAGCGAGTAGCAAGTAAGGCTTTAAAATAGCAAGATTTGGCGATCAACGAGTAGCGAGTAAGGCTTCAAAATCGAAAGAATATGCGATCAGCGAGTCGCGAGTAAGGCTTCAAAATTGAAAGAATATGCGATCAGCGAGTAGCAAGTAAGGCTTCAAAATCGAAAGAATATGCGATCAGCGAGTCGCGAAGAAGGCTTCAAAATCGACAAATATATGCGATCAGCGAGTAGCAAGTAAGGCTTTAAAATAGCAAGATTTGGCGATCAACGAGTAGCGAGTAAGGCTTCAAAATCCAAAGAATATGCGATCAGCGAGTCGCGAGTAAGGTTTCAAAATCGAAAGAATATGCGATCAGCAAGTCGCGAAGAAGGCTTCAAAATTGAAAAAATATGCGATGCGAGTAGCAAGTCAGGCTTTAAAATCGCAAGATTTGGCGTTCAACGAGTAGCGAGTAAGGCTTCAAAATCGAAAGAATATGCGATCAGCGAGTCGCGAGTAAGGCTTCAAAATTGAAAAAATATGCGATCAGCGAGTTGCAAGTAAGGCTTTAAAATCGCAAGATTTGGCGATCAACGAGTAGCGAGTAAGGCTTCAATATCGAAAGAATATGCGATCAGCGAGTCGCGAAGAAAGCTTCAAAATTGAAAATATATGCGATCAGCGAGTAGCAAGTAAGGCTTCAAAATCGAAAGAATATGCGATCAGCGAGGCGCGAAGAAGGCTTCAAAATTGACAAAAATATGCGATCAGCGAGTAGCAAGTAAGGCTTTAAAATCGCAAGATTTGGCGATCAACGAGTAGCGAGTAAGGCTTCAAAATCCAAAGAATATGCGATCAGCGAGTCGCGAGTAAGGCTTCAAAAACGAAAGAATATGCGATAAGCGAGTCGCGAAGAAGGCTTTAAAATCGCAAGATTTGGCGATCAACGAGTAGCGAGTAAGGCTTCAAAATCGAAAAATTATGCGATCAGCGAGTCTTGAGTAAAGCTTCAAAATCGAAAGAATATGCGATCAGTGAGTCGCGAAGAAGGCTTCAAAATTGAAAAAATATGCGATCAGCGAGTAGCAAGTAAGGCTTTAAAATCGCAATATTTGGCGATCAACGAGTAGCTAGTAAGGCTTCAAAATCGAAAGAATATGCGATCAGCGAGTCGCGAGTAAGGTTTCAAAATTGAAAGAATATGCGATCAGCAAGTCGCGAGTAAGGCTTCAAAATTGAAAAAATATGCGATCAGCGAAAACCAAGTAAGGCTTTAAAATCGCAAGATTTTGCGATCAAAGAGTAGCGAGTAAGGCTTCAAAATCGAAAGAATATGCGATCAGCGAGTCGCGAAGAAGGCTTCAAAATTGAAAAAATATGCGATCAGCGAGTAGCAAGTAAGGCTTTAAAATCGCAATATTTGGCGATCAACGAGTAGCGAGTAAGGCTTCAAAATCGAAAGAATATGCGATCAGCGAGTCGCGAGTAAGGCTTCAAAATTGAAAGAATATGCGATCAGCAAGTCGCGAGTAAGGCTTCAAAATTGAAAAAATATGCGATCAGCGAAAAGCAAGTAAGGCTTTAAAATCGCAAGATTTTGCGATCAACGAGTAGCGAGTAAGGCTTCAAAATCCAAAGAATATGCGATCAGCGAGTCGCGAGTAAGGCTTCAAAATCGAAAAAATATGCGATCAGCGAGTAGCAAGTAAGGCTTTAAAATCGCAAGATTTGGCGATCAACGAGTAGCGAGTAAGGCTTCAAAATCGAAAGAATATGCGATCAGCGAGTCGCGAAGAAAGCTTTAAAATTGAAAGAATATGCGATCAGCGAGTCGCAAGTAAGGCTTCAAAATTGAAAAAATATGTGATCAGCGAGTAGCAAGTAAGGCTTTAAAATCGCAAGATTTGGCGATCAACGAGTAGCGAGTAAGGCTTCAAAATCGAAAGAATATGCGATCAGCGAGTCTTGAGTAAAGCTTCAAAATCGAAAGAATATGCGATCAGCGAGTCGCGAAGAAGGCTTCAAAATTGAAAAAATATGCGATGCGAGTAGCAAGTCAGGCTTTAAAATCGCAAGATTTGGCGTTCAACGAGTAGCGAGTAAGGCTTCAAAATCGAAAGAATATGCGATCAGCGAGTCGCGAGTAAGGCTTCAAAATTGAAAAAATATGCGATCAGCGAGTTGCAAGTAAGGCTTTAAAATCGCAAGATTTGGCGATCAACGAGTAGCGAGTAAGGCTTCAAAATCGAAAGAATATGCGATCAGCGAGTCGCGAGTAAGGCTTCTAAATTGAAAGAATATGCGATCAGCGAGTAGCAAGTAAGGCTTCAAAATCGAAAGAATATGCGATCAGCGAGTCGCGAAGAAGGCTTCAAAATTGACAAATATATGCGATCAGCGAGTAGCAAGTAAGGCTTTAAAATCGCAAGATTAAGCAATCAACGAGTAGCGAGTAAGGCTTCAAAATCCAAAGAATATGCGATCAGCGAGTCGCGAGTAAGGCTTCAAAATCGAAAGAATATGCGATCAGCGAGTCGCGAGTAAGGCTTCAAAATTGAAAAAATATGCGATCAGCGAGTTGCAAGTAAGGCTTTAAAATCGCAAGATTTGGCGATCAACGAGTAGCGAGTAAGGCTTCAAAATCGAAAGAATATGCGATCAGCGAGTCGCGAGTAAGGCTTCAAAATTGAAAAAATATGCGATCAGCGAGTAGCAAGTAAGGCTTCAAAATCGAAAGAATATGCGATCAGCGAGGCGCGAAGAAGGCTTCAAAATTGAAAAAGTATGCGATCAGCGAGTTGCAAGTAAGGCTTTAAAATCGCAAGATTTGGCGATCAACGAGTAGCGAGTAAGGCTTCAAAATCGAAAGAATATGCGATCAGCGAGTCGCGAGTAAGGCTTCAAAATTGAAAAAATATGCGATCAGCGAGTTGCAAGTAAGGCTTTAAAATCGCAAGATTTGGCGATCAACGAGTAGCGAGTAAGGCTTCAAAATCGAAAAAATATGCGATCAGCGAGTCACGAAGAAAGCTTCAAAATTGAAAGAATATGCGATCAGCAAGTCGCGAGTAAGGCTTCAAAATTGAAAAAAAATGCGATCAGCGAGTAGCAAGTAAGGCTTTAAAATCGCAAGATTTGGCGATCAACGAGTAGCGAGTAAGGCTTCAAAATCCAAAGAATATGCGATCAGCGAGTCGCGAGTAAGGCTTCAAAATCGAAAGAATATGCGATCAGTAAGTCGCGAAGAAGGCATCAAAATTGAAAAAATATGCGATCAGCGAGTCGCGAGTAAGGCTTCAAAATTGAAAGAATATGCGATCAGCGAGTAGCAAGTAAGGCTTCAAAATCGAAAGAATATGCGATCAGCGAGTCGCGAAGAAGGCTTCAAAATTGAAAAAATATGCGATCAGCGAGTTGCAAGTAAGGCTTTAAAATCGCAAGATTTGGCGATCAACGAGTAGCGAGTAAGGCTTCAAAATCGAAAAAATATGCGATCAGCGAGTCACGAAGAAAGCTTCAAAATTGAAAGAATATGCGATCAGCAAGTCGCGAGTAAGGCTTCAAAATTGAAAAAAAATGCGATCAGCGAGTAGCAAGTAAGGCTTTAAAATCGCAAGATTTGGCGATCAACGAGTAGCGAGTAAGGCTTCAAAATCCAAAGAATATGCGATCAGCGAGTCGCGAGTAAGGCTTCAAAATCGAAAGAATATGCGATCAGCAAGTCGCGAAGAAGGCTTCAAAATTGAAAAAATATGCGATGCGAGTAGCAAGTCAGGCTTTAAAATCGCAAGATTTGGCGTTCAACGAGTAGCGAGTAAGGCTTCAAAACGAAAGAATATGCGATCAGCGAGTCGCGAGTAAGGCTTCAAAATTGAAAAAATATGCGATCAGCGAGTTGCAAGTAAGGCTTTAAAATCGCAAGATTTGGCGATCAACGAGTAGCGAGTAAGGCTTCAAAATCCAAAGAATATGCGATCAGCGAGTCGCAAAAAAAGCTTCAAAATTGAAAAAATATGCGATCAGCGAGTAGCAAGTAAGGCTTCAAAATCGAAAGAATATGCGATCAGCGAGGCGCGAAGAAGGCTTCAAAATTGAAAAAATATGCGATCAGCGAGTAACAAGTAAGGCTTTAAAATCGCAAGACTTGGCGATCAACGAGTAGCGAGTAAGGCTTCAAAATCGAAAGAATATGCGATCAGCGAGTCGCGAGTAAGGCTTCAAAATTGAAAAAATATGCGATCAGCGAGTTGCAAGTAAGGCTTTAAAATCGCAAGATTTGGCGATCAACGAGTAGCGAGTAAGGCTTCAAAATCGAAAGAATATGCGATCAGCGAGTCGCGAAGAAAGCTTCAAAATTGAAAGAATATGCGATCAGCGAGTCGCAAGTAAGGCTTCAAAATTGAAAAAAAATGCGATCAGCGAGTAGCAAGTAAGGCTTTAAAATCGCAAGATTTGGCGATCAACGAGTAGCGAGTAAGGCTTCAAAATCGAAAGAATATGCGATCAGCGAGTCTTGAGTAAAGCTTCAAAATCGAAAGAATATGCGATCAGCGAGTCGCGAAGAAGGCTTCAAAATTGAAAAAATATGCAATCAGCGAGTAGCAAGTAAGGCTTTAAAATCGCAATATTTGGCGATCAACGAGTAGCAAGTAAGGCTACAAAATCGAAAGAATATGCGATCAGCGAGTCGCGAGTAAGGCTTCAAAATTGAAAGAATATGCGATCAGCAAGTCGTGAGTAAGGCTTCAAAATTGAAAAAATATGCGATCAGCGAAAAGCAAGTAAGGCTTTAAAATCGCAAGATTTTGCGATCAACGAGTAGCGAGTAAGGCTTCAAAATCCAAAGAATACGCGATCAGCGAGTCGCGAGTAAGGCTTCAAAATCGAAAAAATATGCGATCAGCGAGTAGTAAGTAAGGCTTTAAAATCGCAAGATTTGGCGATCAACGAGTAGCGAGTAAGGCTTCAAAATTGAAAGAATATGCGATCAGCGAGTCGCAAGTAAGGCTTCAAAATCGAAAAAAAAAATGCGACCAGCGAGTAGCAAGTAAGGCTTTAAAATCGCAAGATTTGGCGATCAACGAGTAGCGAGTAAGGCTTCAAAATCCAAAGAATATGCAATCAGCGAGTCGCGGGTAAGGCTTCAAAATCGAAAGAATATGCGATCAGCAAGTCGCGAAGAAGGCTTCAAAATTGAAAAAATATGCGATGCGAGTAGCAAGTCAGGCTTTAAAATCGCAAGATTTGGCGTTCAACGAGTAGCGAGTAAGGCTTCAAAATCGAAAGAATATGCGATCAGCGAGTCGCAAGTAAGGCTTCAAAATTGAAAAAATATGCGATCAGCGAGTTGCAAGTAAGGCTTTAAAATCGCAAGATTTGGCGATCAACGAGTAGCGAGTAAGGCTTCAAAATCGAAAGAATATGCGATCAGCAAGTCGCGAGTAAGGCTTCAAAATTGAAAGAATATGCGATCAGCGAGTAGCAAGTAAGGCTTCACAATCGAAAGAATATGCGATCAGCGAGTCGCGAAGAAGGCATCAAAATTGACAAATATATGCGATCAGCGAGTAGCAAGTAAGGCTTTAAAATCGCAAGATTTAGCAATCAACGAGTAGCGAGTAAGGCTTCAAAACGAAAGAATATGCGATCAGCGAGTCGCGAGTAAGGCTTGAAAATTGAAAAAATATGCGATCAGCGAGTTGCAAGTAAGGCTTTAAAATCGCAAGATTTGGCGATCAACGAGTAGCGAGTAAGGCTTCAAAATCGAAAGAATATGCGATCAGCGAGTCGCAAAGAAAGCTTCAAAATTGAAAAAATATGCGATCAGCGAGTAGCAAGTAAGGCTTCAAAATCGAAAGAATAAGCGATCAGCGAGGCGCGAAGAAGGCTTCAAAATTGAAAAAATATGCGATCAGCGAGTTGCAAGTAAGGCTTTAAAATCGCAAGACTTGGCGATCAACGAGTAGCGAGTAAGGCTTCAAAATCGAAAGAATATGCGATCAGCAAGTCGCGAGTAAGGCTTCAAAATTGAAAAAATATGCGATCAGCGAAAAGCAAGTAAGGCTTTAAAATCGCAAGATTTTGCGATCAACGAGTAGCGAGTAAGGCTTCAAAATCCAAAGAATACGCGATCAGCGAGTTGCGAGTAAGGCTTCAAAATCGAAAAAATATGCGATCAGCGAGTAGTAAGTAAGGCTTTAAAATCGCAAGAAATTTGCGATCAACGAGTAGCGAGTAAGGCTTCAAAATTGAAAGAATATGCGATCAGCGAGTCGCAAGTAAGGCTTCAAAATCGAAAAAAAAAATGCGACCAGCGAGTAGCAAGTAAGGCTTTAAAATCGCAAGATTTGGCGATCAACGAGTAGCGAGAAAGGCTTCAAAATCGAAAGAATATGCGATCAGCGAGTCTTGAGTAAGGCTTCAAAATCGAAAGAATATGCGATCAGCAAGTCGCGAAGAAGGCTTCAAAATTGAAAAAATATGCGATCAGCGAGTAGCAAGTAAGGCTTTAAAATCGCAAGATTTGGCGATCAACGAGTAGCGAGTAAGGCTTCAAAATCGAAAGAATATGCGATCAGCGAGTCGCGAAGAAAGCTTCAAAATTGAAAAAATATGCGATCAGCGAGTAGCAAGTAAGGCTTCAAAATCGAAAGAATATGCGATCAGCGAGGCGCGAAGAAGGCTTCAAAATTGACAAAAATATGCGATCAGCGAGTCGCGAAGAAGGCTTTAAAATCGCAAGATTTGGCGATCAACGAGTAGCGAGTAAGGCTTCAAAATCGAAAAATTATGCGATCAGCGAGTCTTGAGTAAAGCTTCAAAATCGAAAGAATATGCGATCAGCGAGTCGCGAAGAAGGCTTAAAAATTGAAAAAATATGCGATCAGCGAGTAGCAAGTAAGGCTTTAAAATCGCAATATTTGGCGATCAACGAAAAGCGAGTAAGGCTTCAAAATCGAAAGAATATGCGATCAGCGAGTCGCGACTAAGGCTTCAAAATTGAAAGAATATGCGATCAGCAAGTCGCGAGTAAGGCTTCAAAATTGAAAAAATATGCGATCAGCGAAAACCAAGTAAGGCTTTAAAATCGCAAGATTTTGCGATCAACGAGTAGCGAGTAAGGCTTCAAAATCCAAAGAATATGCGATCAGCGAGTCGCGAGTAAGGCTTCAAAATCGAAAAAATATGCGATCAGCGAGTAGCAACTAAGGCTTTAAAATCGCAAGATTTGGCGATCAACGAGTAGCGAGTAAGGCTTCAAAATCGAAAAATTATGCGATCAGCGAGTCTTGAGTAAAGCTTCAAAATCGAAAGAATATGCGATCAGCGAGTCGCGAAGAAGGCTTCAAAATTGAAAAAATATGCGATCAGCGAGTAGCAAGTAAGGCTTTAAAATCGCAATATTTGGCGATCAACGAAAAGCGAGTAAGGCTTCAAAATCGAAAGAATATGCGATCAGCGAGTCGCGAGTAAGGCTTCAAAATTGAAAGAATATGCGATCAGCAAGTCGCGAGTAAGGCTTCAAAATTGAAAAAATATGCGATCAGCGAAAACCAAGTAAGGCTTTAAAATCGCAAGATTTTGCGATCAACGAGTAGCGAGTAAGGCTTCAAAATCCAAAGAATATGCGATCAGCGAGTCGCGAGTAAGGCTTCAAAATCGAAAAAATATGCGATCAGCGAGTAGCAACTAAGGCTTTAAAATCGCAAGATTTGGCGATCAACGAGTAGCGAGTAAGGCTTCAAAATTAAAAGAATATGCGATCAGCTAGTCGCAAGTAATTCTTTAAAATCGAAAAAAAAAATGCGATCAGCGAGTAGCAAGTAAGGCTTTAAAATCGCAAGATTTGGCGATCAACGAGTAGCGAGTAAGGCTTCAAAATCGAAAGAATATGCGATCAGCGAGTCTTGAGTAAGGCATCAAAATCGAAAGAATATGCGATCAACGAGTAGCGAGTAAGGCTTCAAAATCGAAAGAATATGCGATCAGCGAGTCGCGAGTAAGGCTTCAAAATTGAAAGAATATGCGATCAGCAAGTCGCGAGTAAGGCTTCAAAATTGAAAAAATATGCGATCAGCGAGTAGCAAGTAAGGCTTTAAAATCGCAAGATTTGGCGATCAACGAGTAGCGAGCAAGGCTTCAAAATCGAAAGAATATGCGATCAGCGAGTCGCGAGTAAGGCTTCAAAATCGAAAGAATATGCGATCAGTGAGTCGCGAAGAAGGCATCAAAATTGAAAAAATATGCGATCAGCGAGTAGCAAGTAAGGCTTTAAAATCGCAAGATTTGGCGATCAACGAGTAGCGAGTAAGGCTTCAAAATTGAAAAATTATGCGATCAGCGAGTCGCAAGTAAGGCTTCAAAATTGAAAAAATATGCGATCAGCGAGTAGCAAGTAAGGCTTTAAAATAGCAAGATTTGGCGATCAACGAGTAGCGAGTAAGGCTTCAAAATCCAAAGAATATGCGATCAGCGAGTCGCGAGTAAGGCTTCAAAACCGAAAGAATATGCGATCAGCAAGTCGCGAAGAAGGCTTCAAAATTGAAAAAATATGCGATGCGAGTAGCAAGTCAGGCTTTAAAATCGCAAGATTTGGCGTTCAACGAGTAGCGAGTAAAGCTTCAAAATCGAAAGAATATGCGATCAGCGAGTAGCAAGTAAGGCTTCAAAATCGAAAGAATATGCGATCAGCGAGTCTCGAAGAAGGCTTCAAAATTGACAAATATATGCGATCAGCGAGTAGCAAGTAAGGCTTTAAAATAGCAAGATTTGGCGATCAACGAGTAGCGAGTAAGGCTTCAAAATCGAAAGAATATGCGATCAGCGAGTCGCGAGTAAGGCTTCAAAATTGAAAGAATATGCGATCAGCGAGTAGCAAGTAAGGCTTCAAAATCGAAAGAATATGCGATCAGCGAGTCGCGAAGAAGGCTTCAAAATCGACAAATATATGCGATCAGCGAGTAGCAAGTAAGGCTTTAAAATAGCAAGATTTGGCGATCAACGAGTAGCGAGTAAGGCTTCAAAATCCAAAGAATATGCGATCAGCGAGTCGCGAGTAAGGTTTCAAAATCGAAAGAATATGCGATCAGCAAGTCGCGAAGAAGGCTTCAAAATTGAAAAAATATGCGATGCGAGTAGCAAGTCAGGCTTTAAAATCGCAAGATTTGGCGTTCAACGAGTAGCGAGTAAGGCTTCAAAATCGAAAGAATATGCGATCAGCGAGTCGCGAGTAAGGCTTCAAAATTGAAAAAATATGCGATCAGCGAGTTGCAAGTAAGGCTTTAAAATCGCAAGATTTGGCGATCAACGAGTAGCGAGTAAGGCTTCAAAATCGAAAGAATATGCGATCAGCGAGTTGCGAAGAAAGCTTCAAAATTGAAAATATATGCGATCAGCGAGTAGCAAGTAAGGCTTCAAAATCGAAAGAATATGCGATCAGCGAGGCGCGAAGAAGGCTTCAAAATTGACAAAAATATGCGATCAGCGAGTAGCAAGTAAGGCTTTAAAATCGCAAGATTTGGCGATCAACGAGTAGCGAGTAAGGCTTCAAAATCCAAAGAATATGCGATCAGCGAGTCGCGAGTAAGGCTTCAAAAACGAAAGAATATGCGATCAGCGAGTCGCGAAGAAGGCTTTAAAATCGCAAGATTTGGCGATCAACGAGTAGCGAGTAAGGCTTCAAAATCGAAAGAATATGCGATCAGCGAGTCGCGAAGAAGGCTTCAAAATTGAAAAAATATGCGATCAGCGAGTAGCAAGTAAGGCTTTAAAATCGCAATATTTGGCGATCAACGAGTAGCGAGTAAGGCTTCAAAATCGAAAGAATATGCGATCAGCGAGTCGCGAGTAAGGCTTCAAAATTGAAAGAATATGCGATCAGCAAGTCGCGAGTAAGGCTTCAAAATTGAAAAAATATGCGATCAGCGAAAACCAAGTTAGGCTTTAAAATCGCAAGATTTTGCGATCAACGAGTAGCGAGTAAGGCTTCAAAATCCAAAGAATATGCGATCAGCGAGTCGCGAGTAAGGCTTCAAAATCGAAAAAATATGCGATCAGCGAGTAGCAAGTAAGGCTTTAAAACTGCAAGATTTGGCGATCAACGAGTAGCGAGTAAGGCTTCAAAATTGAAAGAATATGCGATCAGCGAGTCGCAAGTAAT
Source organism: Lacanobia oleracea (assembly GCA_950371165.1). Classification (NCBI taxonomy): domain Eukaryota; kingdom Metazoa; phylum Arthropoda; class Insecta; order Lepidoptera; family Noctuidae; genus Lacanobia; species Lacanobia oleracea. The sequence goes on from OX493413.1 coordinate 19,252,007, forward strand.
TCTTCAAAATCGAAAAAAAAAATGCGATCAGCGAGTAGCAAGTAAGGCTTTAAAATCGCAAGATTTGGCGATCAACGAGTAGCGAGTAAGGCTTCAAAATCGAAAGTATATGCGATCAGCGAGTCTTGAGTAAGGCATCAAAATCGAAAGAATATGCGATCAACGAGTAGCGAGTAAGGCTTCAAAATCGAAAGAATATGCGATCAGCGAGTCGCGAGTAAGGCTTCAAAATTGAAAGAATATGCGAACAGCAAGTCGCGAGTAAGGCTTCAAAATTGAAAAAATATGCGATCAGCGAGTAGCAAGTAAGGCTTTAAAATCGCAAGATTTGGCGATCAACGAGTAGCGAGTAAGGCTTCAAAATCCAAAGAATATGCGATCAGCGAGTCGCGAGTAAGTCTTGAAAATCGAAAGAATATGCGATCAGTGAGTCGCGAAGAAGGCATCAAAATTGAAAAAATATGCGATCAGCGAGTTGCAAGTAAGGCTTTAAAATCGTAAGATTTGGCGATCAACGAGTAGCGAGTAAGGCTTCAAAATCGAAAAATTATGCGATCAGCGAGTCGCAAGTAAGGCTTCAAAATTGAAAAAAAATGCGATCAGCGAGTAGCAAGTAAGGCTTTAAAATCGCAAGATTTGGCGATCAACGAGTAGCGAGTAAGGCTTCAAAATCGAAAGAATATGCGATCAGCGATTCTTGAGTAAAGCTTCAAAATCGAAAGAATATGCGATCAGCGAGTCGCGAAGAAGGCTTCAAAATTGAAAAAATATGCGATCAGCGAGTCGCGAGTAAGGCTTCAAAATTGAAAGAATATGCGATCAGCAAGTCGCGAGTAAGGCTTCAAAATTGAAAAAATATGCGATCAGCGAGTAGCAAGTAAGGCTTCAAAATCGAAAGAATATGCGATCAGCGAGGCGCGAAGAAGGCTTCAAAATTGACAAAAATATGCGATCAGCGAGTCGCGAAGAAGGCTTTAAAATCGCAAGATTTGGCGATCAACGAGTAGCGAGTAAGGCTTCAAAATCGAAAAATTATGCGATCAGCGAGTCTTGAGTAAAGCTTCAAAATCGAAAGAATATGCGATCAGCGAGTCGCGAAGAAGGCTTAAAAATTGAAAAAATATGCGATCAGCGAGTAGCAAGTAAGGCTTTAAAATCGCAATATTTGGCGATCAACGAAAAGCGAGTAAGGCTTCAAAATCGAAAGAATATGCGATCAGCGAGTCGCGACTAAGGCTTCAAAATTGAAAGAATATGCGATCAGCAAGTCGCGAGTAAGGCTTCAAAATTGAAAAAATATGCGATCAGCGAAAACCAAGTAAGGCTTTAAAATCGCAAGATTTTGCGATCAACGAGTAGCGAGTAAGGCTTCAAAATCCAAAGAATATGCGATCAGCGAGTCGCGAGTAAGGCTTCAAAATCGAAAAAATATGCGATCAGCGAGTAGCAACTAAGGCTTTAAAATCGCAAGATTTGGCGATCAACGAGTAGCGAGTAAGGCTTCAAAATCGAAAAATTATGCGATCAGCGAGTCTTGAGTAAAGCTTCAAAATCGAAAGAATATGCGATCAGCGAGTCGCGAAGAAGGCTTCAAAATTGAAAAAATATGCGATCAGCGAGTAGCAAGTAAGGCTTTAAAATCGCAATATTTGGCGATCAACGAAAAGCGAGTAAGGCTTCAAAATCGAAAGAATATGCGATCAGCGAGTCGCGAGTAAGGCTTCAAAATTGAAAGAATATGCGATCAGCAAGTCGCGAGTAAGGCTTCAAAATTGAAAAAATATGCGATCAGCGAAAACCAAGTAAGGCTTTAAAATCGCAAGATTTTGCGATCAACGAGTAGCGAGTAAGGCTTCAAAATCCAAAGAATATGCGATCAGCGAGTCGCGAGTAAGGCTTCAAAATCGAAAAAATATGCGATCAGCGAGTAGCAACTAAGGCTTTAAAATCGCAAGATTTGGCGATCAACGAGTAGCGAGTAAGGCTTCAAAATTAAAAGAATATGCGATCAGCTAGTCGCAAGTAATTCTTTAAAATCGAAAAAAAAAATGCGATCAGCGAGTAGCAAGTAAGGCTTTAAAATCGCAAGATTTGGCGATCAACGAGTAGCGAGTAAGGCTTCAAAATCGAAAGAATATGCGATCAGCGAGTCTTGAGTAAGGCATCAAAATCGAATGAATATGCGATCAACGAGTAGCGAGTAAGGCTTCAAAATCGAAAGAATATGCGATCAGCGAGTCGCGAGTAAGGCTTCAAAATTGAAAGAATATGCGATCAGCAAGTCGCGAGTAAGGCTTCAAAATTGAAAAAATATGCGATCAGCGAGTAGCAAGTAAGGCTTTAAAATCGCAAGATTTGGCGATCAACGAGTAGCGAGCAAGGCTTCAAAATCGAAAGAATATGCGATCAGCGAGTCGCGAGTAAGGCTTCAAAATCGAAAGAATATGCGATCAGTGAGTCGCGAAGAAGGCATCAAAATTGAAAAAATATGCGATCAGCGAGTAGCAAGTAAGGCTTTAAAATCGCAAGATTTGGCGATCAACGAGTAGCGAGTAAGGCTTCAAAATTGAAAAATTATGCGATCAGCGAGTCGCAAGTAAGGCTTCAAAATTGAAAAAATATGCGATCAGCGAGTAGCAAGTAAGGCTTTAAAATAGCAAGATTTGGCGATCAACGAGTAGCGAGTAAGGCTTCAAAATCCAAAGAATATGCGATCAGCGAGTCGCGAGTAAGGCTTCAAAACCGAAAGAATATGCGATCAGCAAGTCGCGAAGAAGGCTTCAAAATTGAAAAAATATGCGATGCGAGTAGCAAGTCAGGCTTTAAAATCGCAAGATTTGGCGTTCAACGAGTAGCGAGTAAAGCTTCAAAATCGAAAGAATATGCGATCAGCGAGTAGCAAGTAAGGCTTCAAAATCGAAAGAATATGCGATCAGCGAGTCTCGAAGAAGGCTTCAAAATTGACAAATATATGCGATCAGCGAGTAGCAAGTAAGGCTTTAAAATAGCAAGATTTGGCGATCAACGAGTAGCGAGTAAGGCTTCAAAATCGAAAGAATATGCGATCAGCGAGTCGCGAGTAAGGCTTCAAAATTGAAAGAATATGCGATCAGCGAGTAGCAAGTAAGGCTTCAAAATCGAAAGAATATGCGATCAGCGAGTCGCGAAGAAGGCTTCAAAATCGACAAATATATGCGATCAGCGAGTAGCAAGTAAGGCTTTAAAATAGCAAGATTTGGCGATCAACGAGTAGCGAGTAAGGCTTCAAAATCCAAAGAATATGCGATCAGCGAGTCGCGAGTAAGGTTTCAAAATCGAAAGAATATGCGATCAGCAAGTCGCGAAGAAGGCTTCAAAATTGAAAAAATATGCGATGCGAGTAGCAAGTCAGGCTTTAAAATCGCAAGATTTGGCGTTCAACGAGTAGCGAGTAAGGCTTCAAAATCGAAAGAATATGCGATCAGCGAGTCGCGAGTAAGGCTTCAAAATTGAAAAAATATGCGATCAGCGAGTTGCAAGTAAGGCTTTAAAATCGCAAGATTTGGCGATCAACGAGTAGCGAGTAAGGCTTCAAAATCGAAAGAATATGCGATCAGCGAGTTGCGAAGAAAGCTTCAAAATTGAAAATATATGCGATCAGCGAGTAGCAAGTAAGGCTTCAAAATCGAAAGAATATGCGATCAGCGAGGCGCGAAGAAGGCTTCAAAATTGACAAAAATATGCGATCAGCGAGTAGCAAGTAAGGCTTTAAAATCGCAAGATTTGGCGATCAACGAGTAGCGAGTAAGGCTTCAAAATCCAAAGAATATGCGATCAGCGAGTCGCGAGTAAGGCTTCAAAAACGAAAGAATATGCGATCAGCGAGTCGCGAAGAAGGCTTTAAAATCGCAAGATTTGGCGATCAACGAGTAGCGAGTAAGGCTTCAAAATCGAAAAATTATGCGATCAGCGAGTCTTGAGTAAAGCTTCAAAATCGAAAGAATATGCGATCAGCGAGTCGCGAAGAAGGCTTCAAAATTGAAAAAATATGCGATCAGCGAGTAGCAAGTAAGGCTTTAAAATCGCAATATTTGGCGATCAACGAGTAGCGAGTAAGGCTTCAAAATCGAAAGAATATGCGATCAGCGAGTCGCGAGTAAGGCTTCAAAATTGAAAGAATATGCGATCAGCAAGTCGCGAGTAAGGCTTCAAAATTGAAAAAATATGCGATCAGCGAAAACCAAGTTAGGCTTTAAAATCGCAAGATTTTGCGATCAACGAGTAGCGAGTAAGGCTTCAAAATCCAAAGAATATGCGATCAGCGAGTCGCGAGTAAGGCTTCAAAATCGAAAAAATATGCGATCAGCGAGTAGCAAGTAAGGCTTTAAAACTGCAAGATTTGGCGATCAACGAGTAGCGAGTAAGGCTTCAAAATTGAAAGAATATGCGATCAGCGAGTCGCAAGTAATTCTTCAAAATCGAAAAAAAAAATGCGATCAGCGAGTAGCAAGTAAGGCTTTAAAATCGCAAGATTTGGCGATCAACGAGTAGCGAGTAAGGCTTCAAAATCGAAAGTATATGCGATCAGCGAGTCTTGAGTAAGGCATCAAAATCGAAAGAATATGCGATCAACGAGTAGCGAGTAAGGCTTCAAAATCGAAAGAAAATGCGATCAGCGAGTCGCGAGTAAGGCTTCAAAATTGAAAGAATATGCGAACAGCAAGTCGCGAGTAAGGCTTCAAAATTGAAAAAATATGCGATCAGCGAGTAGCAAGTAAGGCTTTAAAATCGCAAGATTTTGCGATCAACGAGTAGCGAGTAAGGCTTCAAAATCCAAAGAATATGCGATCAGCGAGTCGCGAGTAAGTCTTGAAAATCGAAAGAATATGCGATCAGTGAGTCGCGAAGAAGGCATCAAAATTGAAAAAATATGCGATCAGCGAGTTGCAAGTAAGGCTTTAAAATCGCAAGATTTGGCGATCAACGAGTAGCGAGTAAGGCTTCAAAATCGAAAAATTATGCGATCAGCGAGTCGCAAGTAAGGCTTCAAAATTGAAAAAAAATGCGATCAGCGAGTAGCCAGTAAGGCTTTAAAATCGCAAGATTTGGCGATCAACGAGTAGCGAGTAAGGCTTCAAAATCGAAAGAATATGCGATCAGCGAGTCGCGAGTAAGGCTTCAAAATTGAAAAAATATGCGATCAGCGAGTTGCAAGTAAGGCTTTAAAATCGCAAGATTTGGCGATCAACGAGTAGCGAGTAAGGCTTCAAAATCGAAAGAATATGCGATCAGCGAGTCGCGAAGAAAGCTTCAAAATTGAAAGAATATGCGATCAGCGAGTCGCAAGTAAGGCTTCAAAATTGAAAAAAAATGCGATCAGCGAGTAGCAAGTAAGGCTTTAAAATCGCAAGATTTGGCGATCAACGAGTAGCGAGTAAGGCTTCAAAATCGAAAGAATATGCGATCAGCGAGTCTTGAGTAAAGCTTCAAAATCGAAAGAATATGCGATCAGCGAGTCGCGAAGAAGGCTTCAAAATTGAAAAAATATGCAATCAGCGAGTAGCAAGTAAGGCTTTAAAATCGCAATATTTGGCGATCAACGAGTAGCAAGTAAGGCTACAAAATCGAAAGAATATGCGATCAGCGAGTCGCGAGTAAGGCTTCAAAATTGAAAGAATATGCGATCAGCAAGTCGTGAGTAAGGCTTCAAAATTGAAAAAATATGCGATCAGCGAAAAGCAAGTAAGGCTTTAAAATCGCAAGATTTTGCGATCAACGAGTAGCGAGTAAGGCTTCAAAATCCAAAGAATACGCGATCAGCGAGTCGCGAGTAAGGCTTCAAAATCGAAAAAATATGCGATCAGCGAGTAGTAAGTAAGGCTTTAAAATCGCAAGATTTGGCGATCAACGAGTAGCGAGTAAGGCTTCAAAATTGAAAGAATATGCGATCAGCGAGTCGCAAGTAAGGCTTCAAAATCGAAAAAAAAAATGCGACCAGCGAGTAGCAAGTAAGGCTTTAAAATCGCAAGATTTGGCGATCAACGAGTAGCGAGTAAGGCTTCAAAATCCAAAGAATATGCAATCAGCGAGTCGCGGGTAAGGCTTCAAAATCGAAAGAATATGCGATCAGCAAGTCGCGAAGAAGGCTTCAAAATTGAAAAAATATGCGATGCGAGTAGCAAGTCAGGCTTTAAAATCGCAAGATTTGGCGTTCAACGAGTAGCGAGTAAGGCTTCAAAATCGAAAGAATATGCGATCAGCGAGTCGCAAGTAAGGCTTCAAAATTGAAAAAATATGCGATCAGCGAGTTGCAAGTAAGGCTTTAAAATCGCAAGATTTGGCGATCAACGAGTAGCGAGTAAGGCTTCAAAATCGAAAGAATATGCGATCAGCAAGTCGCGAGTAAGGCTTCAAAATTGAAAGAATATGCGATCAGCGAGTAGCAAGTAAGGCTTCAAAATCGAAAGAATATGCGATCAGCGAGTCGCGAAGAAGGCATCAAAATTGACAAATATATGCGATCAGCGAGTAGCAAGTAAGGCTTTAAAATCGCAAGATTTAGCAATCAACGAGTAGCGAGTAAGGCTTCAAAACGAAAGAATATGCGATCAGCGAGTCGCGAGTAAGGCTTGAAAATTGAAAAAATATGCGATCAGCGAGTTGCAAGTAAGGCTTTAAAATCGCAAGATTTGGCGATCAACGAGTAGCGAGTAAGGCTTCAAAATCGAAAGAATATGCGATCAGCGAGTCGCAAAGAAAGCTTCAAAATTGAAAAAATATGCGATCAGCGAGTAGCAAGTAAGGCTTCAAAATCGAAAGAATAAGCGATCAGCGAGGCGCGAAGAAGGCTTCAAAATTGAAAAAATATGCGATCAGCGAGTTGCAAGTAAGGCTTTAAAATCGCAAGACTTGGCGATCAACGAGTAGCGAGTAAGGCTTCAAAATCGAAAGAATATGCGATCAGCAAGTCGCGAGTAAGGCTTCAAAATTGAAAAAATATGCGATCAGCGAAAAGCAAGTAAGGCTTTAAAATCGCAAGATTTTGCGATCAACGAGTAGCGAGTAAGGCTTCAAAATCCAAAGAATACGCGATCAGCGAGTTGCGAGTAAGGCTTCAAAATCGAAAAAATATGCGATCAGCGAGTAGTAAGTAAGGCTTTAAAATCGCAAGAAATTTGCGATCAACGAGTAGCGAGTAAGGCTTCAAAATTGAAAGAATATGCGATCAGCGAGTCGCAAGTAAGGCTTCAAAATCGAAAAAAAAAATGCGACCAGCGAGTAGCAAGTAAGGCTTTAAAATCGCAAGATTTGGCGATCAACGAGTAGCGAGAAAGGCTTCAAAATCGAAAGAATATGCGATCAGCGAGTCTTGAGTAAGGCTTCAAAATCGAAAGAATATGCGATCAGCAAGTCGCGAAGAAGGCTTCAAAATTGAAAAAATATGCGATCAGCGAGTAGCAAGTAAGGCTTTAAAATCGCAAGATTTGGCGATCAACGAGTAGCGAGTAAGGCTTCAAAATCGAAAGAATATGCGATCAGCGAGTCGCGAAGAAAGCTTCAAAATTGAAAAAATATGCGATCAGCGAGTAGCAAGTAAGGCTTCAAAATCGAAAGAATATGCGATCAGCGAGGCGCGAAGAAGGCTTCAAAATTGACAAAAATATGCGATCAGCGAGTCGCGAAGAAGGCTTTAAAATCGCAAGATTTGGCGATCAACGAGTAGCGAGTAAGGCTTCAAAATCGAAAAATTATGCGATCAGCGAGTCTTGAGTAAAGCTTCAAAATCGAAAGAATATGCGATCAGCGAGTCGCGAAGAAGGCTTAAAAATTGAAAAAATATGCGATCAGCGAGTAGCAAGTAAGGCTTTAAAATCGCAATATTTGGCGATCAACGAAAAGCGAGTAAGGCTTCAAAATCGAAAGAATATGCGATCAGCGAGTCGCGACTAAGGCTTCAAAATTGAAAGAATATGCGATCAGCAAGTCGCGAGTAAGGCTTCAAAATTGAAAAAATATGCGATCAGCGAAAACCAAGTAAGGCTTTAAAATCGCAAGATTTTGCGATCAACGAGTAGCGAGTAAGGCTTCAAAATCCAAAGAATATGCGATCAGCGAGTCGCGAGTAAGGCTTCAAAATCGAAAAAATATGCGATCAGCGAGTAGCAACTAAGGCTTTAAAATCGCAAGATTTGGCGATCAACGAGTAGCGAGTAAGGCTTCAAAATCGAAAAATTATGCGATCAGCGAGTCTTGAGTAAAGCTTCAAAATCGAAAGAATATGCGATCAGCGAGTCGCGAAGAAGGCTTCAAAATTGAAAAAATATGCGATCAGCGAGTAGCAAGTAAGGCTTTAAAATCGCAATATTTGGCGATCAACGAAAAGCGAGTAAGGCTTCAAAATCGAAAGAATATGCGATCAGCGAGTCGCGAGTAAGGCTTCAAAATTGAAAGAATATGCGATCAGCAAGTCGCGAGTAAGGCTTCAAAATTGAAAAAATATGCGATCAGCGAAAACCAAGTAAGGCTTTAAAATCGCAAGATTTTGCGATCAACGAGTAGCGAGTAAGGCTTCAAAATCCAAAGAATATGCGATCAGCGAGTCGCGAGTAAGGCTTCAAAATCGAAAAAATATGCGATCAGCGAGTAGCAACTAAGGCTTTAAAATCGCAAGATTTGGCGATCAACGAGTAGCGAGTAAGGCTTCAAAATTAAAAGAATATGCGATCAGCTAGTCGCAAGTAATTCTTTAAAATCGAAAAAAAAAATGCGATCAGCGAGTAGCAAGTAAGGCTTTAAAATCGCAAGATTTGGCGATCAACGAGTAGCGAGTAAGGCTTCAAAATCGAAAGAATATGCGATCAGCGAGTCTTGAGTAAGGCATCAAAATCGAAAGAATATGCGATCAACGAGTAGCGAGTAAGGCTTCAAAATCGAAAGAATATGCGATCAGCGAGTCGCGAGTAAGGCTTCAAAATTGAAAGAATATGCGATCAGCAAGTCGCGAGTAAGGCTTCAAAATTGAAAAAATATGCGATCAGCGAGTAGCAAGTAAGGCTTTAAAATCGCAAGATTTGGCGATCAACGAGTAGCGAGCAAGGCTTCAAAATCGAAAGAATATGCGATCAGCGAGTCGCGAGTAAGGCTTCAAAATCGAAAGAATATGCGATCAGTGAGTCGCGAAGAAGGCATCAAAATTGAAAAAATATGCGATCAGCGAGTAGCAAGTAAGGCTTTAAAATCGCAAGATTTGGCGATCAACGAGTAGCGAGTAAGGCTTCAAAATTGAAAAATTATGCGATCAGCGAGTCGCAAGTAAGGCTTCAAAATTGAAAAAATATGCGATCAGCGAGTAGCAAGTAAGGCTTTAAAATAGCAAGATTTGGCGATCAACGAGTAGCGAGTAAGGCTTCAAAATCCAAAGAATATGCGATCAGCGAGTCGCGAGTAAGGCTTCAAAACCGAAAGAATATGCGATCAGCAAGTCGCGAAGAAGGCTTCAAAATTGAAAAAATATGCGATGCGAGTAGCAAGTCAGGCTTTAAAATCGCAAGATTTGGCGTTCAACGAGTAGCGAGTAAAGCTTCAAAATCGAAAGAATATGCGATCAGCGAGTAGCAAGTAAGGCTTCAAAATCGAAAGAATATGCGATCAGCGAGTCTCGAAGAAGGCTTCAAAATTGACAAATATATGCGATCAGCGAGTAGCAAGTAAGGCTTTAAAATAGCAAGATTTGGCGATCAACGAGTAGCGAGTAAGGCTTCAAAATCGAAAGAATATGCGATCAGCGAGTCGCGAGTAAGGCTTCAAAATTGAAAGAATATGCGATCAGCGAGTAGCAAGTAAGGCTTCAAAATCGAAAGAATATGCGATCAGCGAGTCGCGAAGAAGGCTTCAAAATCGACAAATATATGCGATCAGCGAGTAGCAAGTAAGGCTTTAAAATAGCAAGATTTGGCGATCAACGAGTAGCGAGTAAGGCTTCAAAATCCAAAGAATATGCGATCAGCGAGTCGCGAGTAAGGTTTCAAAATCGAAAGAATATGCGATCAGCAAGTCGCGAAGAAGGCTTCAAAATTGAAAAAATATGCGATGCGAGTAGCAAGTCAGGCTTTAAAATCGCAAGATTTGGCGTTCAACGAGTAGCGAGTAAGGCTTCAAAATCGAAAGAATATGCGATCAGCGAGTCGCGAGTAAGGCTTCAAAATTGAAAAAATATGCGATCAGCGAGTTGCAAGTAAGGCTTTAAAATCGCAAGATTTGGCGATCAACGAGTAGCGAGTAAGGCTTCAAAATCGAAAGAATATGCGATCAGCGAGTTGCGAAGAAAGCTTCAAAATTGAAAATATATGCGATCAGCGAGTAGCAAGTAAGGCTTCAAAATCGAAAGAATATGCGATCAGCGAGGCGCGAAGAAGGCTTCAAAATTGACAAAAATATGCGATCAGCGAGTAGCAAGTAAGGCTTTAAAATCGCAAGATTTGGCGATCAACGAGTAGCGAGTAAGGCTTCAAAATCCAAAGAATATGCGATCAGCGAGTCGCGAGTAAGGCTTCAAAAACGAAAGAATATGCGATCAGCGAGTCGCGAAGAAGGCTTTAAAATCGCAAGATTTGGCGATCAACGAGTAGCGAGTAAGGCTTCAAAATCGAAAGAATATGCGATCAGCGAGTCGCGAAGAAGGCTTCAAAATTGAAAAAATATGCGATCAGCGAGTAGCAAGTAAGGCTTTAAAATCGCAATATTTGGCGATCAACGAGTAGCGAGTAAGGCTTCAAAATCGAAAGAATATGCGATCAGCGAGTCGCGAGTAAGGCTTCAAAATTGAAAGAATATGCGATCAGCAAGTCGCGAGTAAGGCTTCAAAATTGAAAAAATATGCGATCAGCGAAAACCAAGTTAGGCTTTAAAATCGCAAGATTTTGCGATCAACGAGTAGCGAGTAAGGCTTCAAAATCCAAAGAATATGCGATCAGCGAGTCGCGAGTAAGGCTTCAAAATCGAAAAAATATGCGATCAGCGAGTAGCAAGTAAGGCTTTAAAACTGCAAGATTTGGCGATCAACGAGTAGCGAGTAAGGCTTCAAAATTGAAAGAATATGCGATCAGCGAGTCGCAAGTAATTCTTCAAAATCGAAAAAAAAAATGCGATCAGCGAGTAGCAAGTAAGGCTTTAAAATCGCAAGATTTGGCGATCAACGAGTAGCGAGTAAGGCTTCAAAATCGAAAGTATATGCGATCAGCGAGTCTTGAGTAAGGCATCAAAATCGAAAGAATATGCGATCAACGAGTAGCGAGTAAGGCTTCAAAATCGAAAGAATATGCGATCAGCGAGTCGCGAGTAAGGCTTCAAAATTGAAAGAATATGCGAACAGCAAGTCGCGAGTAAGGCTTCAAAATTGAAAAAATATGCGATCAGCGAGTAGCAAGTAAGGCTTTAAAATCGCAAGATTTGGCGATCAACGAGTAGCGAGTAAGGCTTCAAAATCCAAAGAATATGCGATCAGCGAGTCGCGAGTAAGTCTTGAAAATCGAAAGAATATGCGATCAGTGAGTCGCGAAGAAGGCATCAAAATTGAAAAAATATGCGATCAGCGAGTTGCAAGTAAGGCTTTAAAATCGTAAGATTTGGCGATCAACGAGTAGCGAGTAAGGCTTCAAAATCGAAAAATTATGCGATCAGCGAGTCGCAAGTAAGGCTTCAAAATTGAAAAAAAATGCGATCAGCGAGTAGCAAGTAAGGCTTTAAAATCGCAAGATTTGGCGATCAACGAGTAGCGAGTAAGGCTTCAAAATCGAAAGAATATGCGATCAGCGATTCTTGAGTAAAGCTTCAAAATCGAAAGAATATGCGATCAGCGAGTCGCGAAGAAGGCTTCAAAATTGAAAAAATATGCGATCAGCGAGTCGCGAGTAAGGCTTCAAAATTGAAAGAATATGCGATCAGCAAGTCGCGAGTAAGGCTTCAAAATTGAAAAAATATGCGATCAGCGAGTAGCAAGTAAGGCTTCAAAATCGAAAGAATATGCGATCAGCGAGGCGCGAAGAAGGCTTCAAAATTGACAAAAATATGCGATCAGCGAGTCGCGAAGAAGGCTTTAAAATCGCAAGATTTGGCGATCAACGAGTAGCGAGTAAGGCTTCAAAATCGAAAAATTATGCGATCAGCGAGTCTTGAGTAAAGCTTCAAAATCGAAAGAATTTGCGATCAGCGAGTCGCGAAGAAGGCTTAAAAATTGAAAAAATATGCGATCAGCGAGTAGCAAGTAAGGCTTTAAAATCGCAATATTTGGCGATCAACGAAAAGCGAGTAAGGCTTCAAAATCGAAAGAATATGCGATCAGCGAGTCGCGACTAAGGCTTCAAAATTGAAAGAATATGCGATCAGCAAGTCGCGAGTAAGGCTTCAAAATTGAAAAAATATGCGATCAGCGAAAACCAAGTAAGGCTTTAAAATCGCAAGATTTTGCGATCAACGAGTAGCGAGTAAGGCTTCAAAATCCAAAGAATATGCGATCAGCGAGTCGCGAGTAAGGCTTCAAAATCGAAAAAATATGCGATCAGCGAGTAGCAACTAAGGCTTTAAAATCGCAAGATTTGGCGATCAACGAGTAGCGAGTAAGGCTTCAAAATCGAAAAATTATGCGATCAGCGAGTCTTGAGTAAAGCTTCAAAATCGAAAGAATATGCGATCAGCGAGTCGCGAAGAAGGCTTCAAAATTGAAAAAATATGCGATCAGCGAGTAGCAAGTGAGGCTTTAAAATCGCAATATTTGGCGATCAACGAAAAGCGAGTAAGGCTTCAAAATCGAAAGAATATGCGATCAGCGAGTCGCGAGTAAGGCTTCAAAATTGAAAGAATATGCGATCAGCAAGTCGCGAGTAAGGCTTCAAAATTGAAAAAATATGCGATCAGCGAAAACCAAGTAAGGCTTTAAAATCGCAAGATTTTGCGATCAACGAGTAGCGAGTAAGGCTTCAAAATCCAAAGAATATGCGATCAGCGAGTCGCGAGTAAGGCTTCAAAATCGAAAAAATATGCGATCAGCGAGTAGCAACTAAGGCTTTAAAATCGCAAGATTTGGCGATCAACGAGTAGCGAGTAAGGCTTCAAAATTAAAAGAATATGCGATCAGCTAGTCGCAAGTAATTCTTTAAAATCGAAAAAAAAAATGCGATCAGCGAGTAGCAAGTAAGGCTTTAAAATCGCAAGATTTGGCGATCAACGAGTAGCGAGTAAGGCTTCAAAATTAAAAGAATATGCGATCAGCTAGTCGCAAGTAATTCTTTAAAATCGAAAAAAAAAATGCGATCAGCGAGTAGCAAGTAAGGCTTTAAAATCGCAAGATTTGGCGATCAACGAGTAGCGAGTAAGGCTTCAAAATCGAAAAATTATGCGATCAGCGAGTCTTGAGTAAAGCTTCAAAATCGAAAGAATATGCGATCAGCGAGTCGCGAAGAAGGCTTAAAAATTGAAAAAATATGCGATCAGCGAGTAGCAAGTAAGGCTTTAAAATCGCAATATTTGGCGATCAACGAAAAGCGAGTAAGGCTTCAAAATCGAAAGAATATGCGATCAGCGAGTCGCGACTAAGGCTTCAAAATTGAAAGAATATGCGATCAGCAAGTCGCGAGTAAGGCTTCAAAATTGAAAAAATATGCGATCAGCGAAAACCAAGTAAGGCTTTAAAATCGCAAGATTTTGCGATCAACGAGTAGCGAGTAAGGCTTCAAAATCCAAAGAATATGCGATCAGCGAGTCGCGAGTAAGGCTTCAAAATCGAAAAAATATGCGATCAGCGAGTAGCAACTAAGGCTTTAAAATCGCAAGATTTGGCGATCAACGAGTAGCGAGTAAGGCTTCAAAATCGAAAAATTATGCGATCAGCGAGTCTTGAGTAAAGCTTCAAAATCGAAAGAATATGCGATCAGCGAGTCGCGAAGAAGGCTTCAAAATTGAAAAAATATGCGATCAGCGAGTAGCAAGTAAGGCTTTAAAATCGCAATATTTGGCGATCAACGAAAAGCGAGTAAGGCTTCAAAATCGAAAGAATATGCGATCAGCGAGTCGCGAGTAAGGCTTCAAAATTGAAAGAATATGCGATCAGCAAGTCGCGAGTAAGGCTTCAAAATTGAAAAAATATGCGATCAGCGAAAACCAAGTAAGGCTTTAAAATCGCAAGATTTTGCGATCAACGAGTAGCGAGTAAGGCTTCAAAATCCAAAGAATATGCGATCAGCGAGTCGCGAGTAAGGCTTCAAAATCGAAAAAATATGCGATCAGCGAGTAGCAACTAAGGCTTTAAAATCGCAAGATTTGGCGATCAACGAGTAGCGAGTAAGGCTTCAAAATTAAAAGAATATGCGATCAGCTAGTCGCAAGTAATTCTTTAAAATCGAAAAAAAAAATGCGATCAGCGAGTAGCAAGTAAGGCTTTAAAATCGCAAGATTTGGCGATCAACGAGTAGCGAGTAAGGCTTCAAAATCGAAAGAATATGCGATCAGCGAGTCTTGAGTAAGGCATCAAAATCGAATGAATATGCGATCAACGAGTAGCGAGTAAGGCTTCAAAATCGAAAGAATATGCGATCAGCGAGTCGCGAGTAAGGCTTCAAAATTGAAAGAATATGCGATCAGCAAGTCGCGAGTAAGGCTTCAAAATTGAAAAAATATGCGATCAGCGAGTAGCAAGTAAGGCTTTAAAATCGCAAGATTTGGCGATCAACGAGTAGCGAGCAAGGCTTCAAAATCGAAAGAATATGCGATCAGCGAGTCGCGAGTAAGGCTTCAAAATCGAAAGAATATGCGATCAGTGAGTCGCGAAGAAGGCATCAAAATTGAAAAAATATGCGATCAGCGAGTAGCAAGTAAGGCTTTAAAATCGCAAGATTTGGCGATCAACGAGTAGCGAGTAAGGCTTCAAAATTGAAAAATTATGCGATCAGCGAGTCGCAAGTAAGGCTTCAAAATTGAAAAAATATGCGATCAGCGAGTAGCAAGTAAGGCTTTAAAATAGCAAGATTTGGCGATCAACGAGTAGCGAGTAAGGCTTCAAAATCCAAAGAATATGCGATCAGCGAGTCGCGAGTAAGGCTTCAAAACCGAAAGAATATGCGATCAGCAAGTCGCGAAGAAGGCTTCAAAATTGAAAAAATATGCGATGCGAGTAGCAAGTCAGGCTTTAAAATCGCAAGATTTGGCGTTCAACGAGTAGCGAGTAAAGCTTCAAAATCGAAAGAATATGCGATCAGCGAGTAGCAAGTAAGGCTTCAAAATCGAAAGAATATGCGATCAGCGAGTCTCGAAGAAGGCTTCAAAATTGACAAATATATGCGATCAGCGAGTAGCAAGTAAGGCTTTAAAATAGCAAGATTTGGCGATCAACGAGTAGCGAGTAAGGCTTCAAAATCGAAAGAATATGCGATCAGCGAGTCGCGAGTAAGGCTTCAAAATTGAAAGAATATGCGATCAGCGAGTAGCAAGTAAGGCTTCAAAATCGAAAGAATATGCGATCAGCGAGTCGCGAAGAAGGCTTCAAAATCGACAAATATATGCGATCAGCGAGTAGCAAGTAAGGCTTTAAAATAGCAAGATTTGGCGATCAACGAGTAGCGAGTAAGGCTTCAAAATCCAAAGAATATGCGATCAGCGAGTCGCGAGTAAGGTTTCAAAATCGAAAGAATATGCGATCAGCAAGTCGCGAAGAAGGCTTCAAAATTGAAAAAATATGCGATGCGAGTAGCAAGTCAGGCTTTAAAATCGCAAGATTTGGCGTTCAACGAGTAGCGAGTAAGGCTTCAAAATCGAAAGAATATGCGATCAGCGAGTCGCGAGTAAGGCTTCAAAATTGAAAAAATATGCGATCAGCGAGTTGCAAGTAAGGCTTTAAAATCGCAAGATTTGGCGATCAACGAGTAGCGAGTAAGGCTTCAAAATCGAAAGAATATGCGATCAGCGAGTTGCGAAGAAAGCTTCAAAATTGAAAATATATGCGATCAGCGAGTAGCAAGTAAGGCTTCAAAATCGAAAGAATATGCGATCAGCGAGGCGCGAAGAAGGCTTCAAAATTGACAAAAATATGCGATCAGCGAGTAGCAAGTAAGGCTTTAAAATCGCAAGATTTGGCGATCAACGAGTAGCGAGTAAGGCTTCAAAATCCAAAGAATATGCGATCAGCGAGTCGCGAGTAAGGCTTCAAAAACGAAAGAATATGCGATCAGCGAGTCGCGAAGAAGGCTTTAAAATCGCAAGATTTGGCGATCAACGAGTAGCGAGTAAGGCTTCAAAATCGAAAAATTATGCGATCAGCGAGTCTTGAGTAAAGCTTCAAAATCGAAAGAATATGCGATCAGCGAGTCGCGAAGAAGGCTTCAAAATTGAAAAAATATGCGATCAGCGAGTAGCAAGTAAGGCTTTAAAATCGCAATATTTGGCGATCAACGAGTAGCGAGTAAGGCTTCAAAATCGAAAGAATATGCGATCAGCGAGTCGCGAGTAAGGCTTCAAAATTGAAAGAATATGCGATCAGCAAGTCGCGAGTAAGGCTTCAAAATTGAAAAAATATGCGATCAGCGAAAACCAAGTTAGGCTTTAAAATCGCAAGATTTTGCGATCAACGAGTAGCGAGTAAGGCTTCAAAATCCAAAGAATATGCGATCAGCGAGTCGCGAGTAAGGCTTCAAAATCGAAAAAATATGCGATCAGCGAGTAGCAAGTAAGGCTTTAAAACTGCAAGATTTGGCGATCAACGAGTAGCGAGTAAGGCTTCAAAATTGAAAGAATATGCGATCAGCGAGTCGCAAGTAATTCTTCAAAATCGAAAAAAAAAATGCGATCAGCGAGTAGCAAGTAAGGCTTTAAAATCGCAAGATTTGGCGATCAACGAGTAGCGAGTAAGGCTTCAAAATCGAAAGTATATGCGATCAGCGAGTCTTGAGTAAGGCATCAAAATCGAAAGAATATGCGATCAACGAGTAGCGAGTAAGGCTTCAAAATCGAAAGAATATGCGATCAGCGAGTCGCGAGTAAGGCTTCAAAATTGAAAGAATATGCGAACAGCAAGTCGCGAGTAAGGCTTCAAAATTGAAAAAATATGCGATCAGCGAGTAGCAAGTAAGGCTTTAAAATCGCAAGATTTTGCGATCAACGAGTAGCGAGTAAGGCTTCAAAATCCAAAGAATATGCGATCAGCGAGTCGCGAGTAAGTCTTGAAAATCGAAAGAATATGCGATCAGTGAGTCGCGAAGAAGGCATCAAAATTGAAAAAATATGCGATCAGCGAGTTGCAAGTAAGGCTTTAAAATCGCAAGATTTGGCGATCAACGAGTAGCGAGTAAGGCTTCAAAATCGAAAAATTATGCGATCAGCGAGTCGCAAGTAAGGCTTCAAAATTGAAAAAAAATGCGATCAGCGAGTAGCCAGTAAGGCTTTAAAATCGCAAGATTTGGCGATCAACGAGTAGCGAGTAAGGCTTCAAAATCGAAAGAATATGCGATCAGCGATTCTTGAGTAAAGCTTCAAAATCGAAAGAATATGCGATCAGCGAGTCGCGAAGAAGGCTTCAAAATTGAAAAAATATGCGATCAGCGAGTAGCAAGTAAGGCTTTTAAATCGCAATATTTGGCGATCAACGAGTAGCGAGTAAGGCTTCAAAATCGAAAGAATATGCGATCAGCGAGTCGCGAGTAAGGCTTCAAAATTGAAAGAATATGCGATCAGCAAGTCGCGAGTAAGGCTTCAAAATTGAAAAAATATGCAATCAGCGAAAAGCAAGTAAGGCTTTAAAATCGCAAGATTTTGCGATCAACAAGTAGCGAGTAAGGCTTCAAAATTGAAAGAATATGCGATCAGCGAGTCGCAAGTAAGGCTTCAAAATCGAAAAAAAAAATGCGATTAGCAAGTAGCAAGTAAGGCTTTAAAATCGCAAGATTTGGCGATCAACGAGTAGCGAGTAAGGCTTCAAAATCGAAAGAATATGCGATCAGCGAGTCCTGAGTAAGGCTTCAAAATCGAAAGAATATGCGATCAGCGAGTCGCGAAGAAAGCTTCAAAATTGAAAAAATATGCGATCAGCGAGTAGCAAGTAAGGCTTTAAAATCGCAATATTTGGCGATCAACGAGTAGCGAGTCAGGCTTCAAAATCGAAAGAATATGCGATCAGCGAGTCGCGAAGAAAGCTTCAAAATTGAAAAAATA
Organism: Lacanobia oleracea; assembly: GCA_950371165.1. Lineage (NCBI taxonomy): Eukaryota > Metazoa > Arthropoda > Insecta > Lepidoptera > Noctuidae > Lacanobia > Lacanobia oleracea. Next base: position 19,270,178 of record OX493413.1, read on the forward strand.
TGCGATCAGCGAGTAGCAAGTAAGGCTTTAAAATCGCAATATTTGGCGATCAACGAGTAGCGAGTCAGGCTTCAAAATCGAAAGAATATGCGATCAGCGAGTCGCGAGTAAGGCATCAAAATTGAAAGAATATGCGATCAGCAAGTCGCGAGTAAGGCTTCAAAATTGAAAAAATATGCGATCAGCGAGTTGCAAGTAAGGCTTTAAAATCGCAAGATTTGGCGATCAACGAGTAGCGAGTAAGGCTTCAAAATCCAAAGAATATGCGATCAGCGAGTCGCGAGTAAGGCTTCAAAATCGAAAAAATATGCGATCAGCGAGTAGCAAGTAAGGCTTTAAAATCGCAAGATTTGGCGATCAACGAGTAGCGAATAAGGCTTCAAAATTGAAAGAATATGCGATCAGCGAGTCGCAAGTAAGGCTTTAAAATCGAAAAAAAAAATGCGATCAGCGAGTAGCAAGTAAGGCTTTAAAATCGCAAGATTTGGCGATCAACCAGTAGCGAGTAAGGCTTCAAAATCCAAAGAATACGCGATCAGCGAGTCTTGAGTAAGGCTTCAAAATCGAAAGAATATGCGATCAGCGAGTCGCGAAGAAGGCTTCAAAATTGAAAAAATATGCGATCAGCGAGTAGCAAGTAAGGCTTTAAAATCGCAATATTTGGCGATCAACGAGTAGCGAGTAAGGCTTCAAAATCGAAAGAATATGCGATCAGCGAGTCGCGAGTAAGGCTTCAAAATTGAAAGAATATGCGATCTGCGAGTAGCAAGTAAGGCTTCAAAATCGAAAGAATATGCGATCAGCGAGTCGCGAAGAATGCTTCAAAATTGACAAATATATGCGATCAGCGAGAAGCAAGTAAGGCTTTAAAATCGCAAGATTTAGCAATCAACGAGTAGCGAGTAAGGCTTCAAAATCCAAAGAATATGCGATCAGCGAGTCGCGAGTAAGGCTTCAAAATCGAAAGAATATGCGATCAGCAAGTCGCAAAGAAGGCTTCAAAATTGAAAAAATATGCGATGCGAGTAGCAAGTCAGGCTTTAAAATCGCAAGATTTGGCGTTCAACGAGTAGCGAGTAAGGCTTCAAAATCGAAAGAATATGCGATCAGCGAGTCTCGAGTAAGGCTTCAAAATTGAAAAAATATGCGATGCGAGTTTAGGGGGTATGCGGTACAGAGAGTAAAGTCCCACACACCTCAATTGAAAAGGAGGATCCTCCGACCAGGCGGATGTTGTGCCTGGCGGGCTACTGCCCGATAGTTGATATTCGGGCTGATGTATATGTTCAAATCGCACGGTAAACTCTGCTTGCGCGATGCAGGATTTCAACGTTGTAGTTCGCTGCTAGTCGGATAGATGGCGTCGCGGTTCTTTTTGTTGCGATGTAGATTTGCTCCGTAGGTTTTTCTTGTGGCGGCCTTGATGCCGCTACACGAGTAGCAAGTCAGGCTTTAAAATCGCAAGATTTGGCGTTCAACGAGTAGCGAGTAAGGCTTCAAAATCGAAAGAATATGCGATCAGCGAGTCGCGAGTAAGGCTTCAAAATTGAAAAAATATGCGATCAGCGAGTTGCAAGTAAGGCTTTAAAATCGCAAGATTTGGCGATCAACGAGTAGCGAGTAAGGCTTCAAAATCGAAAGAATATGCGATCAGCGAGTCGCGAGTAAGGCTTCAAAATTGAAAGAATATGCGATCAGCGAGTAGTAAGTAAGGCTTCAAAATCGAAAGAATATGCGATCAGCGAGTCGCGAAGAAGGCTTCAAAATTGACAAATACCTATATGCGATCAGCGAGTAGCAAGTAAGGCTTTAAAATCGCAAGATTTAGCAATCAACGAGTAGCGAGTAAGGCTTCAAAATCCAAAGAATATGCGATCAGCGAGTCGCGAGTAAGGCTACAAAATCGAAAGAATATGCGATCAGCGAGTCGCGAGTAAGGCTTCAAAATTGAAAAAATATGCGATCAGCGAGTTGCAAGTAAGGCTTTAAAATCGCAAGATTTGGCGATCAACGAGTAGCGAGTAAGGCTTCAAAATCGAAAGAATATGCGATCAGCGAGTCGCGAGTAAGGCTTCAAAATTGAAAAAATATGCGATCAGCGAGTAGCAAGTAAGGCTTCAAAATCGAAAGAATATGCGATCAGCGAGGCGCGAAGAAGGCTTCAAAATTGAAAAAATATGCGATCAGCGAGTTGCAAGTAAGGCTTTAAAATCGCAAGATTTGGCGATCAACGAGTAGCGAGTAAGGCTTCAAAATCGAAAGAATATGCGATCAGCGAGTCACGAGTAAGGCTTCAAAATTGAAAAAATATGCGATCAGCGAGTTGCAAGTAAGGCTTTAAAATCGCAAGATTTGGCGATCAAAGAGTAGCGAGTAAGGCTTCAAAATCGAAAAAATATGCGATCAGCGATTCACGAAGAAAGCTTCAAAATTGAAAGAATATGCGATCAGCAAGTCGCGAGTAAGGCTTCAAAATTGAAAAAATATGCGATCAGCGAGTAGCAAGTAAGGCTTTAAAATCGCAAGATTTGGCGATCAACGAGTAGCGAGTCAGGCTTCAAAATCCAAAGAATATGCGATCAGCGAGTCGCGAGTAAGGCTTCAAAATCGAAAGAATATGCGATCAGTGAGTCGCGAAGAAGGCATCAAAATTGAAAAAATATGCGATCAGCGAGTCGCGAGTAAGGCTTCAAAATTGAAAGAATATGCGATCAGCGAGTAGCAAGTAAGGCTTCAAAATCGAAAGAATATGCGAACAGCGAGTCGCGAAGAAGGCTTCAAAATTGACAAATATATGCGATCAGCGAGTAGCAAGTAAGGCTTTAAAATCGCAAGATTTAGCAATCAACGAGTAGCGAGTAAGGCTTCAAAATCCAAAGAATATGCGATCAGCAAGTCGCGAGTAAGGCTTCAAAATCGAAAGAATATGCGATCAGCAAGTCGCGAAGAAGGCTTCAAAATTAAAAAAATATGCGATGCGAGTAGCAAGTCAGGCTTTAAAATCGCAAGATTTGGCGTTCAACGAGTAGCGAGTAAGGCTTCAAAACGAAAGAATATGCGATCAGCGAGTCGCGAGTAAGGCTTCAAAATTGAAAAAATATGCGATCAGCGAGTTGCAAGTAAGGCTTTAAAATCGCAAGATTTGGCGATCAACGTGTAGCGAGTAAGGCTTCAAAATCGAAAGAATATGCGATCAGCGAGTCGCAAAGAAAGCTTCAAAATTGAAAAAATTTGCGATCAGCGAGTAGCAAGTAAGGCTTCAAAATCGAAAGAATATGCGATCAGCGAGGCGCGAAGAAGGCTTCAAAATTGAAAAAATATGCGATCAGCGAGTTGCAAGTAAGGCTTTAAAATCGCAAGACTTGGCGATCAACGAGTAGCGAGTAAGGCTTCAAAATCGAAAGAATATGCGATCAGCGAGTCGCGAGTAAGGCTTCAAAATTGAAAAAATATGCGATCAGCGAGTTGCAAGTAAGGCTTTAAAATCGCAAGATTTGGCGATCAACGAGTAGCGAGTAAGGCTTCAAAATCGAAAGAATATGCGATCAGCGAGTCGCGAAGAAAGTTTTAAAATTGAAAGAATATGCGATCAGCGAGTCGCAAGTAAGGCTTCAAAATTGAAAAAAAATGCGATCAGCGAGTAGCAAGTAAGGCTTTAAAATCGCAAGATTTGGCGATCAACGAGTAGCGAGTAAGGCTTCAAAATCGAAAGAATATGCGATCAGCGAGTCTTGAGTAAAGCTTCAAAATCGAAAGAATATGCGATCAGCGAGTCGCGAAGAAGGCTTCAAAATTGAAAAAATATGCGATGCGAGTAGCAAGTCAGGCTTTAAAATCGCAAGATTTGGCGTTCAACGAGTAGCGAGTAAGGCTTCAAAATCGAAAGAATATGCGATCAGCGAGTCGCGAGTAAGGCTTCAAAATTGAAAAAATATGCGATCAGCGAGTTGCAAGTAAGGCTTTAAAATCGCAAGATTTGGCGATCAACGAGTAGCGAGTAAGGCTTCAAAATCGAAAGAATATGCGATCAGCGAGTCGCGAGTAAGGCTTCAAAATTGAAAGAATATGCGATCAGCGAGTAGCAAGTAAGGCTTCAAAATCGAAAGAATATGCGATCAGCGAGTCGCGAGTAAGGCTTCAAAATCGAAAGAATATGCGATCAGCAAGTCGCGAAGAAGGCTTCAAAATTGAAAAAATATGCGATGCGAGTAGCAAGTCAGGCTTTAAAATCGCAAGATTTGGCGTTCAACGAGTAGCGAGTAAGGCTTCAAAATCCAAAGAATATGCGATCAGCGAGTCGCGAGTAAGGCTTCAAAATCGAAAGAATATGCGATCAGCGAGTCGCGAGTAAGGCTTCAAAATCGAAAGAATATGCGATCAGCAAGTCGCGAAGAAGGCTTCAAAATTGACAAATATATGCGATCAGCGAGTAGCAAGTAAGGCTTTAAAATCGCAAGATTTAGCAATCAACGAGTAGCGAGTAAGGCTTCAAAATCCAAAGAATATGCGATCAGCGAGTCGCGAGTAAGGCTTCAAAATCGAAAGAATATGCGATCAGCGAGTCGCGAGTAAGGCTTCAAAATTGAAAAAATATGCGATCAGCGAGTTGCAAGTAAGGCTTTAAAATCGCAAGATTTGGCGATCAACGAGTAGCGAGTAAGGCTTCAAAATCGAAAGAATATGCGATCAGCGAGTCGCGAGTAAGGCTTCAAAATTGAAAAAATATGCTATCAGCGAGTAGCAAGTAAGGCTTCAAAATCGAAAGAATATGCGATCAGCGAGGCGCGAAGAAGGCTTCAAAATTGAAAAAATATGCGATCAGCGAGTTGCAAGTAAGGCTTTAAAATCGCAAGATTTGGCGATCAACGAGTAGCGAGTAAGGCTTCAAAATCGAAAGAATATGCGATCAGCAAGTCGCGAAGAAGGCTTCAAAATTGAAAAAATATGCGATGCGAGTAGCAAGTCAGGCTTTAAAATCGCAAGATTTGGCGTTCAACGAGTAGCGAGTAAGGCTTCAAAATCGAAAGAATATGCGATCAGCGAGTCGCGAGTAAGGCTTCAAAATTGAAAAAATATGCGATCAGCGAGTTGCAAGTAAGGCTTTAAAATCGCAAGATTTGGCGATCAACGAGTAGCGAGTAAGGCTTCAAAATCGAAAGAATATGCGATCAGCGAGTCGCGAGTAAGGCTTCAAAATTGAAAAAATATGCGATCAGCGAGTAGCAAGCAAGGCTTCAAAATCGAAAGAATATGCGATCAGCGAGGCGCGAATAAGGCTTCAAAATTGAAAAATTATGCGATCAGCGAGTTGCAAGTAAGGCTTTAAAATCGCAAGATTTGGCGATCAACGAGTAGCGAGTAAGGCTTCAAAATCGAAAGAATATGCGATCAGCGAGTCGCGAGTAAGGCTTCAAAATTGAAAAAATATGCGATCAGCGAGTTGCAAGTAAGGCTTTAAAATCGCAAGATTTGGCGATCAACGAGTAGCGAGTAAGGCTTCAAAATCGAAAAAATATGCGATCAGCGAGTCACGAAGAAAGCTTCAAAATTGAAAGAGTATGCGATCAGCAAGTCGCGAGTAAGGCTTCAAAATTGAAAAAATATGCGATCAGCGAGTAGCAAGTAAGGCTTTAAAATCGCAAGATTTGGCGATCAACGAGTAGCGAGTAAGGCTTCAAAATCCAAAGAATATGCGATCAGCGAGTCGCGAGTAAGGCTTCAAAATCGAAAGAATATGCGATCAGCGAGTCGCGAGTAAGGCTTCAAAATCGAAAGAATATGCGATCAGCAAGTCGCGAAGAAGGCTTCAAAATTGAAAAAATATGCGATGCGAGTAGCAAGTCAGGCTTTAAAATCGCAAGATTTGGCGTTCAACGAGTAGCGAGTAAGGCTTCAAAACGAAAGAATATGCGATCAGCGAGTCGCGAGTAAGGCTTCAAAATTGAAGAAATATGCGATCAGCGAGTTGCAAGTAAGGCTTTAAAATCGCAAGATTTGGCGATCAACGAGTAGCGAGTAAGGCTTCAAAATCGAAAGAATATGCGATCAGCGAGTCGCAAAGAAAGCTTCAAAATTGAAAAAATATGCGATCAGCGAGTAGCAAGTAAGGCTTCAAAATCGAAAGAATATGCGATCAGCGAGGCGCGAAGAAGGCTTCAAAATTGAAAAAATATGCGATCAGCGAGTTGCAAGTAAGGCTTTAAAATCGCAAGACTTGGCGATCAACGAGTAGCGAGTAAGGCTTCAAAATCGAAAGAATATGCGATCAGCGAGTAGCAAGTAAGGCTTTAAAATCGCAATATTTGGCGATCAACGAGTAGCGAGTAAGGCTACAAAATCGAAAGAATATGCGATCAGCGAGTCGCGAGTAAGGCTTCAAAATTGAAAGAATATGCGATCAGCAAGTCGTGAGTAAGGCTTCAAAATTGAAAAAATATGCGATCAGCGAGTAGCAAGTAAGGCTTTAAAATCGCAAGATTTGGCGATCAACGAGTAGCGAGTAAGGCTTCAAAATCCAAAGAATATGCGATCAGCGAGTCTTGAGTAAAGCTTCAAAATCGAAAGAATATGCGATCAGCGAGTCGCGAAGAAGGCTTCAAAATTGAAAAAATATGCGATCAGCGAGTAGCAAGTAAGGCTTTAAAATCGCAATATTTGGCGATCAACGAGTAGCGAGTAAGGCTACAAAATCGAAAGAATATGCGATCAGCGAGTCGCGAGTAAGGCTTCAAAATTGAAAGAATATGCGATCAGCAAGTCATGAGTAAGGCTTCAAAATTGAAAAAATATGCGATCAGCGAAAAGCAAGTAAGGCTTTAAAATCGCAAGATTTTGCGATCAACGAGTAGCGAGTAAGGCTTCAAAATCCAAAGAATACGCGATCAGCGAGTCGCGAGTAAGGCTTCAAAATCGAAAAAATATGCGATCAGCGAGTAGTAAGTAAGGCTTTAAAATCGCAAGATTTGGCGATCAACGAGTAGCGAGTAAGGCTTCAAAATTGAAAGAATATGCGATCAGCGAGTCGCAAGTAAGGCTTCAAAATCGAAAAAAAAAATGCGACCAGCGAGTAGCAAGTAAGGCTTTAAAATCGCAAGATTTGGCGATCAACGAGTAGCGAGTAAGGCTTCAAAATCCAAAGAATATGCAATCAGCGAGTCGCGGGTAAGGCTTCAAAATCGAAAGAATATGCGATCAGCAAGTCGCGAAGAAGGCTTCAAAATTGAAAAAATATGCGATGCGAGTAGCAAGTCAGGCTTTAAAATCGCAAGATTTGGCGTTCAACGAGTAGCGAGTAAGGCTTCAAAATCGAAAGAATATGCGATCAGCGAGTCGCGAGTAAGGCTTCAAAATTGAAAAAATATGCGATCAGCGAGTTGCAAGTAAGGCTTTAAAATCGCAAGATTTGGCGATCAACGAGTAGCGAGTAAGGCTTCAAAATCGAAAGAATATGCGATCAGCGAGTCGCGAGTAAGGCTTCAAAATTGAAAAAATATGCGATCAGCGAGTAGCAAGTAAGGCTTCAAAATCGAAAGAATATGCGATCAGCGAGGCGCGAAGAAGGCTTCAAAATTGAAAAAATATGCGATCAGCGAGTTGCAAGTAAGGCTTTAAAATCGCAAGATTTGGCGATCAACGAGTAGCGAGTAAGGCTTCAAAATCGAAAGAATATGCGATCAGCGAGTCACGAGTAAGGCTTCAAAATTGAAAAAATATGCGATCAGCGAGTTGCAAGTAAGGCTTTAAAATCGCAAGATTTGGCGATCAACGAGTAGCGAGTAAGGCTTCAAAATCGAAAAAATATGCGATCAGCGAGTCACGAAGAAAGCTTCAAAATTGAAAGAGTATGCGATCAGCAAGTCGCGAGTAAGGCTTCAAAATTGAAAAAATATGCGATCAGCGAGTAGCAAGTAAGGCTTTAAAATCGCAAGATTTGGCGATCAACGAGTAGCGAGTAAGGCTTCAAAATCGAAAGAATATGCGATCAGCGAGTCGCGAGTAAGGCTTCAAAATTGAAAGAATATGCGATCAGCGAGTCGCGAAGAAGGCTTTAAAATCGCAAGATTTGGCGATCAACAAGTAGCGAGTAAGGCTTCAAAATCCAAAGAATATGCAATCAGCGAGTCGCGGGTAAGGCTTCAAAATCGAAAGAATATGCGATCAGTGAGTCGCGAAGAAGGCATCAAAATTGAAAAAATATGCGATCAGCGAGTAGCAAGTAAGGCTTTAAAATCGCAAGATTTGGCGATCAACGAGTAGCGAGTAAGGCTTCAAAATCGAAAAATTATGCGATCAGCGAGTCGCGAGTAAGGCTTTAAAATCGCAAGATTTGGCGATCAACGAGTAGCGAGTAAGGCTTTAAAATTGAAAGAATATGCGATCAGCGAGTCGCAAGTAAGGCTTCAAAATTGAAAAAAAATGCGATCAGCGAGTAGCAAGTAAGGCTTTAAAATCGCAAGATTTGGCGATCAACGAGTAGCGAGTAAGGCTTCAAAATCGAAAGAATATGCGATCAGCGAGTCTTGAGTAAAGCTTCAAAATCGAAAGAATATGCGATCAGCGAGTCGCGAAGAAGGCTTCAAAATTGAAAAAATATGCGATTAGCGAGTAGCAAGTAAGGCTTTAAAATCGCAATATTTGGCGATCAACGAGTAGCGAGTAAGGCTTCAAAATCGAAAGAATATGCGATCAGCGAGTCGCGAGTAAGGCTTCAAAACTGAAAGAATATGCGATCAGCAAGTCGCGAGTAAGGCTTCAAAATTGAAAAAATATGCGATCAGCGAAAAGCAAGTAAGGCTTTAAAATCGCAAGATTTTGCGATCAACGAGTAGCGAGTAAGGCTTCAAAATCCAAAGAATACGCGATCAGCGAGTCGCGAGTAAGGCTTCAAAATCGAAAAAATATGCGATCAGCGAGTAGTAAGTAAGGCTTTAAAATCGCAAGATTTTGCGATCAACGAGTAGCGAGTAAGGCTTCAAAATCCAAAGAATACGCGATCAGCGAGTCGCGAGTAAGGCTTCAAAATCGAAAAAATATGCGATCAGCGAGTAGTAAGTAAGGCTTTAAAATCGCAAGATTTGGCGATCAACGAGTAGCGAGTAAGGCTTCAAAATCCAAAGAATATGCAATCAGCGAGTCGCGGGTAAGGCTTCAAAATCGAAAGAATATGCGATCAGCGAGTCGCGAAGAAGGCTTCAAAATTGAAAAAATATGCGATGCGAGTAGCAAGTCAGGCTTTAAAATCGCAAGATTTGGCGTTCAACGAGTAGCGAGTAAGGCTTCAAAATCGAAAGAATATGCGATCAGCGAGTCGCGAGTAAGGCTTCAAAATTGAAAAAATATGCGATCAGCGAGTTGCAAGTAAGGCTTTAAAATCGCAAGATTTGGCGATCAACGAGCAGCGAGTAAGGCTTCAAAATCGAAAGAATATGCGATCAGCGAGTCGCGAGTAAGGCTTCAAAATTGAAAAAATATGCGATCAGCGAGTAGCAAGTAAGGCTTCAAAATCGAAAGAATATGCGATCAGCGAGGCGCGAAGAAGGCTTCAAAATTGAAAAAATATGCGATCAGCGAGTTGCAAGTAAGGCTTTAAAATCGCAAGATTTGGCGATCAACGAGTAGCGAGTAAGGCTTCAAAATCGAAAGAATATGCGATCAGCGAGTCACGAGTAAGGCTTCAAAATTGAAAAAATATGCGATCAGCGAGTTGCAAGTAAGGCTTTAAAATCGCAAGATTTGGCGATCAACGAGTAGCGAGTAAGGCTTCAAAATCGAAAAAATATGCGATCAGCGAGTCACGAAGAAAGCTTCAAAATTGAAAGAGTATGCGATCAGCAAGTCGCGAGTAAGGCTTCAAAATTGAAAAAATATGCGATCAGCGAGTAGCAAGTAAGGCTTTAAAATCGCAAGATTTGGCGATCAACGAGTAGCGAGTAAGGCTTCAAAATCCAAAGAATATGCGATCAGCGAGTCGCGAGTAAGGCTTCAAAATCGAAAGAATATGCGATCAGCGAGACGCGAAGAAGGCTTCAAAATTGAAAAAATATGCGATCAGCGAGTAGCAAGTAAGGCTTTAAAATCGCAATATTTGGCGATCAACGAGTAGCGAGTAAGGCTTCAAAATCGAAAGAATATGCGATCAGCGAGTCGCGAGTAAGGCTTCAAAATTGAAAGAATATGCGATCAGCGAGTCGCGAAGAAGGCTTTAAAATCGCAAGATTTGGCGATCAACAAGTAGCGAGTAAGGCTTCAAAATCCAAAGAATATGCAATCAGCGAGTCGCGGGTAAGGCTTCAAAATCGAAAGAATATGCGATCAGTGAGTCGCGAAGAAGGCATCAAAATTGAAAAAATATGCGATCAGCGAGTAGCAAGTAAGGCTTTAAAATCGCAAGATTTGGCGATCAACGAGTAGCGAGTAAGGCTTCAAAATCGAAAAATTATGCGATCAGCGAGTCGCGAGTAAGGCTTTAAAATCGCAAGATTTGGCGATCAACGAGTAGCGAGTAAGGCTTCAAAATTGAAAGAATATGCGATCAGCGAGTCGCAAGTAAGGCTTCAAAATTGAAAAAAAATGCGATCAGCGAGTAGCAAGTAAGGCTTTAAAATCGCAAGATTTGGCGATCAACGAGTAGCGAGTAAGGCTTCAAAATCGAAAGAATATGCGATCAGCGAGTCTTGAGTAAAGCTTCAAAATCGAAAGAATATGCGATCAGCGAGTCGCGAAGAAGGCTTCAAAATTGAAAAAATATGCGATCAGCGAGTAGCAAGTAAGGCTTTAAAATCGCAATATTTGGCGATCAACGAGTAGCGAGTAAGGCTTCAAAATCGAAAGAATATGCGATCAGCGAGTCGCGAGTAAGGCTTCAAAACTGAAAGAATATGCGATCAGCAAGTCGCGAGTAAGGCTTCAAAATTGAAAAAATATGCGATCAGCGAAAAGCAAGTAAGGCTTTAAAATCGCAAGATTTTGCGATCAACGAGTAGCGAGTAAGGCTTCAAAATTCAAAGAATACGCGATCAGCGAGTCGCGAGTAAGGCTTCAAAATCGAAAAAATATGCGATCAGCGAGTAGTAAGTAAGGCTTTAAAATCGCAAGATTTTGCGATCAACGAGTAGCGAGTAAGGCTTCAAAATCCAAAGAATACGCGATCAGCGAGTCGCGAGTAAGGCTTCAAAATCGAAAAAATATGCGATCAGCGAGTTGTAAGTAAGGCTTTAAAATCGCAAGATTTGGCGATCAACGAGTAGCGAGTAAGGCTTCAAAATTGAAAGAATATGCGATCAGCGAGTCGCAAGTAAGGCTTCAAAATCGAAAAAAAAAATGCGACCAGCGAGTAGCAAGTAAGGCTTTAAAATCGCAAGATTTGGCGATCAACGAGTAGCGAGTAAGGCTTCAAAATCCAAAGAATATGCAATCAGCGAGTCGCGGGTAAGGCTTCAAAATCGAAAGAATATGCGATCAGCAAGTCGCGAAGAAGGCTTCAAAATTGAAAAAATATGCGATGCGAGTAGCAAGTCAGGCTTTAAAATCGCAAGATTTGGCGTTCAACGAGTAGCGAGTAAGGCTTCAAAAACGAAAGAATATGCGATCAGCGAGTCGCAAGTAAGGCTTCAAAATTGAAAAAATATGCGATCAGCGAGTTGCAAGTAAGGCTTTAAAATCGCAAGATTTGGCGATCAACGAGTAGCGAGTAAGGCTTCAAAATCGAAAGAATATGCGATCAGCAAGTCGCGAGTAAGGCTTCAAAATTGAAAGAATATGCGATCAGCGAGTAGCAAGTAAGGCTTCAAAATCGAAAGAATATGCGATCAGCGAGTCGCGAAGAAGGCTTCAAAATTGACAAATATATGCGATCAGCGAGTAGCAAGTAAGGCTTTAAAATCGCAAGATTTAGCAATCAACGAGTAGCGAGTAAGGCTTCAAAATCCAAAGAATATGCGATCAGCGAGTCGCGAGTAAGGCTTCAAAATCGAAAGAATATGCGATCATTAAGTCGCGAAGAAGGCTTCAAAATTGAAAAAATATGCGATGCGAGTAGCAAGTCAGGCTTTAAAATCGCAAGATTTGGCGTTCAACGAGTAGCGAGTAAGGCTTCAAAATCGAAAGAATATGCGATCAGCGAGTCGCGAGTAAGGCTTCAAAATTGAAAAAATATGCGATCAGCGAGTTGCAAGTAAGGCTTTAAAATCGCAAGATTTGGCGATCAACGAGTAGCGAGTAAGGCTTCAAAATCGAAAGAATATGCGATCAGCGAGTCGCGAGTAAGGCTTCAAAATTGAAAAAATATGCGATCAGCGAGTAGCAAGTAAGGCTTCAAAATCGAAAGAATATGCGATCAGCGAGGCGCGAAGAAGGCTTCAAAATTGAAAAAATATGCGATCAGCGAGTTGCAAGTAAGGCTTTAAAATCGCAAGATTTGGCGATCAACGAGTAGCGAGTAAGGCTTCAAAATCGAAAGAATATGCGATCAGCGAGTCGCGAGTAAGGCTTCAAAATTGAAAAAATATGCGAACAGCGAGTTGCAAGTAAGGCTTTAAAATCGCAAGATTTGGCGATCAACGAGTAGCGAGTAAGGCTTCAAAATCAAAAAAATATGCGATCAGCGAGTCACGAAGAAAGCTTCAAAATTGAAAGAGTATGCGATCAGCAAGTCGCGAGTAAGGCTTCAAAATTGAAAAAATATGCGATCAGCGAGTAGCAAGTAAGGCTTTAAAATCGCAAGATTTGGCGATCAACGAGTAGCGAGAAAGGCTTCAAAATCCAAAGAATATGCGATCAGCGAGTCGCGAGTAAGGCTTCAAAATCGAAAGAATATGCGATCAGCGAGTCGCAAAGAAGGCTTCAAAATTGAAAAAATATGCGATCAGCGAGTAGCAAGTAAGGCTTTAAAATCGCAATATTTGGCGATCAACGAGTAGCGAGTAAGGCTTCAAAATCGAAAGAATATGCGATCAGCGAGTCTTGAGTAAAGCTTCAAAATCGAAAGAATATGCGATCAGCGAGTCGCAAAGAAAGCTTCAAAATTGAAAAAATATGCGATCAGCGAGTAGCAAGTAAGGCTTCAAAATCGAAAGAATATGCGATCAGCGAGGCGCGAAGAAGGCTTCAAAATTGAAAAAATATGCGATCAGCGAGTTGCAAGTAAGGCTTTAAAATCGCAAGACTTGGCGATCAACGAGTAGCGAGTAAGGCTTCAAAATCGAAAGAATATGCGATCAGCGAGTAGCAAGTAAGGCTTTAAAATCGCAATATTTGGCGATCAACGAGTAGCGAGTAAGGCTACAAAATCGAAAGAATATGCGATCAGCGAGTCGCGAGTAAGGCTTCAAATTTGAAAGAATATGCGATCAGCAAGTCGTGAGTAAGGCTTCAAAATTGAAAAAATATGCGATCAGCGAGTAGCAAGTAAGGCTTTAAAATCGCAAGATTTGGCGATCAACGAGTAGCGAGTAAGGCTTCAAAATCCAAAGAATATGCGATCAGCGAGTCTTGAGTAAAGCTTCAAAATCGAAAGAATATGCGATCAGCGAGTCGCGAAGAAGGCTTCAAAATTGAAAAAATATGCGATCAGCGAGTAGCAAGTAAGGCTTTAAAATCGCAATATTTGGCGATCAACGAGTAGCGAGTAAGGCTACAAAATCGAAAGAATATGCGATCAGCGAGTCGCGAGTAAGGCTTCAAAATTGAAAGAATATGCGATCAGCAAGTCATGAGTAAGGCTTCAAAATTGAAAAAATATGCGATCAGCGAAAAGCAAGTAAGGCTTTAAAATCGCAAGATTTTGCGATCAACGAGTAGCGAGTAAGGCTTCAAAATCCAAAGAATACGCGATCAGCGAGTCGCGAGTAAGGCTTCAAAATCGAAAAAATATGCGATCAGCGAGTAGTAAGTAAGGCTTTAAAATCGCAAGATTTGGCGATCAACGAGTAGCGAGTAAGGCTTCAAAATTGAAAGAATATGCGATCAGCGAGTCGCAAGTAAGGCTTCAAAATCGAAAAAAAAAATGCGACCAGCGAGTAGCAAGTAAGGCTTTAAAATCGCAAGATTTGGCGATCAACGAGTAGCGAGTAAGGCTTCAAAATCCAAAGAATATGCAATCAGCGAGTCGCGGGTAAGGCTTCAAAATCGAAAGAATATGCGATCAGCAAGTCGCGAAGAAGGCTTCAAAATTGAAAAAATATGCGATGCGAGTAGCAAGTCAGGCTTTAAAATCGCAAGATTTGGCGTTCAACGAGTAGCGAGTAAGGCTTCAAAATCGAAAGAATATGCGATCAGCGAGTCGCGAGTAAGGCTTCAAAATTGAAAAAATATGCGATCAGCGAGTTGCAAGTAAGGCTTTAAAATCGCAAGATTTGGCGATCAACGAGTAGCGAGTAAGGCTTCAAAATCGAAAGAATATGCGATCAGCGAGTCGCGAGTAAGGCTTCAAAATTGAAAAAATATGCGATCAGCGAGTAGCAAGTAAGGCTTCAAAATCGAAAGAATATGCGATCAGCGAGGCGCGAAGAAGGCTTCAAAATTGAAAAAATATGCGATCAGCGAGTTGCAAGTAAGGCTTTAAAATCGCAAGATTTGGCGATCAACGAGTAGCGAGTAAGGCTTCAAAATCGAAAGAATATGCGATCAGCGAGTCACGAGTAAGGCTTCAAAATTGAAAAAATATGCGATCAGCGAGTTGCAAGTAAGGCTTTAAAATCGCAAGATTTGGCGATCAACGAGTAGCGAGTAAGGCTTCAAAATCGAAAAAATATGCGATCAGCGAGTCACGAAGAAAGCTTCAAAATTGAAAGAGTATGCGATCAGCAAGTCGCGAGTAAGGCTTCAAAATTGAAAAAATATGCGATCAGCGAGTAGCAAGTAAGGCTTTAAAATCGCAAGATTTGGCGATCAACGAGTAGCGAGTAAGGCTTCAAAATCCAAAGAATATGCGATCAGCGAGTCGCGAGTAAGGCTTCAAAATCGAAAGAATATGCGATCAGCGAGACGCGAAGAAGGCTTCAAAATTGAAAAAATATGCGATCAGCGAGTAGCAAGTAAGGCTTTAAAATCGCAATATTTGGCGATCAACGAGTAGCGAGTAAGGCTTCAAAATCGAAAGAATATGCGATCAGCGAGTCGCGAGTAAGGCTTCAAAATTGAAAGAATATGCGATCAGCGAGTCGCGAAGAAGGCTTTAAAATCGCAAGATTTGGCGATCAACAAGTAGCGAGTAAGGCTTCAAAATCCAAAGAATATGCAATCAGCGAGTCGCGGGTAAGGCTTCAAAATCGAAAGAATATGCGATCAGTGAGTCGCGAAGAAGGCATCAAAATTGAAAAAATATGCGATCAGCGAGTAGCAAGTAAGGCTTTAAAATCGCAAGATTTGGCGATCAACGAGTAGCGAGTAAGGCTTCAAAATCGAAAAATTATGCGATCAGCGAGTCGCGAGTAAGGCTTTAAAATCGCAAGATTTGGCGATCAACGAGTAGCGAGTAAGGCTTCAAAATTGAAAGAATATGCGATCAGCGAGTCGCAAGTAAGGCTTCAAAATTGAAAAAAAATGCGATCAGCGAGTAGCAAGTAAGGCTTTAAAATCGCAAGATTTGGCGATCAACGAGTAGCGAGTAAGGCTTCAAAATCGAAAGAATATGCGATCAGCGAGTCTTGAGTAAAGCTTCAAAATCGAAAGAATATGCGATCAGCGAGTCGCGAAGAAGGCTTCAAAATTGAAAAAATATGCGATTAGCGAGTAGCAAGTAAGGCTTTAAAATCGCAATTTTTGGCGATCAACGAGTAGCGAGTAAGGCTTCAAAATCGAAAGAATATGCGATCAGCGAGTCGCGAGTAAGGCTTCAAAACTGAAAGAATATGCGATCAGCAAGTCGCGAGTAAGGCTTCAAAATTGAAAAAATATGCGATCAGCGAAAAGCAAGTAAGGCTTTAAAATCGCAAGATTTTGCGATCAACGAGTAGCGAGTAAGGCTTCAAAATCCAAAGAATACGCGATCAGCGAGTCGCGAGTAAGGCTTCAAAATCGAAAAAATATGCGATCAGCGAGTAGTAAGTAAGGCTTTAAAATCGCAAGATTTTGCGATCAACGAGTAGCGAGTAAGGCTTCAAAATCCAAAGAATACGCGATCAGCGAGTCGCGAGTAAGGCTTCAAAATCGAAAAAATATGCGATCAGCGAGTAGTAAGTAAGGCTTTAAAATCGCAAGATTTGGCGATCAACGAGTAGCGAGTAAGGCTTCAAAATCCAAAGAATATGCAATCAGCGAGTCGCGGGTAAGGCTTCAAAATCGAAAGAATATGCGATCAGCAAGTCGCGAAGAAGGCTTCAAAATTGAAAAAATATGCGATGCGAGTAGCAAGTCAGGCTTTAAAATCGCAAGATTTGGCGTTCAACGAGTAGCGAGTAAGGCTTCAAAATCGAAAGAATATGCGATCAGCGAGTCGCGAGTAAGGCTTCAAAATTGAAAAAATATGCGATCAGCGAGTTGCAAGTAAGGCTTTAAAATCGCAAGATTTGGCGATCAACGAGCAGCGAGTAAGGCTTCAAAATCGAAAGAATATGCGATCAGCGAGTCGCGAGTAAGGCTTCAAAATTGAAAAAATATGCGATCAGCGAGTAGCAAGTAAGGCTTCAAAATCGAAAGAATATGCGATCAGCGAGGCGCGAAGAAGGCTTCAAAATTGAAAAAATATGCGATCAGCGAGTTGCAAGTAAGGCTTTAAAATCGCAAGATTTGGCGATCAACGAGTAGCGAGTAAGGCTTCAAAATCGAAAGAATATGCGATCAGCGAGTCACGAGTAAGGCTTCAAAATTGAAAAAATATGCGATCAGCGAGTTGCAAGTAAGGCTTTAAAATCGCAAGATTTGGCGATCAACGAGTAGCGAGTAAGGCTTCAAAATCGAAAAAATATGCGATCAGCGAGTCACGAAGAAAGCTTCAAAATTGAAAGAGTATGCGATCAGCAAGTCGCGAGTAAGGCTTCAAAATTGAAAAAATATGCGATCAGCGAGTAGCAAGTAAGGCTTTAAAATCGCAAGATTTGGCGATCAACGAGTAGCGAGTAAGGCTTCAAAATCCAAAGAATATGCGATCAGCGAGTCGCGAGTAAGGCTTCAAAATCGAAAGAATATGCGATCAGCGAGACGCGAAGAAGGCTTCAAAATTGAAAAAATATGCGATCAGCGAGTAGCAAGTAAGGCTTTAAAATCGCAATATTTGGCGATCAACGAGTAGCGAGTAAGGCTTCAAAATCGAAAGAATATGCGATCAGCGAGTCGCGAGTAAGGCTTCAAAATTGAAAGAATATGCGATCAGCGAGTCGCGAAGAAGGCTTTAAAATCGCAAGATTTGGCGATCAACAAGTAGCGAGTAAGGCTTCAAAATCCAAAGAATATGCAATCAGCGAGTCGCGGGTAAGGCTTCAAAATCGAAAGAATATGCGATCAGTGAGTCGCGAAGAAGGCATCAAAATTGAAAAAATATGCGATCAGCGAGTAGCAAGTAAGGCTTTAAAATCGCAAGATTTGGCGATCAACGAGTAGCGAGTAAGGCTTCAAAATCGAAAAATTATGCGATCAGCGAGTCGCGAGTAAGGCTTTAAAATCGCAAGATTTGGCGATCAACGAGTAGCGAGTAAGGCTTCAAAATTGAAAGAATATGCGATCAGCGAGTCGCAAGTAAGGCTTCAAAATTGAAAAAAAATGCGATCAGCGAGTAGCAAGTAAGGCTTTAAAATCGCAAGATTTGGCGATCAACGAGTAGCGAGTAAGGCTTCAAAATCGAAAGAATATGCGATCAGCGAGTCTTGAGTAAAGCTTCAAAATCGAAAGAATATGCGATCAGCGAGTCGCGAAGAAGGCTTCAAAATTGAAAAAATATGCGATCAGCGAGTAGCAAGTAAGGCTTTAAAATCGCAATATTTGGCGATCAACGAGTAGCGAGTAAGGCTTCAAAATCGAAAGAATATGCGATCAGCGAGTCGCGAGTAAGGCTTCAAAACTGAAAGAATATGCGATCAGCAAGTCGCGAGTAAGGCTTCAAAATTGAAAAAATATGCGATCAGCGAAAAGCAAGTAAGGCTTTAAAATCGCAAGATTTTGCGATCAACGAGTAGCGAGTAAGGCTTCAAAATTCAAAGAATACGCGATCAGCGAGTCGCGAGTAAGGCTTCAAAATCGAAAAAATATGCGATCAGCGAGTAGTAAGTAAGGCTTTAAAATCGCAAGATTTTGCGATCAACGAGTAGCGAGTAAGGCTTCAAAATCCAAAGAATACGCGATCAGCGAGTCGCGAGTAAGGCTTCAAAATCGAAAAAATATGCGATCAGCGAGTTGTAAGTAAGGCTTTAAAATCGCAAGATTTGGCGATCAACGAGTAGCGAGTAAGGCTTCAAAATTGAAAGAATATGCGATCAGCGAGTCGCAAGTAAGGCTTCAAAATCGAAAAAAAAAATGCGACCAGCGAGTAGCAAGTAAGGCTTTAAAATCGCAAGATTTGGCGATCAACGAGTAGCGAGTAAGGCTTCAAAATCCAAAGAATATGCAATCAGCGAGTCGCGGGTAAGGCTTCAAAATCGAAAGAATATGCGATCAGCAAGTCGCGAAGAAGGCTTCAAAATTGAAAAAATATGCGATGCGAGTAGCAAGTCAGGCTTTAAAATCGCAAGATTTGGCGTTCAACGAGTAGCGAGTAAGGCTTCAAAAACGAAAGAATATGCGATCAGCGAGTCGCAAGTAAGGCTTCAAAATTGAAAAAATATGCGATCAGCGAGTTGCAAGTAAGGCTTTAAAATCGCAAGATTTGGCGATCAACGAGTAGCGAGTAAGGCTTCAAAATCGAAAGAATATGCGATCAGCAAGTCGCGAGTAAGGCTTCAAAATTGAAAGAATATGCGATCAGCGAGTAGCAAGTAAGGCTTCAAAATCGAAAGAATATGCGATCAGCGAGTCGCGAAGAAGGCTTCAAAATTGACAAATATATGCGATCAGCGAGTAGCAAGTAAGGCTTTAAAATCGCAAGATTTAGCAATCAACGAGTAGCGAGTAAGGCTTCAAAATCCAAAGAATATGCGATCAGCGAGTCGCGAGTAAGGCTTCAAAATCGAAAGAATATGCGATCATTAAGTCGCGAAGAAGGCTTCAAAATTGAAAAAATATGCGATGCGAGTAGCAAGTCAGGCTTTAAAATCGCAAGATTTGGCGTTCAACGAGTAGCGAGTAAGGCTTCAAAATCGAAAGAATATGCGATCAGCGAGTCGCGAGTAAGGCTTCAAAATTGAAAAAATATGCGATCAGCGAGTTGCAAGTAAGGCTTTAAAATCGCAAGATTTGGCGATCAACGAGTAGCGAGTAAGGCTTCAAAATCGAAAGAATATGCGATCAGCGAGTCGCGAGTAAGGCTTCAAAATTGAAAAAATATGCGATCAGCGAGTAGCAAGTAAGGCTTCAAAATCGAAAGAATATGCGATCAGCGAGGCGCGAAGAAGGCTTCAAAATTGAAAAAATATGCGATCAGCGAGTTGCAAGTAAGGCTTTAAAATCGCAAGATTTGGCGATCAACGAGTAGCGAGTAAGGCTTCAAAATCGAAAGAATATGCGATCAGCGAGTCGCGAGTAAGGCTTCAAAATTGAAAAAATATGCGAACAGCGAGTTGCAAGTAAGGCTTTAAAATCGCAAGATTTGGCGATCAACGAGTAGCGAGTAAGGCTTCAAAATCAAAAAAATATGCGATCAGCGAGTCACGAAGAAAGCTTCAAAATTGAAAGAGTATGCGATCAGCAAGTCGCGAGTAAGGCTTCAAAATTGAAAAAATATGCGATCAGCGAGTAGCAAGTAAGGCTTTAAAATCGCAAGATTTGGCGATCAACGAGTAGCGAGAAAGGCTTCAAAATCCAAAGAATATGCGATCAGCGAGTCGCGAGTAAGGCTTCAAAATCGAAAGAATATGCGATCAGCGAGTCGCGAAGAAGGCTTCAAAATTGAAAAAATATGCGATCAGCGAGTAGCAAGTAAGGCTTTAAAATCGCAATATTTGGCGATCAACGAGTAGCGAGTAAGGCTTCAAAATCGAAAGAATATGCGATCAGCGAGTCTTGAGTAAAGCTTCAAAATCGAAAGAATATGCGATCAGCGAGTCGCGAAGAAGGCTTCAAAATTGAAAAAATATGCGATCAGCGAGTAGCAAGTAAGGCTTTAAAATCGCAATATTTGGCGATCAACGAGTAGCAGTAAGGCTTCAAAATCGAAAGAATATGCGATCAGCGAGTAGTAAGTAAGGCTTTAAAATCGCAAGATTTGGCGATCAACGAGTGGCGAGTAAGGCTTCAAAATTGAAAGAATATGCGATCAGCGAGTCGCAAGTAAGGCTGGCTTCAAAATCGAAAAAAAAAATGCGACCAGCGAGTAGCAAGTTAGGCTTTAAAATCGCAAGATTTGGCGATCAACGAGTAGCGAGAAAGGCTTCAAAATCGAAAGAATATGCGATCAGCGAGTCTTGAGTAAGGCTTCAAAATCGAAAGAATATGCGATCAGCGAGTCGCGAAGAAGGCTTCAAAATTGAAAAAATATGCGATCAGCGAGTAGCAAGTAAGGCTTTAAAATCGCAATATTTGGCGATCAACGAGGAGCGAGTAAGGCTTCAAAATCGAAAAATTATGCGATCAGCGAGTCGCGAGTAAGGCTTCAAAATTGAAAAAATATGCGACCAGCGAGTAGCAAGTAAGGCTTTTAAATCGCAAGATTTGGCGATCAACGGGTAGCGAGTAAGGCTTCAAAATTGAAAGAATATGCGATCAGCGAGTCGCAAGTAAGGCTTCAAAATTGAAAAAAAATGCGATCAGCGAGTAGCAAGTAAGGCTTTAAAATCGCAAGATTTGGCGATCAACGAGTAGCGAGTAAGGCTTCAAAATCCAAAGAATATGCAATCAGCGAGTCGCGGGTAAGGCTTCAAAATCGAAAGAATATGCGATCAGCGAGTCGCGAAGAAGGCTTCAAAATTGAAAAAATATGCGATCAGCGAGTAGCAAGTAAGGCTTTAAAATCGCAATATTTGGCGATCAACGAGTAGCGAGTAAGGCTTCAAAATCGAAAGAATATGCGATCAGCGAGGCGCGAAGAAGGCTTCAAAATTGAAAAAATATGCGATCAGCGAGTTGCAAGTAAGGCTTTAAAATCGCAAGATTTGGCGATCAACGAGTAGCGAGTAAGGCTTCAAAATCGAAAGAATATGCGATCAGCGAGTCGCGAGTAAGGCTTCAAAATTGAAAAAATATGCGAACAGCGAGTTGCAAGTAAGGCTTTAAAATCGCAAGATTTGGCGATCAACGAGTAGCGAGTAAGGCTTCAAAATCAAAAAAATATGCGATCAGCGAGTCACGAAGAAAGCTTCAAAATTGAAAGAGTATGCGATCAGCAAGTCGCGAGTAAGGCTTCAAAATTGAAAAAATATGCGATCAGCGAGTAGCAAGTAAGGCTTTAAAATCGCAAGATTTGGCGATCAACGAGTAGCGAGAAAGGCTTCAAAATCCAAAGAATATGCGATCAGCGAGTCGCGAGTAAGGCTTCAAAATCGAAAGAATATGCGATCAGCGAGTCGCGAAGAAGGCTTCAAAATTGAAAAAATATGCGATCAGCGAGTAGCAAGTAAGGCTTTAAAATCGCAATATTTGGCGATCAACGAGTAGCGAGTAAGGCTTCAAAATCGAAAGAATATGCGATCAGCGAGTCTTGAGTAAAGCTTCAAAATCGAAAGAATATGCGATCAGCGAGTCGCGAAGAAGGCTTCAAAATTGAAAAAATATGCGATCAGCGAGTAGCAAGTAAGGCTTTAAAATCGCAATATTTTGCGATCAACGAGTAGCAGTAAGGCTTCAAAATCGAAAGAATATGCGATCAGCGAGTAGTAAGTAAGGCTTTAAAATCGCAAGATTTGGCGATCAACGAGTGGCGAGTAAGGCTTCAAAATTGAAAGAATATGCGATCAGCGAGTCGCAAGTAAGGCTGGCTTCAAAATCGAAAAAAAAAATGCGACCAGCGAGTAGCAAGTAAGGCTTTAAAATCGCAAGATTTGGCGATCAACGAGTAGCGAGAAAGGCTTCAAAATCGAAAGAATATGCGATCAGCGAGTCTTGAGTAAGGCTTCAAAATCGAAAGAATATGCGATCAGCGAGTCGCGAAGAAGGCTTCAAAATTGAAAAAATATGCGATCAGCGAGTAGCAAGTAAGGCTTTAAAATCGCAATATTTGGCGATCAACGAGGAGCGAGTAAGGCTTCAAAATCGAAAAATTATGCGATCAGCGAGTCGCGAGTAAGGCTTCAAAATTGAAAAAATATGCGACCAGCGAGTAGCAAGTAAGGCTTTTAAATCGCAAGATTTGGCGATCAACGGGTAGCGAGTAAGGCTTCAAAATTGAAAGAATATGCGATCAGCGAGTCGCAAGTAAGGCTTCAAAATTGAAAAAAAATGCGATCAGCGAGTAGCAAGTAAGGCTTTAAAATCGCAAGATTTGGCGATCAACGAGTAGCGAGTAAGGCTTCAAAATCCAAAGAATATGCAATCAGCGAGTCGCGGGTAAGGCTTCAAAATCGAAAGAATATGCGATCAGCGAGTCGCGAAGAAGGCTTCAAAATTGAAAAAATATGCGATCAGCGAGTAGCAAGTAAGGCTTTAAAATCGCAATATTTGGCGATCAACGAGTAGCGAGTAAGGCTTCAAAATCGAAAGAATATGCGATCAGCGAGTCGCGAGTAAGGCTTCAAAATTGAAAGAATATGCGATCAGCGAGTCGCGAAGAAGGCTTTAAAATCGCAAGATTTGGCGATCAACAAGTAGCGAGTAAGGCTTCAAAATCCAAAGAATATGCAATCAGCGAGTCGCGGGTAAGGCTTCAAAATCGAAAGAATATGCGATCAGTGAGTCGCGAAGAAGGCTTCAAAATTGAAAAAATATGCGATCGGCGAGTAGCAAGTAAGGCTTTAAAATCGCAAGATTTGGCGATCAACGAGTAGCGAGTAAGGCTTCAAAATTGAAAGAATATGCGATCAGCGAGTCGCAAGTAAGGCTTCAAAATTGAAAAAAAATGCGATCAGCGAGTAGCAAGTAAGGCTTTAAAATCGCAAGATTTGGCGATCAACGAGTAGCGAGTAAGGCTTCAAAATCGAAAGAATATGCGATCAGCGAGTCTTGAGTAAAGCATCAAAATCGAAAGAATATGCGATCAGCGAGTCGCGAAGAAGGCTTCAAAATTGAAAAAATATGCGATCAGCGAGTAGCAAGTAAGGCTTTAAAATCGCAATATTTGGCGATCAACGAGTAGCGAGTAAGGCTTTAAAATCGAAAGAATATGCGATCAGCGAGTCGCGAGTAAGGCTTCAAAATTGAAAGAATATGCGATCAGCAAGTCGCGAGTAAGGCTTCAAAATTGAAAAAATATGCGATCAGCGAAAAGCAAGTAAGGCTTTAAAATCGCAAGATTTTGCGATCAACGAGTAGCGAGTAAGGCTTAAAAATCCAAAAAATACGCGATCAGCGAGTCGCGAGTAAGGCTTCAAAATCGAAAAAATATGCGATCAGCGAGTAGTAAGTAAGGCTTTAAAATCGCAAGATTTGGCGATCAACGAGTAGCGAGTAAGGCTTCAAAATTGAAAGAATATGCGATCAGCGAGTCGCAAGTAAGGCTTCAAAATCGAAAAAAAAAATGCGACCAGCGAGTAGCAAGTAAGGCTTTAAAATCGCAAGATTTGGCGATCAATGAGTAGCGAGAAAGGCTTCAAAATCGAAAGAATATGCGATCAGCGAGTCTTGAGTAAGGCTTCAAAATCGAAAGAATATGCGATCAGCGAGTCGCGAAGAAGGCTTCAAAATTGAAAAAATATGCGATCAGCAAGTCGCGAGTAAGGCTTCAAAATTGAAAAAATATGCGATCAGCGAGTAGCAAGTAAGGCTTTAAAATCGCAAGATTTGGCGATCAACGAGTAGCGAGTAAGGCTTCAAAATCCAAAGAATATGCGATCAGCGAGTCGCGAGTAAGGCTTCAAAATCGAAAGAATATGCGATCAGTGAGTCGCGAGTTAGGCTTCAAAATCGAAAGAATATGCGATCAGCAAGTCGCGAAGAAGGCTTCAAAATTGAAAAAATATGCGATGCGAGTAGCAAGTCAGGCTTTAAAATCGCAAGATTTGGCGTTCAACGAGTAGCGAGTAAGGCTTCAAAATCGAAAGAATATGCGATCAGCGAGTCGCAAGTAAGGCTTCAAAATTGAAAAAATATGCGATCAGCGAGTTGCAAGTAAGGCTTTAAAATCGCAAGATTTGGCGATCAACGAGTAGCGAGTAAGGCTTCAAAATCGAAAGAATATGCGATCAGCAAGTCGCGAGTAAGGCTTCAAAATTGAAAGAATATGCGATCAGCGAGTAGCAAGTAAGGCTTCAAAATCGAAAGAATATGCGATCAGCGAGTCGCGAAGAAGGCTTCAAAATTGACAAATATATGCGATCAGCGAGTAGCAAGTAAGGCTTTAAAATCGCAAGATTTAGCAATCAACGAGTAGCGAGTAAGGCTTCAAAATCCAAAGAATATGCGATCAGCGAGTCGCGAGTAAGGCTTCAAAATCGAAAGAATATGCGATCAGCAAGTCGCGAAGAAGGCTTCAAAATTGAAAAAATATGCGATGCGAGTAGCAAGTCAGGCTTTAAAATCGCAAGATTTGGCGTTCAACGAGTAGCGAGTAAGGCTTCAAAATCGAAAGAATATGCGATCAGCGAGTCGCGAGTAAGGCTTCAAAATTGAAAAAATATGCGATCAGCGAGTTGCAAGTAAGGCTTTAAAATCGCAAGATTTGGCGATCAACGAGTAGCGAGTAAGGCTTCAAAATCGAAAGAATATGCGATCAGCGAGTCGCGAGTAAGGCTTCAAAATTGAAAAAATATGCGATCAGCGAGTAGCAAGTAAGGCTTCAAAATCGAAAGAATATGCGATCAGCGAGGCGCGAAGAAGGCTTCAAAATTGAAAAAATATGCGATCAGCGAGTTGCAAGTAAGGCTTTAAAATCGCAATATTTGGCGATCAACGAGTAGCGAGTAAGGCTTCAAAATCGAAAGAATATGCGATCAGCGAGTCTTGAGTAAAGCTTCAAAATCGAAAGAATATGCGATCAGCGAGTCGCGAAGAAGGCTTCAAAATTGAAAAAATATGCGATCAGCGAGTAGCAAGTAAGGCTTTAAAATCGCAATATTTTGCGATCAACGAGTAGCAGTAAGGCTTCAAAATCGAAAGAATATGCGATCAGCGAGTAGTAAGTAAGGCTTTAAAATCGCAAGATTTGGCGATCAACGAGTGGCGAGTAAGGCTTCAAAATTGAAAGAATATGCGATCAGCGAGTCGCAAGTAAGGCTGGCTTCAAAATCGAAAAAAAAAATGCGACCAGCGAGTAGCAAGTAAGGCTTTAAAATCGCAAGATTTGGCGATCAACGAGTAGCGAGAAAGGCTTCAAAATCGAAAGAATATGCGATCAGCGAGTCTTGAGTAAGGCTTCAAAATCGAAAGAATATGCGATCAGCGAGTCGCGAAGAAGGCTTCAAAATTGAAAAAATATGCGATCAGCGAGTAGCAAGTAAGGCTTTAAAATCGCAATATTTGGCGATCAACGAGGAGCGAGTAAGGCTTCAAAATCGAAAAATTATGCGATCAGCGAGTCGCGAGTAAGGCTTCAAAATTGAAAAAATATGCGACCAGCGAGTAGCAAGTAAGGCTTTTAAATCGCAAGATTTGGCGATCAACGGGTAGCGAGTAAGGCTTCAAAATTGAAAGAATATGCGATCAGCGAGTCGCAAGTAAGGCTTCAAAATTGAAAAAAAATGCGATCAGCGAGTAGCAAGTAAGGCTTTAAAATCGCAAGATTTGGCGATCAACGAGTAGCGAGTAAGGCTTCAAAATCCAAAGAATATGCAATCAGCGAGTCGCGGGTAAGGCTTCAAAATCGAAAGAATATGCGATCAGCGAGTCGCGAAGAAGGCTTCAAAATTGAAAAAATATGCGATCAGCGAGTAGCAAGTAAGGCTTTAAAATCGCAATATTTGGCGATCAACGAGTAGCGAGTAAGGCTTCAAAATCGAAAGAATATGCGATCAGCGAGTCGCGAGTAAGGCTTCAAAATTGAAAGAATATGCGATCAGCGAGTCGCGAAGAAGGCTTTAAAATCGCAAGATTTGGCGATCAACAAGTAGCGAGTAAGGCTTCAAAATCCAAAGAATATGCAATCAGCGAGTCGCGGGTAAGGCTTCAAAATCGAAAGAATATGCGATCAGTGAGTCGCGAAGAAGGCTTCAAAATTGAAAAAATATGCGATCGGCGAGTAGCAAGTAAGGCTTTAAAATCGCAAGATTTGGCGATCAACGAGTAGCGAGTAAGGCTTCAAAATTGAAAGAATATGCGATCAGCGAGTCGCAAGTAAGGCTTCAAAATTGAAAAAAAATGCGATCAGCGAGTAGCAAGTAAGGCTTTAAAATCGCAAGATTTGGCGATCAACGAGTAGCGAGTAAGGCTTCAAAATCGAAAGAATATGCGATCAGCGAGTCTTGAGTAAAGCATCAAAATCGAAAGAATATGCGATCAGCGAGTCGCGAAGAAGGCTTCAAAATTGAAAAAATATGCGATCAGCGAGTAGCAAGTAAGGCTTTAAAATCGCAATATTTGGCGATCAACGAGTAGCGAGTAAGGCTTTAAAATCGAAAGAATATGCGATCAGCGAGTCGCGAGTAAGGCTTCAAAATTGAAAGAATATGCGATCAGCAAGTCGCGAGTAAGGCTTCAAAATTGAAAAAATATGCGATCAGCGAAAAGCAAGTAAGGCTTTAAAATCGCAAGATTTTGCGATCAACGAGTAGCGAGTAAGGCTTAAAAATCCAAAAAATACGCGATCAGCGAGTCGCGAGTAAGGCTTCAAAATCGAAAAAATATGCGATCAGCGAGTAGTAAGTAAGGCTTTAAAATCGCAAGATTTGGCGATCAACGAGTAGCGAGTAAGGCTTCAAAATTGAAAGAATATGCGATCAGCGAGTCGCAAGTAAGGCTTCAAAATCGAAAAAAAAAATGCGACCAGCGAGTAGCAAGTAAGGCTTTAAAATCGCAAGATTTGGCGATCAATGAGTAGCGAGAAAGGCTTCAAAATCGAAAGAATATGCGATCAGCGAGTCTTGAGTAAGGCTTCAAAATCGAAAGAATATGCGATCAGCGAGTCGCGAAGAAGGCTTCAAAATTGAAAAAATATGCGATCAGCAAGTCGCGAGTAAGGCTTCAAAATTGAAAAAATATGCGATCAGCGAGTAGCAAGTAAGGCTTTAAAATCGCAAGATTTGGCGATCAACGAGTAGCGAGTAAGGCTTCAAAATCCAAAGAATATGCGATCAGCGAGTCGCGAGTAAGGCTTCAAAATCGAAAGAATATGCGATCAGTGAGTCGCGAGTTAGGCTTCAAAATCGAAAGAATATGCGATCAGCAAGTCGCGAAGAAGGCTTCAAAATTGAAAAAATATGCGATGCGAGTAGCAAGTCAGGCTTTAAAATCGCAAGATTTGGCGTTCAACGAGTAGCGAGTAAGGCTTCAAAATCGAAAGAATATGCGATCAGCGAGTCGCAAGTAAGGCTTCAAAATTGAAAAAATATGCGATCAGCGAGTTGCAAGTAAGGCTTTAAAATCGCAAGATTTGGCGATCAACGAGTAGCGAGTAAGGCTTCAAAATCGAAAGAATATGCGATCAGCAAGTCGCGAGTAAGGCTTCAAAATTGAAAGAATATGCGATCAGCGAGTAGCAAGTAAGGCTTCAAAATCGAAAGAATATGCGATCAGCGAGTCGCGAAGAAGGCTTCAAAATTGACAAATATATGCGATCAGCGAGTAGCAAGTAAGGCTTTAAAATCGCAAGATTTAGCAATCAACGAGTAGCGAGTAAGGCTTCAAAATCCAAAGAATATGCGATCAGCGAGTCGCGAGTAAGGCTTCAAAATCGAAAGAATATGCGATCAGCAAGTCGCGAAGAAGGCTTCAAAATTGAAAAAATATGCGATGCGAGTAGCAAGTCAGGCTTTAAAATCGCAAGATTTGGCGTTCAACGAGTAGCGAGTAAGGCTTCAAAATCGAAAGAATATGCGATCAGCGAGTCGCGAGTAAGGCTTCAAAATTGAAAAAATATGCGATCAGCGAGTTGCAAGTAAGGCTTTAAAATCGCAAGATTTGGCGATCAACGAGTAGCGAGTAAGGCTTCAAAATCGAAAGAATATGCGATCAGCGAGTCGCGAGTAAGGCTTCAAAATTGAAAAAATATGCGATCAGCGAGTAGCAAGTAAGGCTTCAAAATCGAAAGAATATGCGATCAGCGAGGCGCGAAGAAGGCTTCAAAATTGAAAAAATATGCGATCAGCGAGTTGCAAGTAAGGCTTTAAAATCGCAAGATTTGGCGATCAACGAGTAGCGAGTAAGGCTTTAAAATCGAAAGAATATGCGATCAGCGAGTCGCGAGTAAGGCTTCAAAATTGAAAAAATATGCGATCAGCGAGTTGCAAGTAAGGCTTTAAAATCGCAAGATTTGGCGATCAACGAGTAGCGAGTAAGGCTTCAAAATCAAAAAAATATGCGATCAGCGAGTCACGAAGAAAGCTTCAAAATTGAAAGAGTATGCGATCAGCAAGTCGCGAGTAAGGCTTCAAAATTGAAAAAATATGCGATCAGCGAGTAGCAAGTAAGGCTTTAAAATCGCAAGATTTGGCGATCAACGAGTAGCGAGAAAGGCTTCAAAATCCAAAGAATATGCGATCAGCGAGTCGCGAGTAAGGCTTCAAAATCGAAAGAATATGCGATCAGCGAGTCGCGAAGAAGGCTTCAAAATTGAAAAAATATGCGATCAGCGAGTAGCAAGTAAGGCTTTAAAATCGCAATATTTGGCGATCAACGAGTAGCGAGTAAGGCTTCAAAATCGAAAGAATATGCGATCAGCGAGTCTTGAGTAAAGCTTCAAAATCGAAAGAATATGCGATCAGCGAGTCGCGAAGAAGGCTTCAAAATTGAAAAAATATGCGATCAGCGAGTAGCAAGTAAGGCTTTAAAATCGCAATATTTGGCGATCAACGAGTAGCGAGTAAGGCTTCAAAATCGAAAGAATATGCGATCAGCGAGTCGCAAGTAAGGCTTCAAAATTGAAAAAATATGCGATCAGCGAGTTGCAAGTAAGGCTTTAAAATCGCAAGATTTGGCGATCAACGAGTAGCGAGTAAGGCTTCAAAATCGAAAGAATATGCGATCAGCAAGTCGCGAGTAAGGCTTCAAAATTGAAAGAATATGCGATCAGCGAGTAGCAAGTAAGGCTTCAAAATCGAAAGAATATGCGATCAGCGAGTCGCGAAGAAGGCTTCAAAATTGACAAATATATGCGATCAGCGAGTAGCGAGTAAGGCTTTAAAATCGCAAGATTTGGCGTTCAACGAGTAGCGAGTAAGGCTTCAAAATCGAAAGAATATGCGATCAGCGAGTCGCGAGTAAGGCTTCAAAATTGAAAAAATATGCGATCAGCGAGTTGCAAGTAAGGCTTTAAAATCGCAAGATTTGGCGATCAACGAGTAGCGAGTAAGGCTTCAAAATCGAAAGAATATGCGATCAGCGAGTCGCGAGTAAGGCTTCAAAATTGAAAAAATATGCGATCAGCGAGTAGCAAGTAAGGCTTCAAAATCGAAAGAATATGCGATCAGCGAGGCGCGAAGAAGGCTTCAAAATTGAAAAAATATGCGATCAGCGAGTTGCAAGTAAGGCTTTAAAATCGCAAGATTTGGCGATCAACGAGTAGCGAGTAAGGCTTCAAAATCGAAAGAATATGCGATCAGCGAGTCGCGAGTAAGGCTTCAAAATTGAAAAAATATGCGATCAGCGAGTTGCAAGTAAGGCTTTAAAATCGCAAGATTTGGCGATCAACGAGTAGCGAGTAAGGCTTCAAAATCAAAAAAATATGCGATCAGCGAGTCACGAAGAAAGCTTCAAAATTGAAAGAGTATGCGATCAGCAAGTCGCGAGTAAGGCTTCAAAATTGAAAAAATATGCGATCAGCGAGTAGCAAGTAAGGCTTTAAAATCGCAAGATTTGGCGATCAACGAGTAGCGAGAAAGGCTTCAAAATCCAAAGAATATGCGATCAGCGAGTCGCGAGTAAGGCTTCAAAATCGAAAGAATATGCGATCAGCGAGTCGCGAAGAAGGCTTCAAAATTGAAAAAATATGCGATCAGCGAGTAGCAAGTAAGGCTTTAAAATCGCAATATTTGGCGATCAACGAGTAGCGAGTAAGGCTTCAAAATCGAAAGAATATGCGATCAGCGAGTCTTGAGTAAAGCTTCAAAATCGAAAGAATATGCGATCAGCGAGTCGCGAAGAAGGCTTCAAAATTGAAAAAATATGCGATCAGCGAGTAGCAAGTAAGGCTTTAAAATCGCAATATTTGGCGATCAACGAGTAGCGAGTAAGGCTTCAAAATCGAAAGAATATGCGATCAGCGAGTCGCGAGTAAGGCTTCAAAACTGAAAGAATATGCGATCAGCAAGTCGCGAGTAAGGCTTCAAAATTGAAAAAATATGCGATCAGCGAAAAGCAAGTAAGGCTTTAAAATCGCAAGATTTTGCGATCAACGAGTAGCGAGTAAGGCTTCAAAATCCAAAGAATACGCGATCAGCGAGTCGCGAGTAAGGCTTTAAAATCGATAAAATATGCGATCAGCGAGTAGTAAGTAAGGCTTTAAAATCGCAAGATTTGGCGATCAACGAGTGGCGAGTAAGGCTTCAAAATTGAAAGAATATGCGATCAGCGAGTCGCAAGTAAGGCTGGCTTCAAAATCGAAAAAAAAAATGCGACCAGCGAGTAGCAAGTAAGGCTTTAAAATCGCAAGATTTGGCGATCAACGAGTAGCGAGAAAGGCTTCAAAATCGAAAGAATATGCGATCAGCGAGTCTTGAGTAAGGCTTCAAAATCGAAAGAATATGCGATCAGCGAGTCGCGAAGAAGGCTTCAAAATTGAAAAAATATGCGATCAGCGAGTAGCAAGTAAGGCTTTAAAATCGCAATATTTGGCGATCAACGAGGAGCGAGTAAGGCTTCAAAATCGAAAAATTATGCGATCAGCGAGTCGCGAGTAAGGCTTCAAAATTGAAAAAATATGCGACCAGCGAGTAGCAAGTAAGGCTTTTAAATCGCAAGATTTGGCGATCAACGGGTAGCGAGTAAGGCTTCAAAATTGAAAGAATATGCGATCAGCGAGTCGCAAGTAAGGCTTCAAAATTGAAAAAAAATGCGATCAGCGAGTAGCAAGTAAGGCTTTAAAATCGCAAGATTTGGCGATCAACGAGTAGCGAGTAAGGCTTCAAAATCCAAAGAATATGCAATCAGCGAGTCGCGGGTAAGGCTTCAAAATCGAAAGAATATGCGATCAGCGAGTCGCGAAGAAGGCTTCAAAATTGAAAAAATATGCGATCAGCGAGTAGCAAGTAAGGCTTTAAAATCGCAATATTTGGCGATCAACGAGTAGCGAGTAAGGCTTCAAAATCGAAAGAATATGCGATCAGCGAGTCGCGAGTAAGGCTTCAAAATTGAAAGAATATGCGATCAGCGAGTCGCGAAGAAGGCTTTAAAATCGCAAGATTTGGCGATCAACAAGTAGCGAGTAAGGCTTCAAAATCCAAAGAATATGCAATCAGCGAGTCGCGGGTAAGGCTTCAAAATCGAAAGACTATGCGATCAGTGAGTCGCGAAGAAGGCTTCAAAATTGAAAAAATATGCGATCGGCGAGTAGCAAGTAAGGCTTTAAAATCGCAAGATTTGGCGATCAACGAGTAGCGAGTAAGGCTTCAAAATTGAAAGAATATGCGATCAGCGAGTCGCAAGTAAGGCTTCAAAATTGAAAAAAAATGCGATCAGCGAGTAGCAAGTAAGGCTTTAAAATCGCAAGATTTGGCGATCAACGAGTAGCGAGTAAGGCTTCAAAATCGAAAGAATATGCGATCAGCGAGTCTTGAGTAAAGCATCAAAATCGAAAGAATATGCGATCAGCGAGTCGCGAAGAAGGCTTCAAAATTGAAAAAATATGCGATCAGCGAGTAGCAAGTAAGGCTTTAAAATCGCAATATTTGGCGATCAACGAGTAGCGAGTAAGGCTTTAAAATCGAAAGAATATACGATCAGCGAGTCGCGAGTAAGGCTTCAAAATTGAAAGAATATGCGATCAGCAAGTCGCGAGTAAGGCTTCAAAACTGAAAAAATATGCGATCAGCGAAAAGCAAGTAAGGCTTTAAAATCGCAAGATTTTGCGATCAACGAGTAGCGAGTAAGGCTTAAAAATCCAAAGAATACGCGATCAGCGAGTCGCGAGTAAGGCTTCAAAATCGAAAAAATATGCGATCAGCGAGTAGTAAGTAAGGCTTTAAAATCGCAAGATTTGGCGATCAACGAGTAGCGAGTAAGGCTTCAAAATTGAAAGAATATGCGATCAGCGAGTCGCAAGTAAGGCTTCAAAATCGAAAAAAAAAATGCGACCAGCGAGTAGCAAGTAAGGCTTTAAAATCGCAAGATTTGGCGATCAACGAGTAGCGAGAAAGGCTTCAAAATCGAAAGAATATGCGATCAGCGAGTCTTGAGTAAGGCTTCAAAATCGAAAGAATATGCGATCAGCGAGTCGCGAAGGAGGCTTCAAAATTGAAAAAATATGCGATCAGCAAGTCGCGAGTAAGGCTTCAAAATTGAAAAAATATGCGATCAGCGAGTAGCAAGTAAGGCTTTAAAATCGCAAGATTTGGCGATCAACGAGTAGCGAGTAAGGCTTCAAAATCCAAAGAATATGCGATCAGCGAGTCGCGAGTTAGGCTTCAAAATCGAAAGAATATGCGATCAGTGAGTCGCGAAGAAGGCATCAAAATTGAAAAAATATGCGATCAGCGAGTAGCAAGTAAGGCTTTAAAATCGCAAGATTTGGCGATCAACGAGTAGCGAGTAAGGCTTCAAAATCGAAAAATTATGCGATCAGCGAGTCGCGAGTAAGGCTTCAAAATTGAAAAAATATGCGACCAGCGAGTAGCAAGTAAGGCTTTAAAATCGCAAGATTTGGCGATCAACGAGTAGCGAGTAAGGCTTCAAAATTGAAAGAATATGCGATCAGCGAGTCGCAAGTAAGGCTTCAAAATTGAAAAAAAATGCGATCAGCGAGTAGCAAATAAGGCTTTAAAATCGCAAGATTTGGCGATCAACGAGTAGCGTGTAAGGCTTCAAAATCGAAAGAATATGCGATCAGCGAGTCTTGAGTAAAGCTTCAAAATCGAAAGAATATGCGATCAGCGAGTCGCGAAGAAGGCTTCAAAATTGAAAAAATATGCGATCAGCGAGTAGCAAGTAAGGCTTTAAAATCGAAAAAAAAAATGCGACCAGCGAGTAGCAAGTAAGGCTTTAAAATCGCAAGATTTGGCGATCAACGAGTAGCGAGAAAGGCTTCAAAATCGAAAGAATATGCGATCAGCGAGTCTTGAGTAAGGCTTCAAAATCGAAAGAATATGCGATCAGCGAGTCGCGAAGAAGGCTTCAAAATTGAAAAAATATGCGATCAGCGAGTAGCAAGTAAGGCTTTAAAATCGCAATATTTGGCGATCAACGAGTAGCGAGTAAGGCTTCAAAATCGAAAAATTATGCGATCAGCGAGTCGCGAGTAAGGCTTCAAAATTGAAAAAATATGCGACCAGCGAGTAGCAAGTAAGGCTTTTAAATCGCAAGATTTGGCGATCAACGAGTAGCGAGTAAGGCTTCAAAATTGAAAGAATATGCGATCAGCGAGTCGCAAGTAAGGCTTCAAAATTGAAAAAAAATGCGATCAGCGAGTAGCAAGTATGGCTTTAAAATCGCAAGATTTGGCGATCAACGAGTAGCGAGTAAGGCTTCAAAATCCAAAGAATATGCAATCAGCGAGTCGCGGGTAAGGCTTCAAAATCGAAAGAATATGCGATCAGCGAGTCGCGAAGAAGGCTTCAAAATTGAAAAAATATGCGATCAGCGAGTAGCAAGTAAGGCTTTAAAATCGCAATATTTGGCGATCAACGAGTAGCGAGTAAGGCTTCAAAATCGAAAGAATATGCGATCAGCGAGTCGCGAGTAAGGCTTCAAAATTGAAAGAATATGCGATCAGCGAGTCGCGAAGAAGGCTTTAAAATCGCAAGATTTGGCGATCAACAAGTAGCGAGTAAGGCTTCAAAATCCAAAGAATATGCAATCAGCGAGTCGCGGGTAAGGCTTCAAAATCGAAAGAAAATGCGATCAGTGAGTCGCGAAGAAGGCTTCAAAATTGAAAAAATATGCGATCGGCGAGTAGCAAGTAAGGCTTTAAAATCGCAAGATTTGGCGATCAACGAGTAGCGAGTAAGGCTTCAAAATTGAAAGAATATGCGATCAGCGAGTCGCAAGTAAGGCTTCAAAATTGAAAAAAAATGCGATCAGCGAGTAGCAAGTAAGGCTTTAAAATCGCAAGATTTGGCGATCAACGAGTAGCGAGTAAGGCTTCAAAATCGAAAGAATATGCGATCAGCGAGTCGCGAAGAAGGCTTCAAAATTGAAAAAATATGCGATCAGCGAGTAGCAAGTAAGGCTTTAAAATCGCAATATTTGGCGATCAACGAGTAGCGAGTAAGGCTTCAAAATCGAAAGAATATGCGATCAGCGAGTCGCGAGTAAGGCTTCAAAATTGAAAGAATATGCGATCAGCAAGTCGCGAGTAAGGCTTCAAAATTGAAAAAATATGCTATCAGCGAAAAGCAAGTAAGGCTTTAAAATCGCAAGATTTTGCGATCAACGAGTAGCGAGTAAGGCTTAAAAATCCAAAGAATACGCGATCAGCGAGTCGCGAGTAAGGCTTCAAAATCGAAAAAATATGCGATCAGCGAGTAGTAAGTAAGGCTTTAAAATCGCAAGATTTGGCGATCAACGAGTAGCGAGTAAGGCTTCAAAATTGAAAGAATATGCGATCAGCGAGTCGCAAGTAAGGCTTCAAAATTGAAAAAATATGCTATCAGCGAAAAGCAAGTAAGGCTTTAAAATCGCAAGATTTTGCGATCAACGAGTAGCGAGTAAGGCTTAAAAATCCAAAGAATACGCGATCAGCGAGTCGCGAGTAAGGCTTCAAAATCGAAAAAATATGCGATCAGCGAGTAGTAAGTAAGGCTTTAAAATCGCAAGATTTGGCGATCAACGAGTAGCGAGTAAGGCTTCAAAATCGAAAGAATATGCGATCAGCGAGTCTTGAGTAAAGCATCAAAATCGAAAGAATATGCGATCAGCGAGTCGCGAAGAAGGCTTCAAAATTGAAAAAATATGCGATCAGCGAGTAGCAAGTAAGGCTTTAAAATCGCAATATTTGGCGATCAACGAGTAGCGAGTAAGGCTTCAAAATCGAAAGAATATGCGATCAGCGAGTCGCGAGTAAGGCTTCAAAATTGAAAGAATATGCGATCAGCAAGTCGCGAGTAAGGCTTCAAAATTGAAAAAATATGCTATCAGCGAAAAGCAAGTAAGGCTTTAAAATCGCAAGATTTTGCGATCAACGAGTAGCGAGTAAGGCTTAAAAATCCAAAGAATACGCGATCAGCGAGTCGCGAGTAAGGCTTCAAAATCGAAAAAATATGCGATCAGCGAGTAGTAAGTAAGGCTTTAAAATCGCAAGATTTGGCGATCAACGAGTAGCGAGTAAGGCTTCAAAATTGAAAGAATATGCGATCAGCGAGTCGCAAGTAAGGCTTCAAAATCGAAAAAAAAAATGCGACCAGCGAGTAGCAAGTAAGGCTTTAAAATCGCAAGATTTGGCGATCAACGAGTAGCGAGAAAGGCTTCAAAATCGAAAGAATATGCGATCAGCGAGTCTTGAGTAAGGCTTCAAAATCGAAAGAATATGCGATCAGCGAGTCGCGAAGAAGGCTTCAAAATTGAAAAAATATGCGATCAGCGAGTAGCAAGTAAGGCTTTAAAATCGCAATATTTGGCGATCAACGAGTAGCGAGTAAGGCTTCAAAATCGAAAGAATATGCGATCAGCGAGTCGCGAGTAAGGCTTCAAAATTGAAAGAATATGCGATCAGCAAGTCGCGAGTAAGGCTTCAAAATTGAAAAAATATGCGATCAGCGAGTAGCAAGTAAGGCTTTAAAATCGCAAGATTTGGCGATCAACGAGTAGCGAGTAAGGCTTCAAAATCCAAAGAATATGCGATCAGCGAGTCGCGAGTAAGGCTTCAAAATCGAAAGAATATGCGATCAGTGAGTCGCGAAGAAGGCATCAAAATTGAAAAAATATGCGATCAGCGAGTAGCAAGTTAGGCTTTAAAATCGCAAGATTTGGCGATCAACGAGTAGCGAGTAAGGCTTCAAAATCGAAAAATTATGCGATCAGCGAGTCGCGAGTAAGGCTTCAAAATTGAAAAAATATGCGACCAGCGAGTAGCAAGTAAGGCTTTAAAATCGCAAGATTTGGCGATCAACGAGTAGCGAGTAAGGCTTCAAAATTGAAAGAATATGCGATCAGCGAGTCGCAAGTAAGGCTTCAAAATTGAAAAAAAATGCGATCAGCGAGTAGCAAATAAGGCTTTAAAATCGCAAGATTTGGCGATCAACGAGTAGCGAGTAAGGCTTCAAAATCGAAAGAATATGCGATCAGCGAGTCTTGAGTAAAGCTTCAAAATCGAAAGAATATGCGATCAGCGAGTCGCGAAGAAGGCTTCAAAATTGAAAAAATATGCGATCAGCGAGTAGCAAGTAAGGCTTTAAAATCGCAATATTTGGCGATCAACGAGTAGCGAGTAAGGCTTCAAAATCGAAAGAATATGCGATCAGCGAGTCGCGAGTAAGGCTTCAAAATTGAAAGAATATGCGATCAGCAAGTAGCAAGTAAGGCTTCAAAATCGAAAGAATATGCGATCAGCGAGTCGCGAAGAAGGCTTCAAAATTGAAAAAATATGCGATCAGCGAGTAGCAAGTAAGGCTTTAAAATCGCAATATTTGGCGATCGACGAGTAGCAAGTAAGGCTTCAAAATCGAAAGAATATGCGATCAGCGAGTCTTGAGTAAGGCTTCAAAATCGAAAGAATATGCGATCAGCGAGTCGCGAAGAAGGCTTCAAAATTGAAAAAATATGCGATCAGCGAGTAGCAAGTAAGGCTTTAAAATCGCAATATTTGGCGATCAACGAGTAGCGAGTAAGGCTTCAAAATCGAAAGAATATGCGATCAGCGAGTCGCGAGTAAGGCTTCAAAATTGAAAGAATATGCGATCAGCAAGTCGCGAGTAAGGCTTCAAAATTGAAAAAATATGCGATCAGCGAGTAGCAAGTAAGGCTTTAAAATCGCAAGATTTGGCGATCAACGAGTAGCGAGTAAGGCTTCAAAATCCAAAGAATATGCGATCAGCGAGTCGCGAGTAAGGCTTCAAAATCGAAAGAATATGCGATCAGTGAGTCGCGAAGAAGGCATCAAAATTGAAAAAATATGCGATCAGCGAGTAGCAAGTAAGGCTTTAAAATCGCAAGATTTGGCGATCAACGAGTAGCGAGAAAGGCTTCAAAATCGAAAGAATATGCGATCAGCGAGTCTTAAGTAAGGCTTCAAAATCGAAAGAATATGCGATCAGTGAGTCGCGAAGAAGGCTTCAAAATTGAAAAAATATGCGATCGGCGAGTAGCAAGTAAGGCTTTAAAATCGCAAGATTTGGCGATCAACGAGTAGCGAGTAAGGCTTCAAAATTGAAAGAATATGCGATCAGCGAGTCGCAAGTAAGGCTTCAAAATTGAAAAAAAATGCGATCAGCGAGTAGCAAGTAAGGCTTTAAAATCGCAAGATTTGGCGATCAACGAGTAGCGAGTAAGGCTTCAAAATCGAAAGAATATGCGATCAGCGAGTCTTGAGTAAAGCATCAAAATCGAAAGAATATGCGATCAGCGAGTCGCGAAGAAGGCTTCAAAATTGAAAAAATATGCGATCAGCGAGTAGCAAGTAAGGCTTTAAAATCGCAATATTTGGCGATCAACGAGTAGCGAGTAAGGCTTCAAAATCGAAAGAATATGCGATCAGCGAGTCGCGAGTAAGGCTTCAAAATTGAAAGAATATGCGATCAGCAAGTCGCGAGTAAGGCTTCAAAATTGAAAAAATATGCTATCAGCGAAAAGCAAGTAAGGCTTTAAAATCGCAAGATTTTGCGATCAACGAGTAGCGAGTAAGGCTTAAAAATCCAAAGAATACGCGATCAGCGAGTCGCGAGTAAGGCTTCAAAATCGAAAAAATATGCGATCAGCGAGTAGTAAGTAAGGCTTTAAAATCGCAAGATTTGGCGATCAACGAGTAGCGAGTAAGGCTTCAAAATCGAAAGAATATGCGATCAGCGAGTCTTGAGTAAAGCTTCAAAATCGAAAGAATATGCGATCAGCGAGTCGCGAAGAAGGCTTCAAAATTGAAAAAATATGCGATCAGCGAGTAGCAAGTAAGGCTTTAAAATCGCAATATTTGGCGATCAACGAGTAGCGAGTAAGGCTTCAAAATCGAAAGAATATGCGATCAGCGAGTCGCGAGTAAGGCTTCAAAACTGAAAGAATATGCGATCAGCAAGTCGCGAGTAAGGCTTCAAAATTGAAAAAATATGCGATCAGCGAAAAGCAAGTAAGGCTTTAAAATCGCAAGATTTTGCGATCAACGAGTAGCGAGTAAGGCTTCAAAATCCAAAGAATATGCGATCAGCGAGTCGCGAGTAAGGCTTCAAAATCGAAAGAATATGCGATCAGCGAGTAGTAAGTAAGGCTTTAAAATCGCAAGATTTGGCGATCAACGAGTGGCGAGTAAGGCTTCAAAATTGAAAGAATATGCGATCAGCGAGTCGCAAGTAAGGCTGGCTTCAAAATCGAAAAAAAAAATGCGACCAGCGAGTAGCAAGTAAGGCTTTAAAATCGCAAGATTTGGCGATCAACGAGTAGCGAGAAAGGCTTCAAAATCGAAAGAATATGCGATCAGCGAGTCTTGAGTAAGGCTTCAAAATCGAAAGAATATGCGATCAGCGAGTCGCGAAGAAGGCTTCAAAATTGAAAAAATATGCGATCAGCGAGTAGCAAGTAAGGCTTTAAAATCGCAATATTTGGCGATCAACGAGGAGCGAGTAAGGCTTCAAAATCGAAAAATTATGCGATCAGCGAGTCGCGAGTAAGGCTTCAAAATTGAAAAAATATGCGACCAGCGAGTAGCAAGTAAGGCTTTTAAATCGCAAGATTTGGCGATCAACGGGTAGCGAGTAAGGCTTCAAAATTGAAAGAATATGCGATCAGCGAGTCGCAAGTAAGGCTTCAAAATTGAAAAAAAATGCGATCAGCGAGTAGCAAGTAAGGCTTTAAAATCGCAAGATTTGGCGATCAACGAGTAGCGAGTAAGGCTTCAAAATCCAAAGAATATGCAATCAGCGAGTCGCGGGTAAGGCTTCAAAATCGAAAGAATATGCGATCAGCGAGTCGCGAAGAAGGCTTCAAAATTGAAAAAATATGCGATCAGCGAGTAGCAAGTAAGGCTTTAAAATCGCAATATTTGGCGATCAACGAGTAGCGAGTAAGGCTTCAAAATCGAAAGAATATGCGATCAGCGAGTCGCGAGTAAGGCTTCAAAATTGAAAGAATATGCGATCAGCGAGTCGCGAAGAAGGCTTTAAAATCGCAAGATTTGGCGATCAACAAGTAGCGAGTAAGGCTTCAAAATCCAAAGAATATGCAATCAGCGAGTCGCGGGTAAGGCTTCAAAATCGAAAGACTATGCGATCAGTGAGTCGCGAAGAAGGCTTCAAAATTGAAAAAATATGCGATCGGCGAGTAGCAAGTAAGGCTTTAAAATCGCAAGATTTGGCGATCAACGAGTAGCGAGTAAGGCTTCAAAATTGAAAGAATATGCGATCAGCGAGTCGCAAGTAAGGCTTCAAAATTGAAAAAAAATGCGATCAGCGAGTAGCAAGTAAGGCTTTAAAATCGCAAGATTTGGCGATCAACGAGTAGCGAGTAAGGCTTCAAAATCGAAAGAATATGCGATCAGCGAGTCTTGAGTAAAGCATCAAAATCGAAAGAATATGCGATCAGCGAGTCGCGAAGAAGGCTTCAAAATTGAAAAAATATGCGATCAGCGAGTAGCAAGTAAGGCTTTAAAATCGCAATATTTGGCGATCAACGAGTAGCGAGTAAGGCTTTAAAATCGAAAGAATATACGATCAGCGAGTCGCGAGTAAGGCTTCAAAATTGAAAGAATATGCGATCAGCAAGTCGCGAGTAAGGCTTCAAAATTGAAAAAATATGCGATCAGCGAAAAGCAAGTAAGGCTTTAAAATCGCAAGATTTTGCGATCAACGAGTAGCGAGTAAGGCTTAAAAATCCAAAGAATACGCGATCAGCGAGTCGCGAGTAAGGCTTCAAAATCGAAAAAATATGCGATCAGCGAGTAGTAAGTAAGGCTTTAAAATCGCAAGATTTGGCGATCAACGAGTAGCGAGTAAGGCTTCAAAATTGAAAGAATATGCGATCAGCGAGTCGCAAGTAAGGCTTCAAAATCGAAAAAAAAAATGCGACCAGCGAGTAGCAAGTAAGGCTTTAAAATCGCAAGATTTGGCGATCAACGAGTAGCGAGAAAGGCTTCAAAATCGAAAGAATATGCGATCAGCGAGTCTTGAGTAAGGCTTCAAAATCGAAAGAATATGCGATCAGCGAGTCGCGAAGGAGGCTTCAAAATTGAAAAAATATGCGATCAGCAAGTCGCGAGTAAGGCTTCAAAATTGAAAAAATATGCGATCAGCGAGTAGCAAGTAAGGCTTTAAAATCGCAAGATTTGGCGATCAACGAGTAGCGAGTAAGGCTTCAAAATCCAAAGAATATGCGATCAGCGAGTCGCGAGTTAGGCTTCAAAATCGAAAGAATATGCGATCAGTGAGTCGCGAAGAAGGCATCAAAATTGAAAAAATATGCGATCAGCGAGTAGCAAGTAAGGCTTTAAAATCGCAAGATTTGGCGATCAACGAGTAGCGAGTAAGGCTTCAAAATCGAAAAATTATGCGATCAGCGAGTCGCGAGTAAGGCTTCAAAATTGAAAAAATATGCGACCAGCGAGTAGCAAGTAAGGCTTTAAAATCGCAAGATTTGGCGATCAACGAGTAGCGAGTAAGGCTTCAAAATTGAAAGAATATGCGATCAGCGAGTCGCAAGTAAGGCTTCAAAATTGAAAAAAAATGCGATCAGCGAGTAGCAAATAAGGCTTTAAAATCGCAAGATTTGGCGATCAACGAGTAGCGTGTAAGGCTTCAAAATCGAAAGAATATGCGATCAGCGAGTCTTGAGTAAAGCTTCAAAATCGAAAGAATATGCGATCAGCGAGTCGCGAAGAAGGCTTCAAAATTGAAAAAATATGCGATCAGCGAGTAGCAAGTAAGGCTTTAAAATCGAAAAAAAAAATGCGACCAGCGAGTAGCAAGTAAGGCTTTAAAATCGCAAGATTTGGCGATCAACGAGTAGCGAGAAAGGCTTCAAAATCGAAAGAATATGCGATCAGCGAGTCTTGAGTAAGGCTTCAAAATCGAAAGAATATGCGATCAGCGAGTCGCGAAGAAGGCTTCAAAATTGAAAAAATATGCGATCAGCGAGTAGCAAGTAAGGCTTTAAAATCGCAATATTTGGCGATCAACGAGTAGCGAGTAAGGCTTCAAAATCGAAAAATTATGCGATCAGCGAGTCGCGAGTAAGGCTTCAAAATTGAAAAAATATGCGACCAGCGAGTAGCAAGTAAGGCTTTTAAATCGCAAGATTTGGCGATCAACGAGTAGCGAGTAAGGCTTCAAAATTGAAAGAATATGCGATCAGCGAGTCGCAAGTAAGGCTTCAAAATTGAAAAAAAATGCGATCAGCGAGTAGCAAGTATGGCTTTAAAATCGCAAGATTTGGCGATCAACGAGTAGCGAGTAAGGCTTCAAAATCCAAAGAATATGCAATCAGCGAGTCGCGGGTAAGGCTTCAAAATCGAAAGAATATGCGATCAGCGAGTCGCGAAGAAGGCTTCAAAATTGAAAAAATATGCGATCAGCGAGTAGCAAGTAAGGCTTTAAAATCGCAATATTTGGCGATCAACGAGTAGCGAGTAAGGCTTCAAAATCGAAAGAATATGCGATCAGCGAGTCGCGAGTAAGGCTTCAAAATTGAAAGAATATGCGATCAGCGAGTCGCGAAGAAGGCTTTAAAATCGCAAGATTTGGCGATCAACAAGTAGCGAGTAAGGCTTCAAAATCCAAAGAATATGCAATCAGCGAGTCGCGGGTAAGGCTTCAAAATCGAAAGAAAATGCGATCAGTGAGTCGCGAAGAAGGCTTCAAAATTGAAAAAATATGCGATCGGCGAGTAGCAAGTAAGGCTTTAAAATCGCAAGATTTGGCGATCAACGAGTAGCGAGTAAGGCTTCAAAATTGAAAGAATATGCGATCAGCGAGTCGCAAGTAAGGCTTCAAAATTGAAAAAAAATGCGATCAGCGAGTAGCAAGTAAGGCTTTAAAATCGCAAGATTTGGCGATCAACGAGTAGCGAGTAAGGCTTCAAAATCGAAAGAATATGCGATCAGCGAGTCTTGAGTAAAGCATCAAAATCGAAAGAATATGCGATCAGCGAGTCGCGAAGAAGGCTTCAAAATTGAAAAAATATGCGATCAGCGAGTAGCAAGTAAGGCTTTAAAATCGCAATATTTGGCGATCAACGAGTAGCGAGTAAGGCTTCAAAATCGAAAGAATATGCGATCAGCGAGTCGCGAGTAAGGCTTCAAAATTGAAAGAATATGCGATCAGCAAGTCGCGAGTAAGGCTTCAAAATTGAAAAAATATGCTATCAGCGAAAAGCAAGTAAGGCTTTAAAATCGCAAGATTTTGCGATCAACGAGTAGCGAGTAAGGCTTAAAAATCCAAAGAATACGCGATCAGCGAGTCGCGAGTAAGGCTTCAAAATCGAAAAAATATGCGATCAGCGAGTAGTAAGTAAGGCTTTAAAATCGCAAGATTTGGCGATCAACGAGTAGCGAGTAAGGCTTCAAAATTGAAAGAATATGCGATCAGCGAGTCGCAAGTAAGGCTTCAAAATCGAAAAAAAAAATGCGACCAGCGAGTAGCAAGTAAGGCTTTAAAATCGCAAGATTTGGCGATCAACGAGTAGCGAGAAAGGCTTCAAAATCGAAAGAATATGCGATCAGCGAGTCTTGAGTAAGGCTTCAAAATCGAAAGAATATGCGATCAGCGAGTCGCGAAGAAGGCTTCAAAATTGAAAAAATATGCGATCAGCGAGTAGCAAGTAAGGCTTTAAAATCGCAATATTTGGCGATCAACGAGTAGCGAGTAAGGCTTCAAAATCGAAAGAATATGCGATCAGCGAGTCGCGAGTAAGGCTTCAAAATTGAAAGAATATGCGATCAGCAAGTCGCGAGTAAGGCTTCAAAATTGAAAAAATATGCGATCAGCGAGTAGCAAGTAAGGCTTTAAAATCGCAAGATTTGGCGATCAACGAGTAGCGAGTAAGGCTTCAAAATCCAAAGAATATGCGATCAGCAAGTCGCGAGTAAGGCTTCAAAATCGAAAGAATATGCGATCAGTGAGTCGCGAAGAAGGCATCAAAATTGAAAAAATATGCGATCAGCGAGTAGCAAGTAAGGCTTTAAAATCGCAAGATTTGGCGATCAACGAGTAGCGAGAAAGGCTTCAAAATCGAAAGAATATGCGATCAGCGAGTCTTGAGTAAGGCTTCAAAATCGAAAGAATATGCGATCAGTGAGTCGCGAGTAAGGCTTCAAAATTGAAAAAAAATGCGATCAGCGAGTAGCAAGTAAGG
The DNA here is from genome assembly GCA_950371165.1 of Lacanobia oleracea. Classification (NCBI taxonomy): domain Eukaryota; kingdom Metazoa; phylum Arthropoda; class Insecta; order Lepidoptera; family Noctuidae; genus Lacanobia; species Lacanobia oleracea. The sequence goes on from OX493413.1 coordinate 19,314,071, forward strand.
CTTTAAAATCGCAAGATTTGGCGATGAACGAGTAGCGAGTAAGGCTTCAAAATCCAAAGAATATGCGATCAGCGAGTCGCGAGTAAGGCTTCAAAATTGAAAAAAAATGCGATCAGCGAGTAGCAAGTAAGGCTTTAAAATCGCAAGATTTGGCGATCAACGAGTAGCGAGTAAGGCTTCAAAATCGAAAGAATATGCGATCAGCGAGTCTTGAGTAAAGCATCAAAATCGAAAGAATATGCGATCAGCGAGTCGCGAAGAAGGCTTCAAAATTGAAAAAATATGCGATCAGCGAGTAGCAAGTAAGGCTTTAAAATCGCAATATTTGGCGATCAACGAGTAGCGAGTAAGGCTTCAAAATCGAAAGAATATGCGATCAGCGAGTCGCGAGTAAGGCTTCAAAATTGAAAGAATATGCGATCAGCAAGTCGCGAGTAAGGCTTCAAAATTGAAAAAATATGCTATCAGCGAAAAGCAAGTAAGGCTTTAAAATCGCAAGATTTTGCGATCAACGAGTAGCGAGTAAGGCTTAAAAATCCAAAGAATACGCGATCAGCGAGTCGCGAGTAAGGCTTCAAAATCGAAAAAATATGCGATCAGCGAGTAGTAAGTAAGGCTTTAAAATCGCAAGATTTGGCGATCAACGAGTAGCGAGTAAGGCTTCAAAATTGAAAGAATATGCGATCAGCGAGTCGCAAGTAAGGCTTCAAAATCGAAAAAAAAAATGCGACCAGCGAGTAGCAAGTAAGGCTTTAAAATCGCAAGATTTGGCGATCAACGAGTAGCGAGAAAGGCTTCAAAATCGAAAGAATATGCGATCAGCGAGTCTTGAGTAAGGCTTCAAAATCGAAAGAATATGCGATCAGCGAGTCGCGAAGAAGGCTTCAAAATTGAAAAAATATGCGATCAGCGAGTAGCAAGTAAGGCTTTAAAATCGCAATATTTGGCGATCAACGAGTAGCGAGTAAGGCTTCAAAATCGAAAGAATATGCGATCAGCGAGTCGCGAGTAAGGCTTCAAAATTGAAAGAATATGCGATCAGCAAGTCGCGAGTAAGGCTTCAAAATTGAAAAAATATGCGATCAGCGAGTAGCAAGTAAGGCTTTAAAATCGCAAGATTTGGCGATCAACGAGTAGCGAGTAAGGCTTCAAAATCCAAAGAATATGCGATCAGCGAGTCGCGAGTAAGGCTTCAAAATCGAAAGAATATGCGATCAGTGAGTCGCGAAGAAGGCATCAAAATTGAAAAAATATGCGATCAGCGAGTAGCAAGTAAGGCTTTAAAATCGCAAGATTTGGCGATCAACGAGTAGCGAGTAAGGCTTCAAAATCGAAAAATTATGCGATCAGCGAGTCGCGAGTAAGGCTTCAAAATTGAAAAAATATGCGACCAGCGAGTAGCAAGTAAGGCTTTAAAATCGCAAGATTTGGCGATCAACGAGTAGCGAGTAAGGCTTCAAAATTGAAAGAATATGCGATCAGCGAGTCGCAAGTAAGGCTTCAAAATTGAAAAAAAATGCGATCAGCGAGTAGCAAATAAGGCTTTAAAATCGCAAGATTTGGCGATCAACGAGTAGCGAGTAAGGCTTCAAAATCGAAAGAATATGCGATCAGCGAGTCTTGAGTAAAGCTTCAAAATCGAAAGAATATGCGATCAGCGAGTCGCGAAGAAGGCTTCAAAATTGAAAAAAAAATGCGATCAGCGAGTAGCAAGTAAGGCTTTAAAATCGCAATATTTGGCGATCAACGAGTAGCGAGTAAGGCTTCAAAATCGAAAGAATATGCGATCAGCGAGTCGCGAGTAAGGCTTCAAAATTGAAAGAATATGCGATCAGCAAGTAGCAAGTAAGGCTTCAAAATCGAAAGAATATGCGATCAGCGAGTCGCGAAGAAGGCTTCAAAATTGAAAAAATATGCGATCAGCGAGTAGCAAGTAAGGCTTTAAAATCGCAATATTTGGCGATCGACGAGTAGCAAGTAAGGCTTCAAAATCGAAAGAATATGCGATCAGCGAGTCTTGAGTAAGGCTTCAAAATCGAAAGAATATGCGATCAGCGAGTCGCGAAGAAGGCTTCAAAATTGAAAAAATATGCGATCAGCGAGTAGCAAGTAAGGCTTTAAAATCGCAATATTTGGCGATCAACGAGTAGCGAGTAAGGCTTCAAAATCGAAAGAATATGCGATCAGCGAGTCGCGAGTAAGGCTTCAAAATTGAAAGAATATGCGATCAGCAAGTCGCGAGTAAGGCTTCAAAATTGAAAAAATATGCGATCAGCGAGTAGCAAGTAAGGCTTTAAAATCGCAAGATTTGGCGATCAACGAGTAGCGAGTAAGGCTTCAAAATCCAAAGAATATGCGATCAGCGAGTCGCGAGTAAGGCTTCAAAATCGAAAGAATATGCGATCAGTGAGTCGCGAAGAAGGCATCAAAATTGAAAAAATATGCGATCAGCGAGTAGCAAGTAAGGCTTTAAAATCGCAAGATTTGGCGATCAACGAGTAGCGAGAAAGGCTTCAAAATCGAAAGAATATGCGATCAGCGAGTCTTGAGTAAGGCTTCAAAATCGAAAGAATATGCGATCAGTGAGTCGCGAAGAAGGCTTCAAAATTGAAAAAATATGCGATCGGCGAGTAGCAAGTAAGGCTTTAAAATCGCAAGATTTGGCGATCAACGAGTAGCGAGTAAGGCTTCAAAATTGAAAGAATATGCGATCAGCGAGTCGCAAGTAAGGCTTCAAAATTGAAAAAAAATGCGATCAGCGAGTAGCAAGTAAGGCTTTAAAATCGCAAGATTTGGCGATCAACGAGTAGCGAGTAAGGCTTCAAAATCGAAAGAATATGCGATCAGCGAGTCTTGAGTAAAGCATCAAAATCGAAAGAATATGCGATCAGCGAGTCGCGAAGAAGGCTTCAAAATTGAAAAAATATGCGATCAGCGAGTAGCAAGTAAGGCTTTAAAATCGCAATATTTGGCGATCAACGAGTAGCGAGTAAGGCTTCAAAATCGAAAGAATATGCGATCAGCGAGTCGCGAGTAAGGCTTCAAAATTGAAAGAATATGCGATCAGCAAGTCGCGAGTAAGGCTTCAAAATTGAAAAAATATGCTATCAGCGAAAAGCAAGTAAGGCTTTAAAATCGCAAGATTTTGCGATCAACGAGTAGCGAGTAAGGCTTAAAAATCCAAAGAATACGCGATCAGCGAGTCGCGAGTAAGGCTTCAAAATCGAAAAAATATGCGATCAGCGAGTAGTAAGTAAGGCTTTAAAATCGCAAGATTTGGCGATCAACGAGTAGCGAGTAAGGCTTCAAAATTGAAAGAATATGCGATCAGCGAGTCGCAAGTAAGGCTTCAAAATCGAAAAAAAAAATGCGACCAGCGAGTAGCAAGTAAGGCTTTAAAATCGCAAGATTTGGCGATCAACGAGTAGCGAGAAAGGCTTCAAAATCGAAAGAATATGCGATCAGCGAGTCTTGAGTAAGGCTTCAAAATCGAAAGAATATGCGATCAGCGAGTCGCGAAGAAGGCTTCAAAATTGAAAAAATATGCGATCAGCGAGTAGCAAGTAAGGCTTTAAAATCGCAATATTTGGCGATCAACGAGTAGCGAGTAAGGCTTCAAAATCGAAAGAATATGCGATCAGCGAGTCGCGAGTAAGGCTTCAAAATTGAAAGAATATGCGATCAGCAAGTCGCGAGTAAGGCTTCAAAATTGAAAAAATATGCGATCAGCGAGTAGCAAGTAAGGCTTTAAAATCGCAAGATTTGGCGATCAACGATTAGCGAGTAAGGCTTCAAAATCCAAAGAATATGCGATCAGCGAGTCGCGAGTAAGGCTTCAAAATCGAAAGAATATGCGATCAGTGAGTCGCGAAGAAGGCATCAAAATTGAAAAAATATGCGATCAGCGAGTAGCAAGTAAGGCTTTAAAATCGCAAGATTTGGCGATCAACGAGTAGCGAGTAAGGCTTCAAAATCGAAAAATTATGCGATCAGCGAGTCGCGAGTAAGGCTTCAAAATTGAAAAAATATGCGACCAGCGAGTAGCAAGTAAGACTTTAAAATCGCAAGATTTGGCGATCAACGAGTAGCGAGTAAGGCTTCAAAATTGAAAGAATATGCGATCAGCGAGTCGCAAGTAAGGCTTCAAAATTGAAAAAAAATGCGATCAGCGAGTAGCAAATAAGGCTTTAAAATCGCAAGATTTGGCGATCAACGAGTAGCGAGTAAGGCTTCAAAATCGAAAGAATATGCGATCAGCGAGTCTTGAGTAAAGCTTCAAAATCGAAAGAATATGCGATCAGCGAGTCGCGAAGAAGGCTTCAAAATTGAAAAAATATGCGATCAGCGAGTAGCAAGTAAGGCTTTAAAATCGCAATATTTGGCGATCAACGAGTAGCGAGTAAGGCTTCAAAATCGAAAGAATATGCGATCAGCGAGTCGCGAGTAAGGCTTCAAAATTGAAAGAATATGCGATCAGCAAGTAGCAAGTAAGGCTTCAAAATCGAAAGAATATGCGATCAGCGAGTCGCGAAGAAGGCTTCAAAATTGAAAAAATATGCGATCAGCGAGTAGCAAGTAAGGCTTTAAAATCGCAATATTTGGCGATCGACGAGTAGCAAGTAAGGCTTCAAAATCGAAAGAATATGCGATCAGCGAGTCGCGAGTAAGGCTTCAAAATTGAAAGAATATGCGATCAGCAAGTCGCGAGAAAGGCTTCAAAATTGAAAAAATATGCGATCAGCGTAAAGCAAGTAAGGCTTTTAAATCGCAAGATTTTGCGATCAACGAGTAGCGAGTAAGGCTTCAAAATCCAAAGAATATGCGATCAGCGAGTCGCGAGTAAGGCTTCAAAATCGAAAAAATATGCGATCAGCGAGTAGCAAGTAAGGCTTCAAAATCGCAAGATTTGGCGATCAACGAGTAGCGAGTAAGGCTTCAATATTGAAAGAATATGCGATCAGCGAGTCGCAAGTAAGGCTTCAAAATCGAAAAAAAAAATGCGATCAGCGAGTAGCAAGTAAGGCTTTAAAATCGCAAGATTTGGCGATCAACGAGTAGCGAGTAAGGCTTCAAAATCGAAAGAATATGCGATCAGCGAGTCTTGAGTAAGGCTTCAAAATCGAAAGAATATGCGATCAGCGAGTTGCGAAGAAAGCTTCAAAATTGAAAAAATATGCGATCAGCGAGTAGCAAGTAAGGCTTTAAAATCGCAATATTTGGCGATCAACGAGTAGCGAGTAAGGCTTCAAAATCGAAAGAATATGCGATCAGCGAGTCGCGAGTAAGGCTTCAAAATTGAAAGAATATGCGATCAGCAAGTCGCGAGTAAGGCTTCAAAATTGAAAAAATATGCGATCAGCGAGTAGCAAGTAAGGCTTTAAAATCGCAAGATTTGGCGATCAACCAGTAGCGAGTAAGGCTTAAAAATCGAAAGAATATGCGATCAGCGAGTCTTGAGTAAGGCTTAAAAATCGAAAGAATATGCGATCAGCGAGTCTTGAGTAAGGCTTCAAAATCGAAAGAATATGCGATCAGCGAGTCGCGAAGAAGGCTTCAAAATTGAAAAAATATGCGATCAGCGAGTAGCAAGTAAGGCTTTAAAATCGCAAGATTTGGCGATCAACGAGTAGCGAGTAAGGCTTCAAAATCCAAAGAATATGCAATCAGCGAGTCGCGGGTAAGGCTTCAAAATCGAAAGAATATGCGATCAGTGAGTCGCAAAGAAGGCTTCAAAATTGAAAAATATGCGATCAGCGAGTAGCAAATAAGGCTTTAAAATCGCAAGATTTGGCGATCAACGAGTAGCGAGTAAGGCTTCAAAATCGAAAGAATATGCGATCAGCGAGTCTTGAGTAAAGCTTCAAAATCGAAAGAATATGTGATCAGCGAGTCGCGAAGAAGGCTTCAAAATTGAAAAAATATGCGATCAGCGAGTAGCAAGTAAGGCTTTAAAATCGCAATATTTGGCGATCAACGAGTAGCGAGTAAGGCTTCAAAATCGAAAGAATATGCGATCAGCAAGTCGCGAAGAAGGCTTCAAAATTGAAAAAATATGCGATGCGAGTAGCAAGTCAGGCTTTAAAATCGCAAGATTTGGCGTTCAACGAGTAGCGAGTAAGGCTTCAAAATCGAAAGAATATGCGATCAGCGAGTCGCGAGTAAGGCTTCAAAATTGAAAAAATATGCGATCAGCGAGTTGCAAGTAAGGCTTTAAAATCGCAAGATTTGGCGATCAACGAGTAGCGAGTAAGGCTTCAAAATCGAAAGAATATGCGATCAGCGAGTCGCGAAGAAAGCTTGAAAATTGAAAAAATATGCGATCAGCGAGTAGCAAGTAAGGCTTCAAAATCGAAAGAATATGCGATCAGCGAGGCGCGAAGAAGGCTTCAAAATTGAAAAAATATGCGATCAGCGAGTAGCAAGTAAGGCTTTAAAATCGCAAGATTTGGCGATCAACGAGTAGCGAGTAAGGCTTCAAAATCCAAAGAATATGCGATCAGCGAGTCGCGAGTAAGGCTTCAAAATCGAAAGAATATGCGATCAGCGAGTCGCGAAGAAGGCTTTAAAATCGCAAGATTTGGCGATCAACAAGTAGCGAGTAAGGCTTCAAAATCCAAAGAATATGCAATCAGCGAGTCGCGGGTAAGGCTTCAAAATCGAAAGAATATGCGATCAGTGAGTCGCAAAGAAGGCTTCAAAATTGAAGAATATGCGATCAGCGAGTAGCAAGTAAGGCTTTAAAATCGCAAGATTTGGCGATCAACGAGTAGCGAGTAAGGCTTCAAAATTGAAAGAATATGCGATCAGCGAGTCGCAAGTAAGGCTTCAAAATTGAAAAAAAATGCGATCAGCGAGTAGCAAGTAAGGCTTTAAATTCGCAAGATTTGGCGATCAACGAGTAGCGAGTAAGGCTTCAAAATCGAAAGAATATGCGATCAGCGAGTCTTGAGTAAAGCTCCAAAATCCAAAGAATATGCGATCAGCGAGTCGCGGGTAAGGCTTCAAAATCGAAAGAATATGCGATCAGCGAGTCGCGGGTAAGGCTTCAAAATCGAAAGAATATGCGATCAGTGAGTCGCGAAGAAGGCTTTTTCACTCAGAGTTGAAAGCATTGTGATCTGTCTGCGCCAGTTTCGCCTTTTTACAGTTTCTGCAGGCGGGTGGCTCCCCAGCTACCCAGTCCGCGCACTCCGTTCTCAGGTGGGGGCCGCCACAATGGCTGCATGCGTCTGCTGTCTCTTGGCAGTACTTCCTGCCATGGCCGTACCCCAGACAACGCGTGCACTGGACTAGTGGAGTCTGGTCTTCCACTCGAACTCGCTGGAGATCTATGTATACGTGGCCTCTCTCTGTCACCCGCCTCCAGATACTGGGCGACACGCTTACGATCACGTGGGTGGTGTGAGGGTTTCTGGCTCTTCTTCTGTATTTAACGGCTATTCTGTCATCCCCCTCACCGAGGCCCCGGAAAAGAGAATCGTTCTGATTCCGGAGAGCCTTTAGGATATCCTCGTCAGTATTTACTGACAGGACATCCCCAAGCCTGACCAGCGGATCCTTGTTCTCCACGTCCTCGGTGGTAAGGCTTCCTCCTTCTTTCGCTATTCGGTCCTTCGCCTTTTCCCGTTCTTCCATGGACCCAAAGCCCATTATAACCTTCCTATTTTTGGCTTTTCTCACCCTCTCCACCTTTATCCATCCTTCTTTGGCATCGATTGTCTTTCTAACTCTTTCGAGCACCTCCTCTCCTGTTTCCGACTCCACGGTCGAGGCAACCGCGACCGAGTGCAACGTACGCTTTTGCATCGCCCTGTCCCCCTGGGTCGCCGCCACATTCGCGTACGTTGCGGCGTTGGCGTTTGTGCTTTCCATTTTCTCTCTGTGCTGCTCTATGGCTATTTTCAGCTCATCTATCTTTCTATTATTGTTCTCCAGCAACACAGAGTGGGCTTTTATTTGGGTTTCCAGGCTATGCTCGGTTTGGCACGAAAAAGTGACGTCAGCAGCCGGGACCTCGGGCCGCAAACCAGCTTTACCCACTCCCGATACCCCCGCCCTACCGAGCCTTTCCGCTTCCTTCACCAGCTGGAACAGCCGGTCAAGTGCCTCAGTAATGCCGTTCTTGATCTCGGTCTTAGTGTTTCTCGATGAGCTCAGCAAAAGCTTCGCTCTATTGAGACAGGCCCTTGCCTCTGTCGACCGATCTGCATATTGGGCCTTAGGCGGCGAGTGAACCTCCACAAGTTTGGAGCGCATATGGAGAGTTTTGCTCTCCTGCGCCTGAGTGGATTTCTGCATATCCTTTGAGGGACCAGGCTGCACCGTCTTGGCTCCTACTGGATGTGTTGTGCTGGCGGGCTTAGCGGCTTCCCACTCTCCAACACTGCGCCTGACATTGGGTGGTGATGGAGTCGGTTTGGATGGTGATTTCTCACCATCCATCGCCCTCTTAACTGGGGTCCTGATTCCAATCATGGTGTGCGTCGAAAGAATTGATTAGAAATAAGACGTAAAAAAAAAAAAAAATATATATGATAAAAGAGTATAATAAAATTTGTCAACAGGTGTGCACCAGATCGTATAAATCTGAGCAGTCAGCCCTCACGCTCAAAAGAACGGGTCAATATTCAAAATCACAAGAACATCTTGGTTCCAGGGGTCAAAAATTGTCAAAGTAGAGCCAAAACCTGTTTGGCTCTATGTAGAGTCTCCGAACCGTCACCAGTGGATGGCTCTCCCCGAGCCCCTTCCAATGATACCAAACACGGTGCAGTTACACCAAAGGGTTCCGGAGATATCCCAATTTGAAAATTTCGGTTTTTTCCCAATATGGCGTCCGAAAAAGTGGTTTTTTGTGATATCTCCGCAACCACTGGCTCGATGAACCTTGTGTTTGGGCTTTTCGTACTCAGCTCGACGAAACCCACCCACTGAGACGGTTTTCAGGCCGAAAAATTTTGACGTCCTGAAAACGCCTGAAAAATATGGTAGCTTAAAGCTAATGGTCGGTCAGTATGCCCGAAGAAAATCCCAAGTCCCTACGACTTCCCGTTCAGGAGCTATGTCGGTTTAAAAACTGCCCAATATGGCCGCGCAGCTGTCAGTCTTACTTTGACGGCGGATAACTCCCTTCTGGAAAGCCGCAGAAAACCCGAGTTTGGGCTCAACGAGCCTGCCCCGAGCTCGACTATCCGCTGAAACCTCTTTCAGGACCCCAAAAATTTTCAGCTCCGAACCGCCTGAAACTTTCAGGCAGGCTAGCCAGGGAGTCCCAGAATACCCCACCGAAAGCCGCAACTTCGTACGACCACTGGTTCCGAAGTTATTGCGGTCCGAAGCTAAACAAAAATGGCGCCGAACTGTCAGATGTTGACTTTAATTGACCGTAACTTGTGAACCCTTTGTCGTAGAGAGTCAGGGTTTTGGGTGCACAGCTCGGCGTCACCTCGGGTATGTCCTGAAAGTTGTTTCAGCAGCAAAAAACTCAGTCGCCTGAAAACGCCTGAAAACTGAACTAACCTATTCTAGGCTATATGCCGCTTCCTATTCTGAAAATCCGAATCTTCTCGGATCAGCGGCTCCCGAGATATCGCTAATTTAATTATCTAAAATAAAAACCTAGAAATGGTGATTTTGTCAAAAACCTTAATTTTAGCAGTACGCCGTCCGAGTTTGGGCTCACATAAGGTGCAATACCTATATTGAGACCATCCCCGGGGTCAAAAACAGATTATTTCTATTAAATTTTGATAAAAAGCCGAAAAACAGTAAAAATACGATATCTCTCGAACCGCCGAAGCGAAAAATCCGGAAAAAATGTCAAAAAATAGAAAAAATAACAAGCTACACGATACAATAAAACATTTTTTGAAAAATAAAAGGAAAGTTGAAAAAATTTTTGGAAAAGTGTTATTCTTAGAAATTTCCCTGTAACTTAAAAACTAATTAAGCTATAAATTTAAAATCCGGGTTCTCCTAAGAAGAGCGCCAGAGACTGCAGTTGAATATTTTCAAAATCTTCATCAAGTCCGGAGATACGGTTGTGGGATTTTCCAATTTTCAAACTCTTCTTAAAAATCGGCTATGGTAGGTAGATTAAAAATAGTTTCAAATACCGACTATGCTGTCCAAGGAGATGCTGGCTGCAAATTTTCAGACGTGTCGCTCGTCGCTATCACCGTTTTCAGCACCACGTGGTTTTGGTTTTTTCCAAATATCTCCTGAAGCTTTGGGGTTTCTTGGCTCCAGGATGGTTCGGATGGTGCACGAGGTCAGCTTCCACCCCTACCCTTAATAAAAAGGTAGGGTCGTCGATCGCGTTCCGGCAGCGTTTGCGATTTAAAGTTATTTCTCGCTTCTTAACCTCAAAGTTTTGAGGTTTTTCACAAGTTTTCACGAACTCACTGCAATCCGGGTTGAAAGCGATACCTAGGCGTATTCCCCGCACTTAGCCCGACAAGTACACACTTCACTTGTCAAAATCGGTTAACTTTTAACCACTTTTTCGAATTTTTTTTTTTTTTTTTTTTTTTTAACGTGGAGCTCACGGGAAAACGATCCGACCGCCACGAGAGCTGGAGGGGGAACTGGTTAGGTTAGGTTAGGTTAGGTTGGGGGCGAGGGCCTACCGCTCCGTGGGCTTTTCGGCGGCGTGCGCTCTGGCGGGCACCCCTCCTTGGGAGTTGGAGGCGTGGGTGCTCGCCAGAGTGTACGAGTGGACGGCGCGGCGAAAGGCTCTCGGGGAGCGCCCCGTCGCGGAGGAGCGGGAGGCCGTGCGGCGGGAGGCGAGGGACGCCATCATCGTCCATTGGACGGAGGACCTCGCCTCCGCCACCTTTGGCCGCCGTACCTTGGACGCGCTCGGTCCGGTCCTACGAGACTGGCTCGAGCGCTCCCACGGTTTCCTCTCATTCCGTCTGGTGCAGGTGTTGTCAGGCCACGGCTGTTTCGGCAAGCACCTGCACCGGATCGGGAGGGAGGAGACCCCGGCGTGCCACGACTGCGGCGCGGCGGAGGACACGGCTCAGCACACCCTCGAGGTGTGCCCGGCTTGGTCTGAGCCGCGCCGCAGTCTAACAGCGGAGATAGGACAGGACCTCTCGCTTCCCGGCGTGGTCAACGCCATGCTGGAGAGTGAGAGGTCCTGGGCAGCTGTCGCCTCTTTTTGCGAGGATGTCATCTCGCAAAAGGAGGCGGCGGAGCGCGCGCGGGAGGACGACCCTCTCGCTGCGCCGCTCCGTAGGCGGAGAAGAGGTCGGAGAAGACGCCGTTTTCTCCCTCCTCATGGTGGTGATGGGCGGGCGATAGGCGCGGGGGCGCCTCCGCCCGCATTGCACTCCACACCACCTCCGCTGGTCATTCCCAGCCCTCCCCCTGAACGGGGAGGACTTGAGGGGCCCGCCGCTTTAGGCGGGTTATCGTCGGAGGAGGACTGGACGCTAAGGCTGCGCCGATCTCCCAGTCCTCTTCCACTCGGACGAGGCGGGAATGCCGCTGGGTTATTTTAGTGGGTATACCGGGTCAGCCCGGGGAGTCCCACATACCCCTCCCGTTCCCCCGACGGGAGGGTATGCGTAATGCATTTTTTCCCAGCATAAAAAAAAAAAAAAAAAAAAAAAAAAAAAAGGTTAGGTTGGGGGACGGAGTGTTGGCGGTGTCCTTCGACATAGCCAACGCCTTCAACTCCGTTCCCCACCCTACAATATTGGAGGCGCTCCGGTATCACGGAGTGCCCCAATACTTGAGGAGGCTCCTGGCCAGCTACTTGGAGGATCGAGAGGTCCTCCTTGTGGACAAACTGGCCAGGTTGCGGAGGTACAGCGCGGAGTCCGGTGTTCCGCAGGGGTCAGTCTTAGGACCCCCCCTGTGGAACATCGGCTTCGACTGGCTGTTGCGGAGAGCTCTTCTCCCGGGCACGAGTGTCATCTGCTACGCGGATGACACTCTCCTCACTGCCCGGGGGAAGAGCTTCGGGGAGGCGGCCTGTCTGGCCTCGGCTGGCGGATCCTTGGTGGCAGGGAGGATCCGCCGCCTTGGATTGAGGGTGGCGCTGAACAAGACCGAGGCCGTGTTCTTCCACGGGCCTCGGCAGCGCTGCCCTCCAGACGCCCACATTGTGGTGGAGGGCGTCAGGGTGGGCGTCCAGGCCCAGATGAAGTATCTGGGCCTGGTGTTGGACAGCAGGTGGCGCTTCGGCCCGCACTTTAGCGGGCTGTCGACGCGCCTGCTGAGGGCTGCGGACGCCCTCTCCTGGCTCCTCCCCAACCTGGGAGGGCCCAACGCACGATGCCGGCGCCTATATGCCGGCATCCTGCGAAGCATGGCCCTGTACGGGGCCCCCATCTGGGCGGACTCCCTCCACAGGAGGGAGAACGCAACCGCCATGCGCAGGCCACAAAGGGCCATTGCACTGCGGGTGGCGAGGGCCTACCGCTCGGTGGGCTTTTCGGCGGCGTGCGCTCTGGCGGGCACCCCTCCTTGGGAGCTGGAGGCGTGGGTGCTCGCCAGAGTGTACGAGTGGACGGCGCGGCGAAAGGCCCTCGGGGAGCGCCCCGTCGCGGAGGAGCGGGAGGCCGTGCGGCGAGAGGCGAGGGACGCCATCATCGTCCATTGGACGGAGGACCTCGCCTCCGCCACCTTTGGCCGCCGAACCCTGGACGCGCTCGGTCCGGTCCTGCGAGACTGGCTCGAGCGCTCCCATGGTTTCCTCTCATTCCGTCTGGTGCAGGTGTTGTCAGGCCACGGCTGTTTCGGCAAGCACCTGCACCGGATCGGGAGGGAGGAGACCCCGGCGTGCCACGACTGCGGCGCGGCGGAGGACACGGCTCAGCACACCCTCGAGGTGTGCCCGGCTTGGTCTGAGCCGCGCCGCAGTCTAACAGCGGAGATCGGACAGGACCTCTCGCTTCCCGGCGTGGTCAACGCCATGCTGGAGAGTGAGGGGTCCTGGGCAGCTGTCGCCTCTTTTTGCGAGGATGTCATCTCGCAAAAGGAGGCGGCGGAGCGCGCGCGGGAGGACGACCCTCTCGCTGCGCCGCTCCGCAGGCGCAGAAGAGGTCGGAGAAGACGCCGTCTTCTCCCTCCTCATGGTGGTGATGGGCGGGCGATAGGCGCGGGGGCGCCTCCGCCCGCATTGCACTCCACACCACCCTCGCCGGTCGTTCCCAGCCCTCCCCCTGAACGGGGAGGACTTGAGGGGCCCGCCGCTTTAGGCGGGTTGTCGTCGGAGGAGGACTGGACGCTAAGGCTGCGCCGATCTCCCAGTCCTCTTCCACTCGGACGATGCGGGAATGCCGCTGGGTTATTTTAGTGGGTATACCGGGTCAGCCCGGGGAGTCCCACATACCCCTCCCGTTCCCGCGACGGGAGGGTATGCGTAATGCATTTTTTTTTCCCAGTTTAAAAAAAAAAAAAAAAAAAAAAGGTTAGGTTAGGTTAGGTTAGGTTGGGGGACCCCCCACAGAGCTTGCGTCCTCGTCGCGTCCCCTGGAAACGGCCCAGTTTGTCACCGTAACGGAGTGGCAAACTGGGTACGGCTAAAGTGCTCTGTGCTTTCGTAGAAATATTATTTTTAACTTGCGTTGCGTCTACGAACCTGCTGTGACTATGCCAAAACCCCCGCGGGACGCCTCCGGGCGGTTCTTAAAAGGCCCTTCTCAGGGCCAACCCAAAGGCCCTTCTCAGGGCCAACCAAAAGGCCCTTCTCAGGGCCAACCAAAAGGCCCTTCTCAGGGCCACTCCGACGCGTCAGCGTCCGAAGCTAGCCGCGCGCCGTCTGCGGCTAGCTTCTTCGGAAGGGACATGACAGATTCCGACGACGAGTCTGTCATCAGCGTCTCGGACGCGGGCGACTCCCAGTCGCGGAAGCGGGCCTTCCTCAAAGAGGGGTCCGAGGGCTCCTCGGGCTCAGCCAGGAGGTCGAAGGCCAAGAGGCTAACGACAGCCGCGGACACCCACGTAGTGGGTCTCGCGGACGCCCAGCGGCAGCTGGACTTGGCTCGGCGGACGCAGCAGCAGCAGGACCTAGAAGAGCGGGTCGCTGCTAAGGAGAAGCGGGCGCGTGCTGCTCGGGCCAAGTCCGGTTACGGCGCGTCCCGCGTTCTATACGCGGACCAGTCATTGGCCGAACTGGCGCGCATGGCGGAAGAGGACGAGGAGGAGATCGCGGAGGTCGCCTCCAAGTCCTCTAATCTTAAGGGCACTTTTCAGAAGGCCCTTAAGTGCCGTGCCGCAAGCATGCGCGCCATCATAGAGGAGTTGGTCCAGCGTGAGGCGACCGACGAATCGCGCAAATTGCAGGCGACCGTCGATCGCCTCAGGCTGGAGGTCAGCCAGCTTCACCAGAAGCTGGCTGATGTCACGGCTCGGCCATACCAGGCTGAAGAAAGACCTGTGGCGGAGGCTCCCTCCTCTACCAACCTTGAGGATGTCATCCGCAAGGTGGTTATGGAGGAGAGGGCCTTCACCAGAGCCTGCCTAGCAGGAATAGAGGACCGGCTCCTGCCGGAGAAGCGCCTCCGACCGCCGCTCGCGGCTGACAAGAGGCGTGGCGAGCCGGGGCCGTCCTCGCAAGGGGAAGACGCCCTTCTCTCTTCCACCACTCCGTCCAACCAGCAGGGTTGGACCGAAGTGGCCCGGAAGGGGAAGGGCAGGGGGAAAAAGACGGCAACAGCCGTCCCTGCCGTCCCTGCCACCACGACTCCCAGCCGGTCGCGGGCGACTGAGAAGGGAAAGGGGAAGGGGAAGGGCAAAAGGCCGGCAACGCCCGGACCTGCCGTCCCCGTCACCACGCCTCCCAGTCAGTCGCGGGCGGCTGGCGGGTGCAAGAAGAAGAGGAAGGGGAAATTGGTTCCCCCGAGGTCCGCAGCCGTCGTGGTGACGCTCACCGCGGAGGCTGCGGAACGCGGGGAAACCTACGCCTCCATTTTGGTGCGAGCGCGTGCCAATGCCGATCCCGCCCAACTGGGGATCGGCAAGCTTTCTTGCAGGCGGACCGAAACCGGGGCTCGAATATTCGAGTTCCCGGGGGCGGAGGGCAGCGCCAACGCTGACCTCTTTGCAGCCAAGCTGCAGGAGGTCATCGCAGACGCTGCCAAGGTGGCCCGACCGGTGAAGTCGGCGACCATCGAAGTGACCGGTCTTGATGACTCGGTCACCAAGGAGGAGGTGGTGGCGGCGGTCGCAGCCATTGGGGGCTGCGGCGTCGCAGCGGTGCAAGGCCGGGACATCAGGCCCGGCCGCGGCGGCATGGGCACTATTCGGCTCGAGTGCCCAGTCGCCGTTGCAAAAGCGGTCGTTAGCAGGGGTCGGCTCTGCGTCGGCTTCAGCTCGGGTGCAGTCCGGGCCCTTGAGGAGCAGCCTCTGCGCTGCTTCAGGTGCTGCGGCATCGGCCACACCCGAGCCCTGTGCCCGTCGGCGGTGGACAGGTCGGAGACCTGCTACCGCTGCGGCACAGAGGGCCACAAAGCCGCCTCCTGCGCGGTCGCCAAGCCGCACTGCGCCGTCTGTGCCGCGAGGGGACGCCCGGCAGGCCATGTGATGAGGGGGAGGTTGTGCAATCCTCCCCCTCAGAGGGGTAAAGCGCAGGTGCCAGTCGGGCCTGTTGCTAGCACTGCCGTTCCCGAGGTAGGAACGGCGGTGGCTGCGGAGGAGGGGGGTGCGATGTCCGATTGATGGATACAATCGAACATCGCATCCTCCAGGCGAACACCAACCACTGCCGGGCTGCACAGGATCTCCTGATGCAGACCATGGCTGAGTGGTTGGTGGACTTGGCGGTGGTCGCCGAGCCTTACTCGGTCCCTGGCCATTGGCTGGGCGACCGAGACGGCCTGGTGGCGTTGGTGTCGCGGTCTTCCACAGACTCCCCTCCCCTCTCGCTTTTAGAGAGGGGACCGGGATACGTGGCCGCCGCGTGGGGAGATTTGGCCCTGGTTGGGGTCTATTTCTCCCCTAACCGCCCTCTCTCGGACTTTGAGGATTTCCTGGAGATTCTCACTGCAGCCGTAGGGAGGGCGGCGCCACGCCAGGTCGTGGTGTTAGGCGACCTGAACGCCAAGTCGGTGGCCTGGGGCAACCCAGCCGCCTCCTGCAACGTCCGGGGTCGCGCCGTCGAGTTTTGGGCGGCGTCATGCGGCGTGTCCCTCCTCAACAGGGGGGCGGTCCACACGTGTGTGCGGCAACGGGGAGGGTCGGTGGTGGACGTTTCGTTCGCCACCCCCGTGCTAGCCGCACGCATTGTGAACTGGCGGGTGGAGTTGGTGGAGACCTTGTCGGACCACCGTTATGTGCGGTTCGACATCTCCACCCAGAGCCCCCGTGGGGAGATGGCCCGCTCTGGCTGGTCTCCCTTCCCACGGTGGGCTCTCACTCGCTTGGACCGGGAGGCAGCCAAGGAGGCGGCCTTCCTCCAAGACTGGCTGTCGCCCCCTGTTGGGGCCCCGGACGTTGACGCCGCAGCGGTCCGGCTGAGGGAATCCTTGACCGAGGTGTGCAACTCCAGCATGCCTCGGTCTCGGCGTCCGCCTCCCCGCCGGGCCGTTTATTGGTGGTCGGAGGAGCTGGCAGGCCTCCGGGCCACTTGCGTGGCGGCCAGAAGGGCCTACACGCGGAGCCGCCGGCGCAGCGCCCGTAATCAGGCAGAGGAGGATCGCCTCTACGCCTCTTACCGAGAGGCGAAGGCGGTCCTCAAGTCGGCTATGGGCGCTGCCAAGGACTCGGCGAGGGCCGAGATGCTGGAGGGTCTCGACAGGGATCCGTATGGGAGACCATACAGGGCGGCGCGGAACCAACTGCGGCCCCATGGTCCCCCACTTACGGAGACCCTCGAGCCGGCGTTGCTGGATGGGGTGGTCCGGTCTCTGTTTCCGCGCAGGACCGACTTCACCCCTCCAGCGATGGACCCTCCGCAGTCGGCGGCTCCGCAGGAGGAGGAGGAGGCACCTCCGGTGACGGAGGAGGAGTTTCGCGCGGGGGTGCTTAGCCTCCGCGCGAAGAAGACGGCTCCTGGGCCGGACGGCGTCCCCGCACGGGTGGTGGCTATAGCTGCCGCTCAAATGGAGGACAGGTTTCGGGAACTCTTCAGCGCGTGCTTTACGGCTGGAAGGTTCCCGAAACTGTGGAAGGAGGGGCAGCTGTGCCTCCTCCGAAAGGAGGGACGCCCGACGGATTCCCCCTCGGCATACCGGCCCATCGTTCTGCTCGATGAGGTCGGTAAATTGTTCGAGGGGATCATCGCCGGCCGGCTCAGGAGCCATTTGCAGGGTGTAGGGCCAGACCTGTCGGACGCCCAGTTCGGTTTCCGACAGGGCCGGTCCACCATCGACGCGTTGGCCCTTCTTAAGGGCCAGGTGAAAGAGGCGGTCGAGGCGGGGGACGGAGTGTTGGCGGTGTCGTTTGACATCGCCAACGCCTTCAACTCCGTTCCCCACTCCACCATATTGGAGGCACTCCGGTACCACGGAGTGCCCCAATATTTGAGGAGCCTCCTGGCCAGCTACTTGGAGGATCGAGAGGTCCTCCTTGTGGACAAACTGGCCAGGATGCGGAGATACAGCGCGGAGTCCGGTGTTCCGCAGGGGTCAGTCTTAGGGCCCCCCCTGTGGAACATCGGCTTTGACTGGCTGTTGCGGGGAGCTCTTCTCCAGGGCACGAGTGTCATCTGCTACGCGGATGACACTCTCCTCACTGCCCGGGGGAAGAGCTTCGGGGAGGCGGCCTGTCTGGCCTCGGCTGGCGGGTCCTTGGTGGCAGGGAGGATCCGCCGCCTGGGATTGAGGGTGGCGCTGAACAAGACCGAGGCCGTGTTCTTTCACGGGCCTCGGCAGCGCTGCCCTCCCGATGCCCACATTGTGGTGGAGGGCGTCAGGGTGGACGTCCAGGCCCAGATGAAGTATCTGGGCCTGGTGCTGGACAGCAGGTGGCGCTTCGGCCCGCACTTTAGCGGGCTGTCGACGCGCCTGCTGAGGGCTGCGGACGCCCTCTCCTGGCTCCTCCCGAACCTGGGGGGGCCGAACGCACGATGCCGGCGTTTATACGCCGGCATCCTGCGGAGCATGGCCCTGTACGGGGCCCCCATCTGGGCGGACTCCCTCCAAAGGAGGGAGAATGCGACCGTTATGCGCAGGCCTCAAAGGGCCATTGCACTGCGGGTGGCGAGGGCCTACCGCTCGGTGGGCTTTTCGGCGGCGTGCGCTCTGGCGGGCACCCCTCCTTGGGAGCTGGAGGCGTGGGTGCTCGCCAGAGTGTACGAGTGGACGGCGCGGCGAAAGGCCTTGGGCGAGCGCCCCGTCGCGGAGGAGCGGGAGGCCGTGCGGCGGGAGGCGAGGGACGCCATCATCGTCCATTGGACGGACGACCTCGCCTCCGCCACCTTTGGCCGCCGAACCCTGGACGCGCTCGGTCCGGTCCTGCGAGACTGGCTCGAGCGCTCCCATGGTTTCCTCTCGTTCCGTCTGGTGCAGGTGTTGTCAGGCCACGGCTGTTTCGGCAAGCACCTGCACCGGATCGGGAGAGAGGAGACCCCGGCGTGCCACGACTGCGGCGCGGCAGAGGACACGGCTCAGCACACCCTCGAGGTGTGCCCGGCTTGGTCTGAGCCGCGCCGCAGTCTAACAGCGGAGATCGGACAGGACCTCTCGCTTCCCGGCGTGGTGAATGCCATGCTGGAGAGTGAGGGGTCCTGGGCAGCTGTCGCCTCTTTTTGCGAGGATGTCATCTCGCAAAAGGAGGCGGCGGAGCGTGCGCGGGAGGACGACCCTCTCGCTGCGCCGCTCCGCAGGCGCAGAAGAGGTCGGAGAAGACGCCGTCTTCTCCCTCCTCATGGTGGTGATGGGCGGGCGATAGGCGCGGGGGCGCCTCCGCCCGCATTGCACTCCACACCACCTCCGCCGGTAATTCCCAGCCCTCCCCCTGAACGGGGAGGACTTGAGGGGCCCGCCGCTTTAGGCGGGTCGTCGTCGGAGGAGGACTGGACGCTAAGGCTGCGCCGATCTCCCAGTCCTCTTCCACTCGGACGACGCGGGAATAACACTGGGACGTTTTAGTGGGTATACCGGGTCAGCCCGGGGAGTCCCACATACCCCTCCCGTTCCCCCGACGGGAGGGTATGCGTAATGCATTTTTTCCCAGTTTAAAAAAAAAAAAAAAAAAAAAAAAGGTTAGGTTAGGTTAGTAATAGCCGGGGGACCCCCCACAGAGCTTGCGTCCACGTCGCGTCCCCTGGAAACGGCCCAGTTTGTCACCGTAACGGAGTGGCAGACTGGGTACGGCCAAAGAGCTCTGTACCTTCGTAGCTACACTTGTTTTATCTTGCGGTTTTACTACGATCATGCGGAAGGCTATGCCTATGCCCCCGCGGGACGCCTGCGGGCGTTTCTTAAAAGGCCCTTCTCAGGGCCAACCCAAAGGCCCTTCTCAGGGCCAACCCAAAGGCCCTTCTCAGGGCCAACCAAAAGGCCCTTCTCAGGGCCACTCCGACGCTTCAGCGTCGGAAGCTAGTCGCGCGCCGTCTGCGGCTAGCTTCGTTGGAAGGGTGGATTTGTCGGATTCCGACGACGAGTCCCTCTTAAGCGTCTCGGACGCGGGCGACTGTCGGTCGCGAAAGCGGGCCTTCCTCAAGGAGGGGTCCGAGGGCTCCTCGGGCTCAGCCAAGAGGTCGAAGGCCAAGAGGCCGACGACATCTGCGGACACCCACGTCGTGGGTCTCGCAGATGCCCAGCGGCAGTTGGACCTGGCTCGGCGGACGCAGCACCAGCAGGAGCTGGAAGAGCGTGTTGCTGCGAAGGAGCAGCGGGCGCGTGCTGCTCGGGCCAAGTCCGGTTACGGCGCGTCCCGCGTGCTATACGCGGACCAGTCATTGGCGGAACTGGCGCGCATGGCGGAAGAGGACGAGGAGGAGATCGCGGAGGTCGCCTCCAAGTCCTCTAATCTTAAGGGCACTTTTCAAAAGGCCCTTAAGTGCCGTGCCGCAAGCATGCGCGCCATTATAGAGGAGTTGGTCCAGCGTGAGACGACCGACGAATCGCGCAAATTGCAGGCGACCGTCGATCGCCTCAAGCTGGAGGTCAGCCAGCTTCATCAGAAGCTGGCTGATGTCATGGCCCGGCCGATTCAGGCCGAACCGAGACCTGCGGCGGAGGCCCCCTCCTCCACCAACCTTGAGGATGTCATCCGCAAGGTGGTTATGGAGGAGAGGGCCTTCACCAGAGCCTGCCTAGCAGGCATAGAGGACCGGCTCCTGCCGGAGAAGCGCCTTCGACCGCCGCTCGCGGCGGACAAGAGGCGAGCCGAGCCGGGGCCGTCCTCGCAAGGGGAGGACGCCCTTCTCCCTTCGACTACTCCGTCCAACCAGCCGGGTTGGACTGAAGTGGTCCGGAAGGGGAAGGGCAGGGGGAAAAAGACGGCAACAGCCGTCCCTGCCGTCCCTGCCACCACGACTCCCAGCCGGTCGCAGGCGACTGAGAAGGGAAAGGGGAAGGGGAAGGGCAAAAGGCCGGCAACGCCCGGACCTGCCGTCCCCGTCACCACGCCTCCCAGTCAGTCGCGGGCGGCTGGCAGGGGCAAGAAGAGGGGGAAGGGGAAATTGGTTCCCCCGAGGTCCGCAGCCGTCGTGGTGACGCTCACCGCGGAGGCTGCGGAACGCGGGGAAACCTACGCTTCCATTTTGTTGCGGGCGCGTGCCAATGCCGATCCCGCCCAACTAGGGATCGGCAAGGTTTCTTGCAGGCGGACCGAAACCGGGGCTCGAATATTCGAGTTCCCGGGGGCGGAGGGCAGCGTCAGCGCTGACCTCTTTGCAGCCAAGCTGCAGGAGGTCATCGCAGACGCTGCCAAGGTGGCCCGACCGGTGAAGTCGGCGACCATCGAAGTGACCGGTCTTGATGACTCGGTCACCAAGAAGGAGGTGGTGGCGGCGGTCGCAGCCATTGGGGGCTGCGGCGTCGCAGCGGTGCAAGGCCGGGACATCAGGCCCGGCCGCGGCGGCATGGGCACTATCCGGCTCGAGTGCCCAGTCGCCGTTGCAAAAGCGGTCGTTAGCAGGGGTCGGCTCTGCGTCGGCTTCAGCTCGGGTGCAGTCCGGGCCCTTGAGGAGCAGCCTCTGCGCTGCTTCAGGTGCTGCGGCATCGGCCACACCCGAGCCCTGTGCCCGTCGGCGGTGGACAGGTCGGAGACCTGCTACCGCTGCGGCACAGAGGGCCACAAAGCCGCCTCCTGCGCGGTCGCCAAGCCGCACTGCGCCGTCTGTGCCGCGAGGGGACGCCCGGCAGGCCATGTGATGAGGGGGAGGTTGTGCAATCCTCCCCCTCAGAGGGGGAGGTTGTGCAATCCTCCCCCTCAGAGGGGTAAAGCGCAGGTGCCAGTCGGGCCTGTTGCTAGCACTGCCGTTCCCGAGGTAGGAACGGCGGTGGCTGCGGAGGAGGGGGGTGCGATGTCCGATTGATGGATACAATCGAACATCGCATCCTCCAGGCGAACACCAACCACTGCCGGGCTGCACAGGATCTTCTGATGCAGACAATGGCTGAGTGGTTGGTGGACTTGGCGGTGGTCGCCGAGCCTTACTCGGTCCCTGGCCATTGGCTGGGCGACCGAGACGGCCTGGTGGCGTTGGTGTCGCGGTCTTCCACAGACTCCCCTCCCCTCTCGCTTTTAGAGAGGGGACCGGGAAACGTGGCCGCCGCGTGGGGAGATTTGGCCCTGGTTGGGGTCTATTTCTCCCCTAACCGCCCTCTCTCGGACTTTGAGGATTTCCTGGAGATCCTCACTGCTGCCGTAGGGAGGGCGGCGCCACGCCAGGTCGTGGTGTTGGGCGACCTGAACGCCAAGTCGGTGGCCTGGGGCAACCCAGCCGCCTCCTGCAACGTCCGGGGTCGCGCCGTCGAGTTTTGGGCGGCGTCATGCGGCGTGTCCCTCCTCAACAGGGGGGCGGTCCACACGTCTGTGCGGCAACGGGGAGGGTCGGTGGTGGACGTTTCGTTCGCCACCCCCGTGCTAGCCGCACGCATCGTGAACTGGCGGGTGGAGTTGGTGGAGACCTTGTCGGACCACCGTTATGTGCGGTTCGACATCTCCACCCAGAGCCCCCGTGGGGAGATGGCTCGCTCTGGCAGGTCTCCCTTCCCACGGTGAGCTCTCACTCGCTTGGACCGGGAGGCAGCCAAGGAGGCGGCCTTCCTCCATGACTGTCTCATGACTGTCGCCCCCTGTTGGGGCCCCGGACGTTGACGCCGCAGCGGTCCGGCTGAGGGAATCCCTGACCGAGGTGTGCAACTCCAGCATGCCTCGGTCTCGGCGTCCGCCTCCCCGCCGGGCCGTCTATTGGTGGTCGGAGGAGCTGGCAGGCCTCCGGGCCACTTGCGTGGCGGCCAGAAGGGCCTACACGCGGAGCCGCCGGCGCAGCGCCCGTAATCAGGCAGAGGAGGACCGCCTCTACGCCTCTTACCGAGAGGCAAAGGCGGTCCTCAAGTCGGCTATGGGCGCTGCCAAGGACTCGGCGAGGGCCGAGATGCTGGAGGGTCTCGACAGGGATCCGTATGGGAGACCATACAGGGCGGCGCGGAACCAACTGCGGCCCCATGGTCCCCCACTTACGGAGACCCTCGAGCCGGCGTTGCTGGATGGGGTGGTCCGGTCTCTGTTTCCGCGCAGGACCGACTTCACCCCTCCAGCGATGGACCCTCCGCAGTCGGCGGCTCCGCAGGAGGAGGAGGAGGCACCTCCAGTGACGGAGGAGGAGTTTCGCACGGGGGTGCTTAGCCTCCGCGCGAAGAAGACGGCTCCTGGGCCGGACGGCGTCCCCGCCCGGGTGGTGGCCATAGCTGCCACTCAAATGGAGGACAGGTTTCGGGAACTCTTCAGCGCGTGCTTTACGGCTGGAAGGTTCCCGAAACTGTGGAAGGAGGGGCAGCTATGCCTCCTCCGAAAGGAGGGACGCCCGGCGGATTCCCCCTCGGCATACCGGCCCATCGTTCTGCTCGATGAGGTCGGTAAATTGTTCGAGGGGATCATCGCCGGCCGGCTCAGGAGCCATTTGCGGGGTGTGGGGCCGGACCTGTCGGACGCCCAGTTCGGTTTCCGACAGGGTCGGTCCACAATCGACGCGCTGGCCCTTTTGAAGGGCCAGGTGAAAGAGGCGGTCGAGGCGGGGGACGGAGTGTTGGCGGTGTCGTTTGACATCGCCAACGCCTTCAACTCCGTTCCCCACTCCACCATATTGGAGGCACTCCGGTACCACGGAGTGCCCCAATATTTGAGGAGCCTCCTGGCCAGCTACTTGGAGGATCGAGAGGTCCTCCTTGTGGACAAACTGGCCAGGATGCGGAGATACAGCGCCGAGTCCGGTGTTCCGCAGGGGTCAGTCTTAGGGCCCCCCCTGTGGAACATCGGATTCGACTGGCTGTTGCGGGGAGCTCTTCTCCGGGGCACGAGTGTCATCTGCTACGCGGATAACACTCTCCTTACTGCCCGGGGGAAGAGCTTCGGGGAGGCGGCCTGTCTGGCCTCGGCTGGCGGGTCCTTGGTGGCAGGGAGGATCCGCCGCCTGGGATTGAGGGTGGCGCTGAACAAGACCGAGGCCGTGTTCTTTCACGGGCCTCGGCAGCGCTGCCCTCCAGACGCTCACATTGTGGTGGAGGGCGTCAGGGTGGGCGTCCAGGCCCAGATGAAGTATCTGGGCCTGGTGTTGGACAGCAGGTGGCGTTTCGGCCCGCACTTCAGCGGGCTGTCGACGCGCCTGCTGAAGGCCGCGGACGCCCTGTCGTGGCTCCTCCCGAATTTGGGGGGGCCTAACGCACGATGCCGGCGTTTATATGCCGGCATCCTGCGGAGCATGGCCCTGTACGGGGCCCCCATCTGGTCGGACTCCCTCAACAGGAGGGAGAACGCTACTATGATGCGGAGGCCCCAAAGGGCCATTGCACTGCGGGTGGCGAGGGCCTACCGCTCCGTGGGCTTTTCGGCGGCGTGCGCTCTGGCGGGCACCCCTCCTTGGGAGCTGGAGGCGTGGGTGCTCGCCAGAGTGTACGAGTGGACGGCGCGGCGAAAGGCCCTCGGGGAGCGCCCCGTCGCGGAGGAGCGGGAGGCCGTGCGGCGGGAGGCGAGGGACGCCATCATCGTCCATTGGACGGACGACCTCGCCTCCGCCACCTTTGGCCGCCGAACCCTGGACGCGCTCGGTCCGGTCCTGCGAGACTGGCTCGAGCGCTCCCACGGGTTCCTCTCATTCCGTCTGGTGCAGGTGTTGTCAGGCCACGGCTGTTTCGGCAAGCACCTGCACCGGATCGGGAGGGAGGAGACCCCGGCGTGCCACGACTGCGGCGCGGCGGAGGACACGGCTCAGCACACCCTCGAGGTGTGCCCGGCTTGGTCTGAGCCGCGCCGCAGTCTAACAGCGGAGATCGGACAGGACCTCTCGCTTCCCGGCGTGGTCAACGCCATGCTGGGAAGTGAGGGGTCCTGGGCAGCTGTCGCCTCTTTTTGCGAGGATGTCATCTCGCAAAAGGAGGCGGCGGAGCGCGCGCGGGAGGACGACCCTCTCGCTGCGCCGCTCCGCAGGCGCAGAAGAGGTCGGAGAAGACGCCGTCTTCTCCCTCCTCATGGTGGTGATGGGCGGGCGATAGGCGCGGGGGCGCCTCCGCCCGCATTGCACTCCACACCACCTCCGCCGGTCATTCCCAGCCCTCCCCCTGAACGGGGAGGACTTGAGGGGCCCGCCGCTTTAGGCGGGTTGTCGTCGGAGGAGGACTGGACGCTAAGGCTGCGCCGATCTCCCAGTCCTCTTCCACTCGGACGACGCGGGAATAACGCTGGGTCGTTTTAGTGGGTATACCGGGTCAGCCCGGGGAGTCCCACATACCCCTCCCGTTCCCCCGACGGGAGGGTATGCGTAATGCATTTTTTCCCAGTTTAAAAAAAAAAAAAAAAAAAAAAAAAGGTTAGGTTGGGGGACATGGCGGAAGAGGACGAGGAGGAGATCGCGGAGGTCGCCTCCAAGTCCTCTAATCTTAAGGGCACTTTTCAAAAGGCCCTTAAGTGCCGTGCCGCAAGCATGCGCGCCATTATAGAGGAGTTGGTCCAGCGTGAGGCGACCGACGAATCGCGCAAATTGCAGGCGACCGTCGATCGCCTCAAGCTGGAGGTCAGCCAGCTTCATCAGAAGCTGGCTGATGTCATGGCTCGGCCGATTCAGGCCGAACCGAGACCTGCGGCGGAGGCCCCCTCCTCCACCAACCTTGAGGATGTCATCCGCAAGGTGGTTATGGAGGAGAGGGCCTTCACCAGAGCCTGCCTAGCAGGCATAGAGGACCGCCGCTCGCGGCGGACAAGAGGCGAGCCGAGCCGGGGCCATCCTCGCAAGGAGAGGACGCCCTTCTCCCTTCGACTACTCCGTCCAACCAGCCGGGTTGGACTGAAGTGGTCCGGAAGGGGAAGGGCCGAGGTAAAAAGACGGCGACGGCCGTCCCTGCCGTCCCCGCCACCACACATACGTTATACAGGCCAGTCGCAGGCGACTGGTGGGAGAAAGGGTAAGCGGAAGGGCAAAAGGCCGGCAACGCCCGGACCTGCCGTCCCCGTCACCACGCCTCCCAGTCGGTCGCGGGCGGCTGGCAAGGGTAAGAAGAAAGGGAAGCTGGTTCCCCCAAAGTCCGCGGCCGTCGTGGTGACACTCACCGCGGAGGCCGCGGAGCGAGGCGAGACGTACGCGTCAATTTTGGTGCGGGCGCGTGCCAATGCCGATCCCACCCAACTGGGGATCGGCAAGATTTCTTGCCGGCGGACCGAAACCGGGGCTCGTATTTTCGAGTTCCCGGGGGCGGAGGGCAGCGCCAGCGCTGACCTCTTTGCAGCCAAGCTGCAGGAGGTCATCGCGGACGCTGCCAAGGTGGCCCGACCGGTAAAGACGGCGACCATTGAGGTGACCGATTTGGACGATTCGGTCACCAAGGAGGAGGTGGTGGCGGCGATCGCAGCCATTGGGGGCTGCGGCGTCGCAGCGGTGCAAGGCCGGGACATCAGGCCCGGCCGCGGCGGCATGGGCACTATCCGGCTCGAGTGTCCTGTCGCCGCTGCCAAAGCCGTCCTTGCAAAAGGACGCCTCCTTGTCGGCTTCAGCTCGGGTGCAGTCCGAGCCCTTGAGGAGCAGCCTCTGCGCTGCTTCCGGTGCTGCCTCTCGCTTTTAGAGAGGGGACCGGGATACGTGGCCGCCGCGTGGGGGGATTTGGCCCTGGTTGGGGTCTATTTCTCCCCAAACCGCCCTCTCTCGGACTTTGAGGATTTCTTGGAGATCCTCACCGCAGCCGTAGGGAGGGCGGCGCCACGCCAGGTCGTGGTGTTGGGCGACCTGAACGCCAAGTCGGTGGCCTGGGGCAATCCAGCTGCCTCTTGCAACGTCCGGGGACGCGCCGTCGAATTTTGGGCGGCGTCATGCGGTGTGTCCCTCCTCAACAGGGGGGCGGTCCACACGTGTGTGCGGCGCGGGGGCGCCTCCGCCCGCATTGCACTCCACACCACCTCCGCTGGTCATTCCCAGCCCTCCCCCTGAACGGGGAGGACTTGAGGGGCCCGCCGCTTTAGGCGGGTTGTCGTCGGAGGAGGACTGGACGCTAAGGCTGCGCCGATCTCCCAGTCCTCTTCCACTCGGACGACGCGGGAATAACGCTGGGTCGTTTTAGTGGGTATACCGGGTCAGCCCGGGGAGTCCCACATACCCCTCCCGTTCCCCCGACGGGAGGGTATGCGTAATGCATTTTTCCCAGTTTAAAAAAAAAAAAAAAAAAAAAAAGGTTAGGTTAGGTTGGGGGACCCCCCACAGAGCTTGCGTCCTCGTCGCGTCCCCTGGAAACGGCCCAGTTTGTCACCGTAACGGAGTGGCAGACTGGGTACGGCTAAAGTGCTCTGTGCATTCGTAGAATTTTTTATTTTAACTCGCTTTGTATCTACGATCCTGCTGTGGCTATGCCGAAACCCCCGCGGGACGCCTCCGGGCGGTTTTTAAAAGGCCCTTCTCAGGGCCAACCCAAAGGCCCTTCTCAGGGCCAACCCAAAGGCCCTTCTC
Organism: Lacanobia oleracea; assembly: GCA_950371165.1. Lineage (NCBI taxonomy): Eukaryota > Metazoa > Arthropoda > Insecta > Lepidoptera > Noctuidae > Lacanobia > Lacanobia oleracea. The sequence continues at coordinate 19,341,123 of OX493413.1, forward strand.
AGGGCCAACCAAAAGGCCCTTCTCAGGGCCACTCTGACGCTTCTGCGTCAGAAGCTAGTCGCGCGCCGTCTGCGGCTAGCTTCTATGGAAGAGCGGACCTGTCCGATTCGGACGAGTCCGACATAAGCGTCTCGGACGCAGGCGACCCTAGGTCGCGAAAGCGGGCCTTCCGTAAGGAAGGGTCTGAGGGCTCCTCGAGCTCAGCGAGGAAGCCCAAAGCCAAGAAGCCGACGACATCTGCGGACACCCACGTCGTGGGTCTCGCAGATGCCCAGCGGCAGTTGGACCTGGCTCGGCGGACGCAGCACCAGCAAGAGCTGGAAGAGCGTGTTGCTGCGAAGGAGCAGCGAGCGCGTACTGCTCGGGCCAAGTCAGGATACGGCGCGTCCCGCGTTTTGTACGCCGACTACTCACTGGACGACCTGGAACGGATGGCGGAGGAGGACGAAGAGGAGATCGCGGAGGTCGCCTCTAAGTCCTCCAACCTTAAAGGGACCTTCCAGAAGGCCCTTAAGTGTCGGGCCGCGAGCATGCGCGGAATAGTGTTGGAGCTGGCCCAACGCAAGACCACCGACGAAACGCGGCAACTGCAGGCGACAGTCAATCGCTTGCAGGCGGAGGTCAGCCAGCTTCACAAGAAGCTAGCTGAAGCCACGGCCCGGCCACAGCAGGCCGACCCGAGCCCTGCGGCGGAGGCCCCCACCCCCACCAACCTTGAGGACATTATCCGCAAGGTGGTAATGGAGGAGAGGGCCTTCACTAGAGCCTGCTTGGCAGGCATTGAGGACCGGCTCTTGCCGGAGAAGCGCCTCCGACCACCGCTTGCGGCGGACAAGAGGCGGGCCGAGCCGGGGCCGTCCTCGCAAGAGGATGACGCCCTTCTCCCTTCCACCACTCCGTCCAACCAGCAGGGTTGGACCGAAGTGGCCCGGAAGGGGAAGGGCAGGGGGAAAAAGACGGTGACAGCCGTCCCTGCCGTCCCTGCCACCACGACTCCCAGCCGGTCGCGGGCGACTGAGAAGGGAAAGGGGAAGGGGAAGGGCAAAAGGCCGGCAACGCCCGGACCTGCCGTCCCCGTCACCACGCCTCCCGGTCAGTCGCGGGCGGCTGGCGGGGGCAACAAGAAGAAGGGGAAGGGGAAATTGGTTCCCCCGAAGTCCGCAGCCGTCGTGGTGACGCTCACCGCGGAGGCTGCGGAACGCGGGGAAACCTACGCTTCCATTTTGGTGCGGGCGCGTGCCAATGCCGATCCCGCCCAACTGGGGATCGGCAAATTATCTTGCCGGCGTACCGAAACCGGGGCTCGTATTTTCGAGTTCCCGGGGGCGGAGGGCAGCGCCAACGCTGACCTCTTTGCAGCCAAGCTGCAGGAGGTCATCGCGGACGCTGCCAAGGTGGCCCGACCGGTGAAGTCGGCGACCATCGAGGTGACCGGTCTTGACGACTCGGTCACCAAGGAGGAGATGGTGGCGGCGGTCGCAGCCATTGGGGGCTGCGGCGTCGCAGCGGTGCAAGGCCGGGACATCAGGCCCGGCCGCGGCGGCATGGGCACTATTCGGCTCGAGTGCCCAGTCGCCGTTGCCAAAGCCGTCCTTGCAAAAGGACGGCTCGCCGTCGGCTTTAGCTCGGGTGCAGTCCGGGCCCTAGAGGAGCAGCCTCTGCGCTGCTTCCGGTGCTGCGGCATCGGGCACACCCGAGCCCTGTGCCCGTCGGCGGTGGACAGGTCGGAGACCTGCTACCGCTGCGGCACAGAGGGCCACAAAGCCGCCTCCTGCGCGGTCGCCAAGCCGCACTGCGCCGTCTGTGCCGCGAGGGAACGCCCGGCAGGCCATGTGATGAGGGGGAGGTTGTGCAATCCTCCCCCTCAGAGGGGTAAAGCGCAGGTGCCGGTCGGGCCTGTTGCTAGCACTGCCGTTCCCGAGGTAGGAACGGCGGTGGCTGCGGAGGAGGGGGGTGCGATGTCCGATTGATGGATACAATCGAACATCGCATCCTCCAGGCGAACACCAACCACTGCCGGGCTGCACAGGATCTCCTGATGCAGACCATGGCTGAGTGGTTGGTGGACTTGGCGGTGGTCGCCGAGCCTTACTCGGTCCCTGGCCATTGGCTGGGCGACCGAGACGGCCTGGTGGCGTTGGTGTCGCGGTCTTCCACAGACTCCCCTCCCCTCTCGCTTTTAGAGAGGGGACCGGGATACGTGGCCGCCGCGTGGGGAGATTTGGCCCTGGTTGGGGTCTATTTCTCCCCTAACCGCCCTCTCTCGGACTTTGAGGATTTCCTGGAGATTCTCACTGCAGCCGTAGGGAGGGCGGCGCCACGCCAGGTCGTGGTGTTAGGCGACCTGAACGCCAAGTCGGTAGCCTGGGGCAACCTAGCCGCCTCCTGCAACGTCCGGGGTCGCGCCGTCGAATTTTGGGCGGCGTCATGCGGCGTGTCCCTCCTCAACAGGGGGGCGGTCCACACGTGTGTGCGGCAACGGGGAGGGTCGGTGGTGGACGTTTCGTTCGCCACCCCCGTGCTAGCCGCACGCATTGTGAACTGGCGGGTGGAGTTGGTGGAGACCTTGTCGGACCACCGTTATGTGCGGTTCGACATCTCCACCCAGAGCCCCCGTGGGGAGATGGCCCGCTCTGGCAGGTCACCCTTCCCACGGTGGGCTCTCACTCGCTTGGACCGGGAGGCAGCCAAGGAGGCGGCCTTCCTCCAAGATTGGCTGTCGCCCCCTGTTGGGGCCCCGGACGTTGACGCTGCAGCGGTCCGGCTGAGGGAATCCTTGACCGAGGTGTGCAACTCCAGCATGCCTCGGTCTCGGCGTCCGCCTCCCCGCCGGGCCGTTTATTGGTGGTCGGAGGAGCTGGCAGGCCTCCGGGCCACTTGCGTGGCGGCCAGAAGGGCCTACACGCGGAGCCGCCGGCGCAGCGCCCGTAATCAGGCAGAGGAGGACCGCCTCTACGCCTCTTACCGAGAGGCGAAGGCGGTCCTCAAGTCGGCTATGGGCGCTGCCAAGGACTCGGCAAGGGCCGAGATGCTGGAGGGTCTCGACAGGGATCCGTATGGGAGACCATACAGGGCGGCGCGGAACCAACTGCGGCCCCATGGTCCCCCACTTACGGAGACCCTCGAGCCGGCGTTGCTGGATGGGGTGGTCCGGTCTCTGTTTCCGCGCAGGACCGACTTCACCCCTCCAGCGATGGACCCTCCGCAGTCGGCGGCTCCGCAGGAGGAAGAGGAGGCACCTCCGGTGACGGAGGAGGAGTTTCGCGCGGGGGTGCTTAGCCTCCGCGCGAAGAAGACGGCTCCTGGGCCGGACGGCGTCCCCGCACGGGTGGTGGCCATAGCTGCCGCTCAAATGGAGGACAGATTTCGGGAACTCTTCAGCGCGTGCCTTACGGCTGGAAGGTTCCCGAAACTGTGGAAGGAGGGGCAGCTGTGCCTCCTCCGAAAGGAGGGACGCCCGGCGGATTCCCCCTCGGCATACCGGCCCATCGTTCTGCTCGATGAGGTCGGTAAATTGTTCGAGGGGATCATCGCCGGCCGGCTCAGGAGCCATTTGCAGGGTGTTGGGCCGGACCTGTCGGACGCCCAGTTCGGTTTCCGACAGGGCCGGTCCACCATCGACGCGCTGGCCCTTCTTAAGGGCCAGGTGAAAGAGGCGGTCGAGGCGGGGGACGGAGTGTTGGCGGTGTCATTCGACATAGCCAACGCCTTCAACTCCGTTCCCCACTCCACCATATTGGAGGCACTCCGGTATCACGGAGTGCCCCAATACTTGAGGAGCCTCCTGGCCAGCTACTTGGAGGATCGAGAGGTCCTCCTTGTGGACAAACTGGCCAGGATGCGGAGGTACAGCGCGGAGTCCGGTGTTCCGCAGGGGTCAGTCTTAGGACCCCCCCTGTGGAACATCGGCTTTGACTGGCTGTTGCGGGGAGCTCTTCTCCGGGGCACGAGTGTCATCTGCTACGCGGATGACACTCTCCTTACTGCCCGGGGGAAGAGCTTCGGGGAGGCGGCCTGTCTGGCCTCGGCTGGCGGGTCCTTGGTGGCAGGGAGGATCCGCCGCCTGGGATTGAAGGTGGCGCTGAACAAGACCGAGGCCGTGTTCTTTCACGGGCCTCGGCAGCGCTGCCCTCCAGACGCCCACATTATGGTGGAGGGCGTCAGGGTGGGCGTCCAGGCCCAGATGAAGTATCTGGGCCTGGTGTTGGACAGCAGGTGGCGCTTCGGCCCGCACTTTAGCGGGCTGTCGACGCGCCTGCTGAGGGCTGCGGACGCCCTCTCCTGGCTCCTCCCAAACCTGGGAGGGCCCAACGCACGATGCCGGCGCCTATATGCCGGCATCCTGCGAAGCATGGCCCTGTACGGGGCCCCCATCTGGGCGGACTCCCTCCACAGGAGGGAGAACGCAACCGCCATGCGCAGGCCACAAAGGGCCATTGCACTGCGGGTGGCGAGGGCCTACCGCTCGGTGGGCTTTTCGGCGGCGTGCGCTCTGGCGGGCACCCCTCCTTGGGAGCTGGAGGCGTGGGTGCTCGCCAGAGTGTACGAGTGGACGGCGCGGCGAAAGGCCCTCGGGGAGCGCCCCGTCGCGGAGGAGCGGGAGGCCGTGCGGCGGGAGGCGAGGGACGCCATCATCGTCCATTGGACGGACGACCTCGCCTCCGCCACCTTTGGCCGCCGAACCCTGGACGCGCTCGGTCCGGTCCTGCGAGACTGGCTCGAGCGCTCCCACGGGTTCCTCTCATTCCGTCTGGTGCAGGTGTTGTCAGGCCACGGCTGTTTCGGCAAGCACCTGCACCGGATCGGGAGGGAGGAGACCCCGGCGTGCCACGACTGCGGCGCGGCAGAGGACACGGCTCAGCACACCCTCGAGGTGTGCCCGGCTTGGTCTGAGCCGCGTCGCAGTCTAACAGCGGAGATCGGACAGGACCTCTCACTTCCCGGCGTGGTCAACGCCATGCTAGGGAGTGAGGGGTCCTGGGCAGCTGTCGCCTCTTTTTGCGAGGATGTCATCTCGCAAAAGGAGGCGGCGGAGCGCGCGCGGGAGGACGACCCTCTCGCTGCGCCGCTCCGCAGGCGCAGAAGAGGTCGGAGAAGACGCCGTCTTCTCCCTCCTCATGGTGGTGATGGGCGGGCGATAGGCGCGGGGGCGCCTCCGCCCGCATTGCACTCCACACCACCTCCGCCGGTCATTCCCAGCCCTCCCCCTGAACGGGGAGGACTTGAGGGGCCCGCCGCTTTAGGCGGGTTGTCGTCGGAGGAGGACTGGACGCTAAGGCTGCGCCGATCTCCCAGTCCTCTTCCACTCGGACGACGCGGGAATAACACTGGGTCGTTTTAGTGGGTATACCGGGTCAGCCCGGGGAGTCCCACATACCCCTCCCGTTCCCCCGACGGGAGGGTATGCGTAATGCATTTTTTCCCAGTTTAAAAAAAAAAAAAAAAAAAAAAAAGGTTTCCTGCGGAGCATGGCCCTGTACGGGGCCCCCATTTGGGCAGACTCCCTGCAGAGGAGGGAGAATGCGACAGTAATGCGCAGGCCCCAAAGGGCCATTGCACTGCGGGTGGCGAGGGCCTACCGCTCGGTGGGCTTTTCGGCGGCGTGCGCTCTGGCGGGCACCCCTCCTTGGGAGTTGGAGGCGTGGGTGCTCGCCAGAGTGTACGAGTGGACGGCGCGACGAAAGGCCCTCGGGGAGCGCCCCGTCGCGGAGGAGCGGGAGGCCGTGCGGCGGGAGGCGAGGGACGCCATCATCGTCCATTGGACGGACGACCTCGCCTCCGCCACCTTTGGCCGCCGAACCCTGGACGCGCTCGGTCCGGTCCTACGAGACTGGCTCGAGCGCTCCCACGGTTTCCTCTCATTCCGTCTGGTGCAGGTGTTGTCAGGCCACGGCTGTTTCGGCAAGCACCTGCACCGGATCGGGAGGGAGGAAACCCCGGCGTGCCACGACTGCGGCGCGGCGGAGGACACGGCTCAGCACACACTCGAGGTGTGCCCGGCTTGGTCTGAGCCGCGCCGCCGTCTAATAGCGGAGATCGGACAGGACCTCTCACTTCCCGGCGTGGTCAACGCCATGCTGGAGAGTGAGGGGTCCTGGGCAGCTGTCGCCTCTTTTTGCGAGGATGTCATCTCGCAAAAGGAGGCGGCGGAGCGCGCGCGGGAGGACGACCCTCTCGCTGCGCCGCTCCGCAGGCGCAGAAGAGGTCGGAGAAGACGCCGTCTTCTCCCTCCTCATGGTGGTGATGGGCGGGCGATAGGCGCGGGGGCGCCTCCGCCCGCATTGCACTCCACACCACCTCCGATCTCCCAGTCCTCTTCCACTCGGACGACGCGGGAATAACGCTGGGTCGTTTTAGTGGGTATACCGGGTCAGCCCGGGGAGTCCCACATACCCCTCCCGTTCCCCCGACGGGAGGGTATGCGTAATGCATTTTTTCCCCAGTTTAAAAAAAAAAAAAAAAAAAAAAAAAGGTTAGGTTAGGTTAGGTTAGGTTGGGGGACCCCCCACAGAGCTTGCGTCCACGTCGCGTCCCCTGGAAACGGCCCAGTTTGTCACCGTAACGGAGTGGCAGACTGGGTACGGCTAAAGTGCTCTGTGATCTCGTAGCTTCATTTTAATTGCGTTGTTGACTGCGAACATGCGGAAGGCTATGCCTACGCCCCCGCGGGACGCCTCCGGGCGTTTTAAAAAAGGCCCTTCTCAGGGCCAACCCAAAGGCCCTTCTCAGGGCCAACCAAAAGGCCCTTCTCAGGGCCAATCTGACGCTTCAGCGTCTGAAGCTAGCCGCGCGCCGTCTGCGGCTAGCTTCTTCGGAAGGGTGGACCCGTCAGATTCCGACGACGAGTCCCTACTTAGCGTCTCGGACGCAGGCGACTCAAGGTCGCGTAAGCGGGCCTTCCTTAAGGAAGGGTCCGAGGGCTCCTCGAGCTCAGCAAGGAGGTCCAAGGCCAAGAGGCCGACGAAAGCCGCAGACACCCACGTAGTGGGTCTCGCGGACGCTCAGCGGCATCTGGACTTGGCTCGGCGGGCGCAGCAGCAGCAGGACCTGGAGGAGCAGGTTGCTGCTAAGGAGCAGCGGGTGCGTGCTGCTCGGGCCAAGTCTGGGTACGGTGCGTCCCGCGTGCTTTACTCGGACTACTCCTTGGCCGAGCTGGCGCGCATGGCGGAGGAGGACGAGGAGGAGATCGCGGAGGTCGCCTCCAAGTCCTCAAACCTTAAGGGCACGTTTCAAAAGGCCCTTAAGTGCCGTGCTGCGAGCATGCGCGGCATCGTTGCGGAGCTCGTGGAGCGCAAGGCGAGCGACGAGACTCGCCAATTGCAGGCGACCGTCGATCGCCTCAAGCTGGAGGTCAGCCAGCTTCATCAGAAGCTGGCTGATGTCATGGCCCGGCCGAGTCAGGCCGAACCGAGACCTGCGGCGGAGGCTCCCTCCTCCACCAACCTTGAGGATGTCATCCGCAAGGTGGTTATGGAGGAGCGGGCCTTCACCAGAGCCTGCCTAGCAGGCATAGAGGACCGGCTCCTGCCGGAGAAGCGCCTCCGACCGCCGCTCGCGGCGGACAAGAGGCGAGCCGAGCCGGGGCCGTCCTCGCAAGTGGAGGATGCCCTTCTCCCTTCCACCACTCCGTCCAACCAGCCGGGTTGGACTGAAGTGGTCCGGAAGGGGAAGGGGAAGGGTAAGGGGAAAAAGACGGCGACGGCCGTCTCTGCCGTCCCCGCCTCTACGCATCCCGGCCAGTCGCAGGCGACTGGGGGGAGGGGGAGGAAGGGGAAGGGCAGAAAGGCGGCAGCGGCCGCCCCTGCCGTCCCCGCCACCACGCCTCCAAGTCAGTCGCAGGCGGCTGGCAGGGGCAAGAAGAAGAGGAAGGGGAAACTCGTTCCCCCAAAGTCCGCAGCCGTCGTGGTGACACTCACCGCGGAGGCTGCGGAACGCGGGGAAACTTACGCGTCGATCCTGTTGCGGGCGCATGCAAATGCCGATCCTACCCAATTGGGGATCGGCAAAGTTTCTTGCCGGCGGACGGAAACCGGGGCTCGAATTTTCGAGTTCCCGGGGGCGGAGGGCAGCGCCAGCGCTGACCTCTTTGCAGCCAAGCTGCAGGAGGTCATCGCGGACGCTGCCAAGGTGGCCCGACCAGTCAAGTCGGCTGCCTTCGAGGTGACCGATCTTGACGACTCGGTCACCAAGGAGGAGGTGGTGGCGGCGGTCGCAGCGATCGGGGGTTGCAGCGTCGCAGAGGTACGGGGTCGGGACATCAGGCCTGGCCGCGGCGGCATGGGCACTATCCGGCTCGAGTGCCCGGTCGTCGCTGCCAAAGCCGTCCTTGAGAAAGGTCGGCTCGCCGTCGGATTCAGCTCGGGTGCAGTCCGAGCACTTGGGGAGCAGCCTTTGCGCTGCTTCAAGTGCTGCGGCATCGGACACACCCGAGCCCTCTGTCCGTCCACCGTCGACAGGTCCGACGCCTGCTACCGCTGCGGCAAGGAGGGCCACAAAGCCGCCGCCTGCATGGTCGCCACGCCACACTGCGTAGTGTGTGCTGCCAGTGGCCGCCCAGCAGGTCACATCATGCGGGGGAGGTTGTGCAACCCCCCCCTTAAGAGGGGAAAAGCGCAGGTGCCAGTCGGGCCTGCTGCTGGCAACGCCGTTCCCGAGGCAGGAACGGCGGTGGCTGCGGAGGAGGGGGGTGCGATGTCCGATTGATGTCGATCGAACATCGCATCCTCCAGGCGAACACCAACCACTGCCGGGCTGCACAGGATCTCCTGATGCAGACCATGGCTGAGTGGTTGGTGGACTTGGCGGTGGTCGCCGAGCCTTACTCGGTCCCTGGCCATTGGCTGGGCGACCGAGACGGCCTGGTGGCAATGGTGTCGCGGTCTTCCACAGACTCCCCTCCCCTCTCGCTTTTAGAGAGGGGACCGGGATACGTGGCCGCCGCGTGGGGAGATTTGGCCCTGGTTGGGGTCTATTTCTCCCCAAACCGCCCTCTCTCGGACTTTGAGGATTTTCTAGAGATTCTCACTGCAGCCGTAGGGAGGGCGGCGCCACGCCAGGTCGTGGTGTTGGGCGACCTGAACGCCAAGTCGGTGGCCTGGGGCAACCCAGTCGCCTCCTGCAACGTCCGGGGTCGCGCCGTCGAGTTTTGGGCGGCGTCATGCGGCGTGTCCCTCCTCAACAGGGGGGCGGTCCACACTTGTGTGCGGCAACGGGGAGGGTCGGTGGTGGACGTTTCGTTCGCCACCCCCGTGCTAGCCACACGCATTGTGAACTGGCGGGTGGAGTTGGTGGAGACCTTGTCGGACCACCGTTATGTGCGGTTCGACATCTCCACCCAGAGCCCCCGTGGGGAGATGGCCCGCTCTGGCAGGTCTCCCTTCCCACGGTGGGCTCTCACTCGCCTGGACCGGGAGGCAGCCAAGGAGGCGGCCTTCCTCCAGGACTGGCTGTCACCCCCTGTTGGGGCCCCGGACGTTGACGCCGCAGCGGTCCGGCTGAGGGAATCCCTGACCGAGGTGTGCAACTCCAGCATGCCTCGGTCTCGGCGTCCGCCTCCCCGCCGGGCCGTTTATTGGTGGTCAGAGGAGCTGGCGGGCCTCCGAGCCACCAGAAGGGCCTACACGCGGAGCCGCCGGCGCAGCGCCCGTAATCAGGCAGAGGAGGACCGCCTCTACGCCTCTTACCGAGAGGCAAAGGCGGTCCTCAAGTCGGCTATGGGCGCTGCCAAGGACTCGGCGAGGGCCGAGATGCTGGAGGGTCTCGACAGGGATCCGTATGGGAGACCATACAGGGCGGCGCGGAACCAACTGCGGCCCCATGGTCCCCCACTTACGGAGACCCTCGAGCCGGCGTTGCTGGATGGGGTGGTCCGGTCTCTGTTTCCGCGCAGGACCGACTTCACCCCTCCAGCGATGGACCCTCCGCAGTCGGCGGCACCGCAGGAGGAAGAGGAGGCACCTCCGGTGACGGAGGAGGAGTTTCGCGCGGGGGTGCTTAGCCTCCGCGCGAAGAAGACGGCTCCTGGGCCGGACGGCGTCCCCGCACGGGTGGTGGCCATAGCTGCCGCTCAAATGGAGGACAGATTTCGGGAACTCTTCAGCGCGTGCCTTACGGCTGGAAGGTTCCCGAAACTGTGGAAGGAGGGGCAGCTATGCCTCCTCCGAAAGGAGGGACGCCCGGCGGATTCCCCCTCGGCATACCGGCCCATCGTTCTGCTCGATGAGGTCGGTAAATTGTTCGAGGGGATCATCGCCGGCCGGCTCAGGAGCCATTTGCAGGGTGTAGGGCCGAACCTGTCGGACGCCCAGTTCGGTTTCCGACAGGGCCGGTCCACCATCGACGCGCTGGCCCTTCTTAAGGGCCAGGTGAAAGAGGCGGTCGAGGCGGGGGACGGAGTGTTGGCGGTGTCGTTTGACATCGCCAACGCCTTCAACTCCGTTCCGCACTCCACCATATTGGAGGCACTCCGGTACCACGGAGTGCCCCAATATTTGAGGAGCCTCCTGGCCAGCTACTTGGAGGATCGAGAGGTCCTCCTTGTGGACAAACTGGCCAGGATGCGGAGATACAGCGCGGAGTCCGGTGTTCCGCAGGGGTCAGTCTTAGGGCCCCCCTTGTGGAACATCGGCTTTGACTGGCTGTTGCGGGGAGCTCTTCTCCAGGGCACGAGTGTCATCTGCTACGCGGATGACACTCTCCTTACTGCCCGGGGGAAGAGCTTCGGGGAGGCGGCCTGTCTGGCCTCGGCTGGCGGGTCCTTGGTGGCAGGGAGGATCCGCCGCCTGGGATTGAGGGTGGCGCTGAACAAGACCGAGGCCGTGTTCTTTCACGGGCCTCGGCAGCGCTGCCCTCCCGACGCCCACATTGTTGTGGAGGGCGTCAGGGTGGGCGTCCAGGCCCAGATGAAGTATCTGGGCCTGGTGTTGGACAGCAGGTGGCGCTTCGGCCTGCACTTTAGCGGGCTGTCGACGCGCCTGCTGAGGGCTGCGGACGCCCTCTCCTGGCTCCTCCCGAACCTGGGGGGGGCCGAACGCACGATGCCGGCGTTTATACGCCGGCATCCTGCGGAGCATGGCCCTGTACGGGGCCCCCATCTGGGCGGACTCCCTCCACAGGAGGGAGAATGCGACCGTGATGCGCAGGCCACAAAGGGCCATTGCACTGCGGGTGGCGAGGGCCTACCGCTCGGTGGGCTTTTCGGCGGCGTGCGCTCTGGCGGGCACCCCTCCTTGGGAGTTGGAGGCGTGGGTGCTCGCCAGAGTGTACGAGTGGACGGCGCGGCGAAGGGCCCTCGGCGAGCGCCCCGTCGCGGAGGAGCGGGAGGCCGTGCGGCGGGAGGCGAGGGACGCCATCATCGTCCATTGGACGGACGACCTCGCCTCCGCCACCTTTGGCCGCCGAACCCTGGACGCACTCGGTCCGGTCCTGCGAGACTGGCTCGAGCGCTCCCACGGTTTCCTCTCATTCCGTCTGGTGCAGGTGTTGTCAGGCCACGGCTGTTTCGGCAAGCACCTGCACCGGATCGGGAGGGAGGAGACCCCGGCGTGCCACGACTGCGGCGCGGCAGAGGACACGGCTCAGCACACCCTCGAGGTGTGCCCGGCTTGGTCTGAGCCGCGCCGCAGTCTAACAGCGGAGATCGGACAGGACCTCTCACTTCTCGGCGTGGTCAACGCCATGCTAGAGAGTGAGGGGTCCTGGGCAGCTGTCGCCTCTTTTTGCGAGGATGTCATCTCGCAAAAGGAGGCGGCGGAGCGCGCGCGGGAGGACGACCCTCTCGCTGCGCCGCTCCGCAGGCGCAGAAGAGGTCGGAGAAGACGCCGTCTTCTCCCTCCTCATGGTGGTGATGGGCGGGCGATAGGCGCGGGGGCGCCTCCGCCCGCATTGCACTCCACACCACCCTCGCCGGTCATTCCCAGCCCTCCCCCTGAACGGGGAGGACTTGAGGGGCCCGCCGCTTTAGGCGGGTTGTCGTCGGAGGAGGACTGGACGCTAAGGCTGCGCCGATCTCCCAGTCCTCTTCCACTCGGACGACGCGGGAATAACGCTGAGTCGTTTTAGTGGGTATACCGGGTCAGCCCGGGGAGTCCCACATACCCCTCCCGTTCCCCCGACGGGAGGGTATGCGTAATGCATTTTTTCCCAGTTTAAAAAAAAAAAAAAAAAAAAGGTTAGGTTAGGTTTTTTTTTTTTTTTTTTTTTTGGTATGGCAGGAGGGGAAATCCTCATGGACGCCCCAACCGCCTCACGGATGACACGGTTGGGGCAGTGCCGGACTCTTACCGGCTAAAACCCCTCCTGCCTTCTGAGTGTTCCCCTGACGTAGACAGGGCGCTTTTTTGCTGTTTTTAAAATGTGTTGTCTATTTTTTAAGATTTTACTAACAATTAACTAAAACTTTTGCACAAGTAATTTATTTCATATCTATTTTTAATCCAATTTGGCCGTTATTCTCTATGCTTTACGCGTGATATAGAACTATATGAGGAAAGCACAGGTAATATGGCTTTGTTTCTTTTTATTACTCTACTTGAAATTTTAATACAAAAATCTAATAATTTATTTCTAAATTTACTTTGTCTGAATAAATAACTAAAATTATTTAATTCCATTTTTATCTCCAGCTCCTGTTCCAGTTCGCATCTCTCCCGTTCAAACGCAGGACACTGGAAGATAATGTGCGGAACTGTCTCGGGCACTCCCGGTTCACAAATGCACGATGGGTTCTCCTTACACTTGAAGCGGTGCAAGTATTCGGAGAACCCACCGTGCCCCGTCATAACTTGTGTGACTATGCCGGTTGGCTTCACCTGCCTTACAATTCTGAAAGCATCAATCGCGTCTGGGAGGAAGATCCTGGTAACTGAGGCGGTTGTGCCTTCCTTATACCTCCGGTTCCACTCGTCAAGCGACCCCATACGGATCTGCCGCTTGACGAATGAAACCGGACAGTGGTCGTAGTCTGGCCTTTTCTTGCAATGTAGTGCAGCTTCCTTCGCAAGATGGTCCGCGCGCTCATTCCCTGCCACTCCAGCGTGTGCCTTTATCCAGAACAAAGAGACATCTTTGCTCTGTGATAAAGCCACATTAAGGTTCGCTCTTGCCTCCACTGCCAGAGCGTGGAGGGAACCCTGGTTCGTGACTGTCTGCAGAGCGGCCCTTGAGTCACTAAAGATACCGAAGGTTCCCTCTTTGCGCCGCAGTATTTGGCGTGTGGCTACGCATATGGCCAGGAGTTCTGCCTGGTAGACCGTACAGCACGTAGACAAGCTAAGCTTGACGGACTTGATCTCAGCTTCCCTGTCCCACAGGGACAGTGCTGCTCCGACCTTGCCGTCAATCTTGCTGCCGTCGGTGAAGAACCTTATTTCCTGGCTGTTGTGGGTCTCCACATGTGACTGGTCTACCAGGCTCACGAACCCCATGGCCGTATGTTTCGCCGGATGTGGAGTCTCTGCAAATGCTACCACCCGCTCCACCTCCCGGCCAGCAAGCGCTAGCTGGGGCACCCCCTTCTTTGCCTCGTACAGTGCGGCTGCTTCCTGTATTCGGAGGTCTAGTGGGAGTATCCCAGCCAGCACGAGCGCGGAGTTAAGCGAAACGGTGCGATAGGACTTGCAGAGCTTTTGAGCGAACCCCCGCTGGACTGAGTTAAGGAGCTTTTGGACTCCGACCTTTTTTGCTGCAGGCGCCCAGGCGCTGGCTGCATACATTATTACTGGCTCGACCGCCGCAGTATAGATACTGCGCACAACCTCTGGGTGTAGACCCCAGCTCACTTTGGCTGCTCTAGACAACTGTTTGTAAAAATTGATTGCCTTCTTACAAACGTTTGCAGCGTGGGTGTTGAATGTGAGCTTGTGGTCTACAGTAAGCCCCAGAATTTTGATTTCTTTAGACATGCCAATGTCGACCCCGCCCATGCTCAGAAGTGGGACATCGTGCTTCAGCTTCCTTGTCACAATCATGGCACAAGTCTTGTGCGGCGCAAATTTCAGCTTGTTCTTGATGCCCCACCTCCGAACATACTCGAGGGCGGCATTGGCCTGTCTTTGGACCTCCAGTGCTGTATCCCCGTCAAAGATGAGCACTACGTCATCGGCAAAAGCCTGGCAGTAGTCGCCACGTTCTTCGAGCCCCTTTAACAGGGGATCCAGCACCAGATTCCACAGGATCGGACCCCCGATCGACCCCTGTACACACCCCTTGGTCGTACTCCTCTTGCACTCCGCTCCAGCGTACCTGACCCGGACGCTTCTCTCATTCAGGTAGCTGTCTAGCATCCGCCTGATGTTCACCGGGCACTTTTCCTCAGCCAGTCTGGTTCTGATGGCCGGCCACCATGCGCTATCGAAGGCTCCCTCTATATCCAATGATACAACAGTGATTAGCTTCTTTTGATCCAGCTTCTCGTTAATATGCTGCATCAGGGTGTAGAGGGAGTCCTCGGTGCTTTTCTGGGGCATGAATCCAAACTGGCGAGTACTCAACCGCGGGATCAGATGCCATTTCAGACGTGCTACCGTCATTTTTTCCAGGATTTTGCCCAGGACAGGTAGAAGGCCAATGGGCCTGTACGACTTCGGGGTTGTGTAGGTGTCTTTGCCGGGTTTCCGGAGTATCACCACGGTGGCCACTTTCCAGGCCCCAGGGAAGTGACCATGCTCAAGGCACTTGTTTGCCAGCGCAAGAAACACCCCCGGATCCTGGAAAATAGCCTGCGCACAGATGTCGGCTGTGAGACCATCCGCCCCGGGTGCCTTCTTCGGGTTGAAGTCTTCCACCGCGGATCTCAGCTCCAGAAGTGTAAACGGCGGGTCATGGTGTTCATCATGCGACCACTCGTTTACACGACTGGCCGCTTCTCGCATCCGTCGGTGGTCGTCATCATCTCCGTCTTCCAGGTCTTCGGGGTAAAAGGTCTCAGCAAGCAGCTGAGCCGAGTCCTGCGGGCTGAGTGACACTCCATCTTTCACCAGCGGCAGATCTTCATGCCTTTTGGAGGTCCGTCCAATGATCCTATAAATCCCCTCCCAGACTCCTTCCCTGTCTTGTTTCTCGCAGAAGGCCTTCCAGCTTTCCGTCTGCGCTTTTTTGGCGCAGGACTCGTACCTCTCCTTTGCTTGCAGGTACTCATCGACGACTTTCTGCCTCCGAACCGGTGCAGCACATCGTATGCGGCGTCTTCTGGTGTTGACTTCGGACTTCATCTGGGCGAGCTCGGTAGACCACCATGGTATGGCATTTGTTTTGTTACTATTTATTTTTGGTATTGTCTCTTTGCACGTTTTAACTATTGTATCTATGTATTTGTTTATTGTGTTTTCTAGTTCTATTTTATTATTAATTTTTTCTATTTCTAGGACATTCAATTTACTGACTGCTTGTAATTGGGCCAATTTCCCACGAAATTGGCTCCAATTTGCTTTGCGTGTGTTGAATGTCCTAGTGCTTCTACTAATGTTCGTGCCTTTTGACTTTAGAAGATTAATTTTGAAGATAATACCATTGTGGTCCGAGCTCGTGATGCCCTCCTCAACCTTCCAGTCCTCCACCAGTCCCAACATTTCGGTTGAGCAGGCTGTTATGTCAACGAAACTGGTGTAGGATTTGCCGCCTCTGATGGTGTCAAACGTCGGAGTGCTGCCGACGTTGAGCACCTGCAAGCCCATCTCCTCCAGCATTCCGGAGACCTCGTCGCCCCTGCTGTCTATTACGGGACTACCCCACCAGGTACTCTTGGCGTTTGTATCGCCACCTACTACCAGTTTACACTGGTTAGTTTCCTCGCGAATCCGCATGAGGTGCTCCAGGTATGGCTCTATGGGTTGGTCGGGTTCAAAGTAGAAGGAGACTACTG
Organism: Lacanobia oleracea; assembly: GCA_950371165.1. NCBI lineage: Eukaryota > Metazoa > Arthropoda > Insecta > Lepidoptera > Noctuidae > Lacanobia > Lacanobia oleracea. The sequence continues at coordinate 19,356,982 of OX493413.1, forward strand.
CGATTTCCCAGGCGCGGGTTCGGATCCTCACCACCACGATGTTGTTGGTGGTGAGTTTCGGACACTGCGTTACGTCCAAGTCATTGTCAAAGACGACGATAGCCGCCTTCACAGTTCCACCTCCTTGTTCCGCGCACTGGTATACTCTCGCTCCATGGTAGTCTCGCATCCTCTTGATCCCGCCCACATATGGCTCCTGGAGCAGTGCAAATGCAACTTTGCGCTCTCTGGCTGCTATAAGGAGCTCTTGGGTTGCAAGTTGCTTCCTCTGCAGATTCGCTTGGATCACCAGGTAGTTAGGGCTGACGCTGGGGTTATTGCTAGATGCCGTCGGGACCACCTTAGCAATATGCTACCGACAGGCGCGCCAATGCGTCCCACTTGACGCGGATCGGGCACTCGCCGTCGAACGCATTGTGGTCCGTTCTGGCCATCTTCGCCAGCGTACAGTTTCGGCACTTAGGCGTCTCTGCAGTAAGCCGCGAGGGGCAGTCCACGCGCAGGTGGGGGTCTCCGCAGTGAGTGCATAGGTCGGCAGGTTCTGTGCACAGCTTGCGGCTGTGACCGTAACGCAGACAGCGCGTGCACTGCACCAGCGGTGACTGGTCCAGCACTCGCACCCTCTGCAGGTCAATGTGCACACGACCTGCCGCCGTCAGCCTCTGCCATAAAGTTGGGGACACCTGCAGAATGATGTGGCACATGTGCGTGTTCCTCGCCTTGCGACGGTATTTGGCAGAGATCCTCACATCCTCCACAGGTATGTCCCCAACCAGGTGGTGGTTCTGGCGTTTCACCGCTGCGATGATCTCCTCATCCGAGTGGCAGGAGAGTACGTCCCTGATTATAACGAGAGGGTCTTTGTTTTTGACTTCCTCCACCACAAGATTCCCTGCCCTCTTTACTCTGTCCGTCACTCTCGTCATCTCCTCTCGGGTCTTAAAGCCTATTACAACCTTCCGGTCCCTGGCCCTTCGCAGCCTTTCGACCTGCGTGCCCTCGTTCCTAGCATCGACTGCCGCTCTCAGCTTCTCAACGACCTCTTCGCCGGTGTCCTGCTCATTGGTTGATGAAACAACCACCGAGTGAAGAGGCCCCTGAGTATGCTGCTTCGAGCTAGCAATCTCTGCGAAGGTCGGGCTTTGGCCTGGGATGTACGAAGGAGATTTTAGCTGCTCCGACAGAGCCCGCGTGTGCTGCTGGCATTCCTCCAGCGCTTTATTATGCTGCTGGAGGTTCTCCATGAGCTGCTTCATGAGCTCTGTCGGAGCGTCAGGGCTCGGCGTTGGATCTTCTAGACGGTCTTCCCTAACTTCCGACTCGGTAACGGTTGATTTTTCAGCCTCTGCTTCCTTCACCAACTGGTAGAGCCTCTCCACCGCTTTGGTGATCTCGTCTTTGATCTCTTTTTTGAGGTTTCGAGAGCTCACCAGCTGGATTTTTGCCTTGGAGAGGCAGGCTTTTGCCTCTGAGGTTCTGTTAAGGTACCGAGTCGGTTGTGAGTTAGGTGGCGAGCTATCTGCAGTCTGTCGCTGCTCTTTTGACTTTGCCTCTTGAAAAAGCGCTGTCTTGGATTTTATTTTGGGGGGAGTTTTCACTGTGGCCTTTTTTGGAGGTGTTGGCGTCTTTAGGGGCTGCTGTGCTGTCCTGAACTTGTCAGCCTCCCATTCCCCGATACTACGCCTCACCGAAGGGCCCGCCTGTTCCACGTGAGACCTTGTCGCAACCAAACTCTCCTCCTCAGCCCTGGTATTTTTGTTGACCGGCGTCCTTATCCCAAACATTTTTGGCGTAAGAAGGGGAAAGTCTTTAAATGATTGTCGGGGAACACTAAGTACTAAATCCCTGTAAAGGGGGGATCAGTTAAATCACAAAAAATTATTTGATTTAAGTCACAGTAGAAGACTAAAAATTTGTCGAGTCAGATGTATAAAACGCTAAAATAGGTTTTGTCGTAATTTGTGGCGTCCTTTGTACTGTACTATTTGACAGATACCATGAAAATACAGAAAACGTAAAAAAAAATTTTTTCACAGATGTCAGTAGGTTTCCCTATATACTAGTCACTAATTAAAGGGAGGGTGGGTGGGTGGGGAATTTTTCGCGGTTCTATGCGAGCCAGCCGCACGTTTGAGGTGTCGGAAGACACGTCTCGGCGCGGGCGAGCTAGCTAGACCGTTTTCAGAATTTTGAAAAGAGCAAAAATGTGCACGGTGGTCAAAAAACCACTTTTTTCAGGAAAAATCGAGTTTTCAGCGACCGATCGGATTTTCAGTTCGCGCAAAGCGCCCGAAAACCGAGGTTAGACAGGTGGAAACTCGATTCCGCAAATAGAACAGAAATTACTTAAGGGGTATACTAGATAAAGGTTGGTAAGTATTAAAATTTTCACAAAAATTGCCTAAGTACTAGGACTGAAAATTAATTTCAGGGTAGGTCAATAAAAATTAGTCAAAACGTTAAGGGAGACCTATCCGACAACGTAACAGCTGAAAACTGTGTCAAAATATCTATCCTAGTTATAAAGATATTGCAATTTTTGTCTGAACGGGGCTTCCTTAGGTGGATTTTGGTGAAATGCTAAAAAGGAATGTTTTAAATTTTTCGCGGTTCTATGCGAGCCAGCCGCACGTTTGAGGTGTCGGAAGACACGTCTCGGCGCGGGCGAGCTAGCTAGACCGTTTTCAGAATTTTGAAAAGAGCAAAAATGTGCACGGTGGTCAAAAAACCACTTTTTTCAGGAAAAATCGAGTTTTCAGCGACCGATCGGATTTTCAGTTCGCGCAAAGCGCCCGAAAACCGAGGTTAGACAGGTGGAAACTCGATTCCGCAAATAGAACAGAAATTACTTAAGGGGTATACTAGATAAAGGTTGGTAAGTATTAAAATTTTCACAAAAATTGCCTAAGTACTAGGACTGAAAATTAATTTCAGGGTAGGTCAATAAAAATTAGTCAAAACGTTAAGGGAGACCTATCCGACAACGTAACAGCTGAAAACTGTGTCAAAATATCTATCCTAGTTATAAAGATATTGCAATTTTTGTCTGAACGGGGCTTCCTTAGGTGGATTTTGGTGAAATGCTAAAAAGGAATGTTTTAAATTTTTCGCGGTTCTATGCGAGCCAGCCGCACGTTTGAGGTGTCGGAAGACACGTCTCGGCGCGGGCGAGCTAGCTAGACCGTTTTCAGAATTTTGAAAAGAGCAAAAATGTGCACGGTGGTCAAAAAACCACTTTTTTCAGGAAAAAATCGAGTTTTCAGCGACCGATCGGATTTTCAGTTCGCGCAAAGCGCCCGAAAACCGAGGTTAGACAGGTGGAAACTCGATTCCGCAAATAGAACAGAAATTACTTAAGGGGTATACTAGATAAAGGTTGGTAAGTATTAAAATTTTCACAAAAATTGCCTAAGTACTAGGACTGAAAATTAATTTCAGGGTAGGTCAATAAAAATTAGTCAAAACGTTAAGGGAGACCTATCCGACAACGTAACAGCTGAAAACTGTGTCAAAATATCTATCCTAGTTATAAAGATATTGCAATTTTTGTCTGAACGGGGCTTCCTTAGGTGGATTTTGGTGAAATGCTAAAAAGGAATGTTTTAAATTTTTCGCGGTTCTATGCGAGCCAGCCGCACGTTTGAGGTGTCGGAAGACACGTCTCGGCGCGGGCGAGCTAGCTAGACCGTTTTCAGAATTTTGAAAAGAGCAAAAATGTGCACGGTGGTCAAAAAACCACTTTTTTCAGGAAAAAATCGAGTTTTCAGCGACCGATCGGATTTTCAGTTCGCGCAAAGCGCCCGAAAACCGAGGTTAGACAGGTGGAAACTCGATTCCGCAAATAGAACAGAAATTACTTAAGGGGTATACTAGATAAAGGTTGGTAAGTATTAAAATTTTCACAAAAATTGCCTAAGTACTAGGACTGAAAATTAATTTCAGGGTAGGTCAATAAAAATTAGTCAAAACGTTAAGGGAGACCTATCCGACAACGTAACAGCTGAAAACTGTGTCAAAATATCTATCCTAGTTATAAAGATATTGCAATTTTTGTCTGAACGGGGCTTCCTTAGGTGGATTTTGGTGAAATGCTAAAAAGGAATGTTTTAAATTTTTCGCGGTTCTATGCGAGCCAGCCGCACGTTTGAGGTGTCGGAAGACACGTCTCGGCGCGGGCGAGCTAGCTAGACCGTTTTCAGAATTTTGAAAAGAGCAAAAATGTGCACGGTGGTCAAAAAACCACTTTTTTCAGGAAAAAATCGAGTTTTCAGCGACCGATCGGATTTTCAGTTCGTGCAAAGCGCCCGAAAACCGAGGTTAGACAGGTGGAAACTCGATTCCGCAAATAGAACAGAAATTACTTAAGGGGTATACTAGATAAAGGTTGGTAAGTATTAAAATTTTCACAAAAATTGCCTAAGTACTAGGACTGAAAATTAATTTCAGGGTAGGTCAATAAAAATTAGTCAAAACGTTAAGGGAGACCTATCCGACAACGTAACAGCTGAAAACTGTGTCAAAATATCTATCCTAGTTATAAAGATATTGCAATTTTTGTCTGAACGGGGCTTCCTTAGGTGGATTTTGGTGAAATGCTAAAAAGGAATGTTTTAAATTTTTCGCGGTTCTATGCGAGCCAGCCGCACGTTTGAGGTGTCGGAAGACACGTCTCGGCGCGGGCGAGCTAGCTAGACCGTTTTCAGAATTTTGAAAAGAGCAAAAATGTGCACGGTGGTCAAAAAACCACTTTTTTCAGGAAAAAATCGAGTTTTCAGCGACCGATCGGATTTTCAGTTCGCGCAAAGCGCCCGAAAACCGAGGTTAGACAGGTGGAAACTCGATTCCGCAAATAGAACAGAAATTACTTAAGGGGTATACTAGATAAAGGTTGGTAAGTATTAAAATTTTCACAAAAATTGCCTAAGTGCTAGGACTGAAAATTAATTTCAGGGTAGGTCAATAAAAATTAGTCAAAACGTTAAGGGAGACCTATCCGACAACGTAACAGCTGAAAACTGTGTCAAAATATCTATCCTAGTTATAAAGATATTGCAATTTTTGTCTGAACGGGGCTTCCTCAGGTGGATTTTGGTGAAATGCTAAAAAGGAATGTTTTAAATTTTTCGCGGTTCTATGCGAGCCAGCCGCACGTTTGAGGTGTCGGAAGACACGTCTCGGCGCGGGCGAGCTAGCTAGACCGTTTTCAGAATTTTGAAAAGAGCAAAAATGTGCACGGTGGTCAAAAAACCACTTTTTTCAGGAAAAAATCGAGTTTTCAGCGACCGATCGGATTTTCAGTTCGCGCAAAGCGCCCGAAAACCGAGGTTAGACAGGTGGAAACTCGATTCCGCAAATAGAACAGAAATTACTTAAGGGGTATACTAGATAAAGGTTGGTAAGTATTAAAATTTTCACAAAAATTGCCTAAGTACTAGGACTGAAAATTAATTTCAGGGTAGGTCAATAAAAATTAGTCAAAACGTTAAGGGAGACCTATCCGACAACGTAACAGCTGAAAACTGTGTCAAAATATCTATCCTAGTTATAAAGATATTGCAATTTTTGTCTGAACGGGGCTTCCTTAGGTGGATTTTGGTGAAATGCTAAAAAGGAATGTTTTAAATTTTTCGCGGTTCTATGCGAGCCAGCCGCACGTTTGAGGTGTCGGAAGACACGTCTCGGCGCGGGCGAGCTAGCTAGACCGTTTTCAGAATTTTGAAAAGAGCAAAAATGTGCACGGTGGTCAAAAAACCACTTTTTTCAGGAAAAAATCGAGTTTTCAGCGACCGATCGGATTTTCAGTTCGTGCAAAGCGCCCGAAAACCGAGGTTAGACAGGTGGAAACTCGATTCCGCAAATAGAACAGAAATTACTTAAGGGGTATACTAGATAAAGGTTGGTAAGTATTAAAATTTTCACAAAAATTGCCTAAGTACTAGGACTGAAAATTAATTTCAGGGTAGGTCAATAAAAATTAGTCAAAACGTTAAGGGAGACCTATCCGACAACGTAACAGCTGAAAACTGTGTCAAAATATCTATCCTAGTTATAAAGATATTGCAATTTTTGTCTGAACGGGGCTTCCTTAGGTGGATTTTGGTGAAATGCTAAAAAGGAATGTTTTAAATTTTTCGCGGTTCTATGCGAGCCAGCCGCACGTTTGAGGTGTCGGAAGACACGTCTCGGCGCGGGCGAGCTAGCTAGACCGTTTTCAGAATTTTGAAAAGAGCAAAAATGTGCACGGTGGTCAAAAAACCACTTTTTTCAGGAAAAAATCGAGTTTTCAGCGACCGATCGGATTTTCAGTTCGCGCAAAGCGCCCGAAAACCGAGGTTAGACAGGTGGAAACTCGATTCCGCAAATAGAACAGAAATTACTTAAGGGGTATACTAGATAAAGGTTGGTAAGTATTAAAATTTTCACAAAAATTGCCTAAGTACTAGGACTGAAAATTAATTTCAGGGTAGGTCAATAAAAATTAGTCAAAACGTTAAGGGAGACCTATCCGACAACGTAACAGCTGAAAACTGTGTCAAAATATCTATCCTAGTTATAAAGATATTGCAATTTTTGTCTGAACGGGGCTTCCTTAGGTGGATTTTGGTGAAATGCTAAAAAGGAATGTTTTAAATTTTTCGCGGTTCTATGCGAGCCAGCCGCACGTTTGAGGTGTCGGAAGACACGTCTCGGCGCGGGCGAGCTAGCTAGACCGTTTTCAGAATTTTGAAAAGAGCAAAAATGTGCACGGTGGTCAAAAAACCACTTTTTTCAGGAAAAAATCGAGTTTTCAGCGACCGATCGGATTTTCAGTTCGCGCAAAGCGCCCGAAAACCGAGGTTAGACAGGTGGAAACTCGATTCCGCAAATAGAACAGAAATTACTTAAGGGGTATACTAGATAAAGGTTGGTAAGTATTAAAATTTTCACAAAAATTGCCTAAGTACTAGGACTGAAAATTAATTTCAGGGTAGGTCAATAAAAATTAGTCAAAACGTTAAGGGAGACCTATCCGACAACGTAACAGCTGAAAACTGTGTCAAAATATCTATCCTAGTTATAAAGATATTGCAATTTTTGTCTGAACGGGGCTTCCTTAGGTGGATTTTGGTGAAATGCTAAAAAGGAATGTTTTAAATTTTTCGCGGTTCTATGCGAGCCAGCCGCACGTTTGAGGTGTCGGAAGACACGTCTCGGCGCGGGCGAGCTAGCTAGACCGTTTTCAGAATTTTGAAAAGAGCAAAAATGTGCACGGTGGTCAAAAAACCACTTTTTTCAGGAAAAAATCGAGTTTTCAGCGACCGATCGGATTTTCAGTTCGTGCAAAGCGCCCGAAAACCGAGGTTAGACAGGTGGAAACTCGATTCCGCAAATAGAACAGAAATTACTTAAGGGGTATACTAGATAAAGGTTGGTAAGTATTAAAATTTTCACAAAAATTGCCTAAGTACTAGGACTGAAAATTAATTTCAGGGTAGGTCAATAAAAATTAGTCAAAACGTTAAGGGAGACCTATCCGACAACGTAACAGCTGAAAACTGTGTCAAAATATCTATCCTAGTTATAAAGATATTGCAATTTTTGTCTGAACGGGGCTTCCTTAGGTGGATTTTGGTGAAATGCTAAAAAGGAATGTTTTAAATTTTTCGCGGTTCTATGCGAGCCAGCCGCACGTTTGAGGTGTCGGAAGACACGTCTCGGCGCGGGCGAGCTAGCTAGACCGTTTTCAGAATTTTGAAAAGAGCAAAAATGTGCACGGTGGTCAAAAAACCACTTTTTTCAGGAAAAAATCGAGTTTTCAGCGACCGATCGGATTTTCAGTTCGCGCAAAGCGCCCGAAAACCGAGGTTAGACAGGTGGAAACTCGATTCCGCAAATAGAACAGAAATTACTTAAGGGGTATACTAGATAAAGGTTGGTAAGTATTAAAATTTTCACAAAAATTGCCTAAGTACTAGGACTGAAAATTAATTTCAGGGTAGGTCAATAAAAATTAGTCAAAACGTTAAGGGAGACCTATCCGACAACGTAACAGCTGAAAACTGTGTCAAAATATCTATCCTAGTTATAAAGATATTGCAATTTTTGTCTGAACGGGGCTTCCTTAGGTGGATTTTGGTGAAATGCTAAAAAGGAATGTTTTAAATTTTTCGCGGTTCTATGCGAGCCAGCCGCACGTTTGAGGTGTCGGAAGACACGTCTCGGCGCGGGCGAGCTAGCTAGACCGTTTTCAGAATTTTGAAAAGAGCAAAAATGTGCACGGTGGTCAAAAAACCACTTTTTTCAGGAAAAAATCGAGTTTTCAGCGACCGATCGGATTTTCAGTTCGTGCAAAGCGCCCGAAAACCGAGGTTAGACAGGTGGAAACTCGATTCCGCAAATAGAACAGAAATTACTTAAGGGGTATACTAGATAAAGGTTGGTAAGTATTAAAATTTTCACAAAAATTGCCTAAGTACTAGGACTGAAAATTAATTTCAGGGTAGGTCAATAAAAATTAGTCAAAACGTTAAGGGAGACCTATCCGACAACGTAACAGCTGAAAACTGTGTCAAAATATCTATCCTAGTTATAAAGATATTGCAATTTTTGTCTGAACGGGGCTTCCTTAGGTGGATTTTGGTGAAATGCTAAAAAGGAATGTTTTAAATTTTTCGCGGTTCTATGCGAGCCAGCCGCACGTTTGAGGTGTCGGAAGACACGTCTCGGCGCGGGCGAGCTAGCTAGACCGTTTTCAGAATTTTGAAAAGAGCAAAAATGTGCACGGTGGTCAAAAAACCACTTTTTTCAGGAAAAAATCGAGTTTTCAGCGACCGATCGGATTTTCAGTTCGCGCAAAGCGCCCGAAAACCGAGGTTAGACAGGTGGAAACTCGATTCCGCAAATAGAACAGAAATTACTTAAGGGGTATACTAGATAAAGGTTGGTAAGTATTAAAATTTTCACAAAAATTGCCTAAGTACTAGGACTGAAAATTAATTTCAGGGTAGGTCAATAAAAATTAGTCAAAACGTTAAGGGAGACCTATCCGACAACGTAACAGCTGAAAACTGTGTCAAAATATCTATCCTAGTTATAAAGATATTGCAATTTTTGTCTGAACGGGGCTTCCTTAGGTGGATTTTGGTGAAATGCTAAAAAGGAATGTTTTAAATTTTTCGCGGTTCTATGCGAGCCAGCCGCACGTTTGAGGTGTCGGAAGACACGTCTCGGCGCGGGCGAGCTAGCTAGACCGTTTTCAGAATTTTGAAAAGAGCAAAAATGTGCACGGTGGTCAAAAAACCACTTTTTTCAGGAAAAAATCGAGTTTTCAGCGACCGATCGGATTTTCAGTTCGCGCAAAGCGCCCGAAAACCGAGGTTAGACAGGTGGAAACTCGATTCCGCAAATAGAACAGAAATTACTTAAGGGGTATACTAGATAAAGGTTGGTAAGTATTAAAATTTTCACAAAAATTGCCTAAGTACTAGGACTGAAAATTAATTTCAGGGTAGGTCAATAAAAATTAGTCAAAACGTTAAGGGAGACCTATCCGACAACGTAACAGCTGAAAACTGTGTCAAAATATCTATCCTAGTTATAAAGATATTGCAATTTTTGTCTGAACGGGGCTTCCTTAGGTGGATTTTGGTGAAATGCTAAAAAGGAATGTTTTAAATTTTTCGCGGTTCTATGCGAGCCAGCCGCACGTTTGAGGTGTCGGAAGACACGTCTCGGCGCGGGCGAGCTAGCTAGACCGTTTTCAGAATTTTGAAAAGAGCAAAAATGTGCACGGTGGTCAAAAAACCACTTTTTTCAGGAAAAAATCGAGTTTTCAGCGACCGATCGGATTTTCAGTTCGTGCAAAGCGCCCGAAAACCGAGGTTAGACAGGTGGAAACTCGATTCCGCAAATAGAACAGAAATTACTTAAGGGGTATACTAGATAAAGGTTGGTAAGTATTAAAATTTTCACAAAAATTGCCTAAGTACTAGGACTGAAAATTAATTTCAGGGTAGGTCAATAAAAATTAGTCAAAACGTTAAGGGAGACCTATCCGACAACGTAACAGCTGAAAACTGTGTCAAAATATCTATCCTAGTTATAAAGATATTGCAATTTTTGTCTGAACGGGGCTTCCTTAGGTGGATTTTGGTGAAATGCTAAAAAGGAATGTTTTAAATTTTTCGCGGTTCTATGCGAGCCAGCCGCACGTTTGAGGTGTCGGAAGACACGTCTCGGCGCGGGCGAGCTAGCTAGACCGTTTTCAGAATTTTGAAAAGAGCAAAAATGTGCACGGTGGTCAAAAAACCACTTTTTTCAGGAAAAAATCGAGTTTTCAGCGACCGATCGGATTTTCAGTTCGCGCAAAGCGCCCGAAAACCGAGGTTAGACAGGTGGAAACTCGATTCCGCAAATAGAACAGAAATTACTTAAGGGGTATACTAGATAAAGGTTGGTAAGTATTAAAATTTTCACAAAAATTGCCTAAGTACTAGGACTGAAAATTAATTTCAGGGTAGGTCAATAAAAATTAGTCAAAACGTTAAGGGAGACCTATCCGACAACGTAACAGCTGAAAACTGTGTCAAAATATCTATCCTAGTTATAAAGATATTGCAATTTTTGTCTGAACGGGGCTTCCTTAGGTGGATTTTGGTGAAATGCTAAAAAGGAATGTTTTAAATTTTTCGCGGTTCTATGCGAGCCAGCCGCACGTTTGAGGTGTCGGAAGACACGTCTCGGCGCGGGCGAGCTAGCTAGACCGTTTTCAGAATTTTGAAAAGAGCAAAAATGTGCACGGTGGTCAAAAAACCACTTTTTTCAGGAAAAAATCGAGTTTTCAGCGACCGATCGGATTTTCAGTTCGTGCAAAGCGCCCGAAAACCGAGGTTAGACAGGTGGAAACTCGATTCCGCAAATAGAACAGAAATTACTTAAGGGGTATACTAGATAAAGGTTGGTAAGTATTAAAATTTTCACAAAAATTGCCTAAGTACTAGGACTGAAAATTAATTTCAGGGTAGGTCAATAAAAATTAGTCAAAACGTTAAGGGAGACCTATCCGACAACGTAACAGCTGAAAACTGTGTCAAAATATCTATCCTAGTTATAAAGATATTGCAATTTTTGTCTGAACGGGGCTTCCTTAGGTGGATTTTGGTGAAATGCTAAAAAGGAATGTTTTAAATTTTTCGCGGTTCTATGCGAGCCAGCCGCACGTTTGAGGTGTCGGAAGACACGTCTCGGCGCGGGCGAGCTAGCTAGACCGTTTTCAGAATTTTGAAAAGAGCAAAAATGTGCACGGTGGTCAAAAAACCACTTTTTTCAGGAAAAAATCGAGTTTTCAGCGACCGATCGGATTTTCAGTTCGCGCAAAGCGCCCGAAAACCGAGGTTAGACAGGTGGAAACTCGATTCCGCAAATAGAACAGAAATTACTTAAGGGGTATACTAGATAAAGGTTGGTAAGTATTAAAATTTTCACAAAAATTGCCTAAGTACTAGGACTGAAAATTAATTTCAGGGTAGGTCAATAAAAATTAGTCAAAACGTTAAGGGAGACCTATCCGACAACGTAACAGCTGAAAACTGTGTCAAAATATCTATCCTAGTTATAAAGATATTGCAATTTTTGTCTGAACGGGGCTTCCTCAGGTGGATTTTGGTGAAATGCTAAAAAGGAATGTTTTAAATTTTTCGCGGTTCTATGCGAGCCAGCCGCACGTTTGAGGTGTCGGAAGACACGTCTCGGCGCGGGCGAGCTAGCTAGACCGTTTTCAGAATTTTGAAAAGAGCAAAAATGTGCACGGTGGTCAAAAAACCACTTTTTTCAGGAAAAAATCGAGTTTTCAGCGACCGATCGGATTTTCAGTTCGCGCAAAGCGCCCGAAAACCGAGGTTAGACAGGTGGAAACTCGATTCCGCAAATAGAACAGAAATTACTTAAGGGGTATACTAGATAAAGGTTGGTAAGTATTAAAATTTTCACAAAAATTGCCTAAGTACTAGGACTGAAAATTAATTTCAGGGTAGGTCAATAAAAATTAGTCAAAACGTTAAGGGAGACCTATCCGACAACGTAACAGCTGAAAACTGTGTCAAAATATCTATCCTAGTTATAAAGATATTGCAATTTTTGTCTGAACGGGGCTTCCTTAGGTGGATTTTGGTGAAATGCTAAAAAGGAATGTTTTAAATTTTTCGCGGTTCTATGCGAGCCAGCCGCACGTTTGAGGTGTCGGAAGACACGTCTCGGCGCGGGCGAGCTAGCTAGACCGTTTTCAGAATTTTGAAAAGAGCAAAAATGTGCACGGTGGTCAAAAAACCACTTTTTTCAGGAAAAAATCGAGTTTTCAGCGACCGATCGGATTTTCAGTTCGTGCAAAGCGCCCGAAAACCGAGGTTAGACAGGTGGAAACTCGATTCCGCAAATAGAACAGAAATTACTTAAGGGGTATACTAGATAAAGGTTGGTAAGTATTAAAATTTTCACAAAAATTGCCTAAGTACTAGGACTGAAAATTAATTTCAGGGTAGGTCAATAAAAATTAGTCAAAACGTTAAGGGAGACCTATCCGACAACGTAACAGCTGAAAACTGTGTCAAAATATCTATCCTAGTTATAAAGATATTGCAATTTTTGTCTGAACGGGGCTTCCTTAGGTGGATTTTGGTGAAATGCTAAAAAGGAATGTTTTAAATTTTTCGCGGTTCTATGCGAGCCAGCCGCACGTTTGAGGTGTCGGAAGACACGTCTCGGCGCGGGCGAGCTAGCTAGACCGTTTTCAGAATTTTGAAAAGAGCAAAAATGTGCACGGTGGTCAAAAAACCACTTTTTTCAGGAAAAAATCGAGTTTTCAGCGACCGATCGGATTTTCAGTTCGCGCAAAGCGCCCGAAAACCGAGGTTAGACAGGTGGAAACTCGATTCCGCAAATAGAACAGAAATTACTTAAGGGGTATACTAGATAAAGGTTGGTAAGTATTAAAATTTTCACAAAAATTGCCTAAGTACTAGGACTGAAAATTAATTTCAGGGTAGGTCAATAAAAATTAGTCAAAACGTTAAGGGAGACCTATCCGACAACGTAACAGCTGAAAACTGTGTCAAAATATCTATCCTAGTTATAAAGATATTGCAATTTTTGTCTGAACGGGGCTTCCTTAGGTGGATTTTGGTGAAATGCTAAAAAGGAATGTTTTAAATTTTTCGCGGTTCTATGCGAGCCAGCCGCACGTTTGAGGTGTCGGAAGACACGTCTCGGCGCGGGCGAGCTAGCTAGACCGTTTTCAGAATTTTGAAAAGAGCAAAAATGTGCACGGTGGTCAAAAAACCACTTTTTTCAGGAAAAAATCGAGTTTTCAGCGACCGATCGGATTTTCAGTTCGTGCAAAGCGCCCGAAAACCGAGGTTAGACAGGTGGAAACTCGATTCCGCAAATAGAACAGAAATTACTTAAGGGGTATACTAGATAAAGGTTGGTAAGTATTAAAATTTTCACAAAAATTGCCTAAGTACTAGGACTGAAAATTAATTTCAGGGTAGGTCAATAAAAATTAGTCAAAACGTTAAGGGAGACCTATCCGACAACGTAACAGCTGAAAACTGTGTCAAAATATCTATCCTAGTTATAAAGATATTGCAATTTTTGTCTGAACGGGGCTTCCTTAGGTGGATTTTGGTGAAATGCTAAAAAGGAATGTTTTAAATTTTTCGCGGTTCTATGCGAGCCAGCCGCACGTTTGAGGTGTCGGAAGACACGTCTCGGCGCGGGCGAGCTAGCTAGACCGTTTTCAGAATTTTGAAAAGAGCAAAAATGTGCACGGTGGTCAAAAAACCACTTTTTTCAGGAAAAAATCGAGTTTTCAGCGACCGATCGGATTTTCAGTTCGCGCAAAGCGCCCGAAAACCGAGGTTAGACAGGTGGAAACTCGATTCCGCAAATAGAACAGAAATTACTTAAGGGGTATACTAGATAAAGGTTGGTAAGTATTAAAATTTTCACAAAAATTGCCTAAGTACTAGGACTGAAAATTAATTTCAGGGTAGGTCAATAAAAATTAGTCAAAACGTTAAGGGAGACCTATCCGACAACGTAACAGCTGAAAACTGTGTCAAAATATCTATCCTAGTTATAAAGATATTGCAATTTTTGTCTGAACGGGGCTTCCTTAGGTGGATTTTGGTGAAATGCTAAAAAGGAATGTTTTAAATTTTTCGCGGTTCTATGCGAGCCAGCCGCACGTTTGAGGTGTCGGAAGACACGTCTCGGCGCGGGCGAGCTAGCTAGACCGTTTTCAGAATTTTGAAAAGAGCAAAAATGTGCACGGTGGTCAAAAAACCACTTTTTTCAGGAAAAAATCGAGTTTTCAGCGACCGATCGGATTTTCAGTTCGCGCAAAGCGCCCGAAAACCGAGGTTAGACAGGTGGAAACTCGATTCCGCAAATAGAACAGAAATTACTTAAGGGGTATACTAGATAAAGGTTGGTAAGTATTAAAATTTTCACAAAAATTGCCTAAGTACTAGGACTGAAAATTAATTTCAGGGTAGGTCAATAAAAATTAGTCAAAACGTTAAGGGAGACCTATCCGACAACGTAACAGCTGAAAACTGTGTCAAAATATCTATCCTAGTTATAAAGATATTGCAATTTTTGTCTGAACGGGGCTTCCTTAGGTGGATTTTGGTGAAATGCTAAAAAGGAATGTTTTAAATTTTTCGCGGTTCTATGCGAGCCAGCCGCACGTTTGAGGTGTCGGAAGACACGTCTCGGCGCGGGCGAGCTAGCTAGACCGTTTTCAGAATTTTGAAAAGAGCAAAAATGTGCACGGTGGTCAAAAAACCACTTTTTTCAGGAAAAAATCGAGTTTTCAGCGACCGATCGGATTTTCAGTTCGCGCAAAGCGCCCGAAAACCGAGGTTAGACAGGTGGAAACTCGATTCCGCAAATAGAACAGAAATTACTTAAGGGGTATACTAGATAAAGGTTGGTAAGTATTAAAATTTTCACAAAAATTGCCTAAGTACTAGGACTGAAAATTAATTTCAGGGTAGGTCAATAAAAATTAGTCAAAACGTTAAGGGAGACCTATCCGACAACGTAACAGCTGAAAACTGTGTCAAAATATCTATCCTAGTTATAAAGATATTGCAATTTTTGTCTGAACGGGGCTTCCTTAGGTGGATTTTGGTGAAATGCTAAAAAGGAATGTTTTAAATTTTTCGCGGTTCTATGCGAGCCAGCCGCACGTTTGAGGTGTCGGAAGACACGTCTCGGCGCGGGCGAGCTAGCTAGACCGTTTTCAGAATTTTGAAAAGAGCAAAAATGTGCACGGTGGTCAAAAAACCACTTTTTTCAGGAAAAAATCGAGTTTTCAGCGACCGATCGGATTTTCAGTTCGTGCAAAGCGCCCGAAAACTGAGGTTAGACAGGTGGAAACTCGATTCCGCAAATAGAACAGAAATTACTTAAGGGGTATACTAGATAAAGGTTGGTAAGTATTAAAATTTTCACAAAAATTGCCTAAGTACTAGGACTGAAAATTAATTTCAGGGTAGGTCAATAAAAATTAGTCAAAACGTTAAGGGAGACCTATCCGACAACGTAACAGCTGAAAACTGTGTCAAAATATCTATCCTAGTTATAAAGATATTGCAATTTTTGTCTGAACGGGGCTTCCTTAGGTGGATTTTGGTGAAATGCTAAAAAGGAATGTTTTAAATTTTTCGCGGTTCTATGCGAGCCAGCCGCACGTTTGAGGTGTCGGAAGACACGTCTCGGCGCGGGCGAGCTAGCTAGACCGTTTTCAGAATTTTGAAAAGAGCAAAAATGTGCACGGTGGTCAAAAAACCACTTTTTTCAGGAAAAAATCGAGTTTTCAGCGACCGATCGGATTTTCAGTTCGCGCAAAGCGCCCGAAAACCGAGGTTAGACAGGTGGAAACTCGATTCCGCAAATAGAACAGAAATTACTTAAGGGGTATACTAGATAAAGGTTGGTAAGTATTAAAATTTTCACAAAAATTGCCTAAGTACTAGGACTGAAAATTAATTTCAGGGTAGGTCAATAAAAATTAGTCAAAACGTTAAGGGAGACCTATCCGACAACGTAACAGCTGAAAACTGTGTCAAAATATCTATCCTAGTTATAAAGATATTGCAATTTTTGTCTGAACGGGGCTTCCTCAGGTGGATTTTGGTGAAATGCTAAAAAGGAATGTTTTAAATTTTTCGCGGTTCTATGCGAGCCAGCCGCACGTTTGAGGTGTCGGAAGACACGTCTCGGCGCGGGCGAGCTAGCTAGACCGTTTTCAGAATTTTGAAAAGAGCAAAAATGTGCACGGTGGTCAAAAAACCACTTTTTTCAGGAAAAAATCGAGTTTTCAGCGACCGATCGGATTTTCAGTTCGCGCAAAGCGCCCGAAAACCGAGGTTAGACAGGTGGAAACTCGATTCCGCAAATAGAACAGAAATTACTTAAGGGGTATACTAGATAAAGGTTGGTAAGTATTAAAATTTTCACAAAAATTGCCTAAGTACTAGGACTGAAAATTAATTTCAGGGTAGGTCAATAAAAATTAGTCAAAACGTTAAGGGAGACCTATCCGACAACGTAACAGCTGAAAACTGTGTCAAAATATCTATCCTAGTTATAAAGATATTGCAATTTTTGTCTGAACGGGGCTTCCTTAGGTGGATTTTGGTGAAATGCTAAAAAGGAATGTTTTAAATTTTTCGCGGTTCTATGCGAGCCAGCCGCACGTTTGAGGTGTCGGAAGACACGTCTCGGCGCGGGCGAGCTAGCTAGACCGTTTTCAGAATTTTGAAAAGAGCAAAAATGTGCACGGTGGTCAAAAAACCACTTTTTTCAGGAAAAAATCGAGTTTTCAGCGACCGATCGGATTTTCAGTTCGCGCAAAGCGCCCGAAAACCGAGGTTAGACAGGTGGAAACTCGATTCCGCAAATAGAACAGAAATTACTTAAGGGGTATACTAGATAAAGGTTGGTAAGTATTAAAATTTTCACAAAAATTGCCTAAGTACTAGGACTGAAAATTAATTTCAGGGTAGGTCAATAAAAATTAGTCAAAACGTTAAGGGAGACCTATCCGACAACGTAACAGCTGAAAACTGTGTCAAAATATCTATCCTAGTTATAAAGATATTGCAATTTTTGTCTGAACGGGGCTTCCTTAGGTGGATTTTGGTGAAATGCTAAAAAGGAATGTTTTAAATTTTTCGCGGTTCTATGCGAGCCAGCCGCACGTTTGAGGTGTCGGAAGACACGTCTCGGCGCGGGCGAGCTAGCTAGACCGTTTTCAGAATTTTGAAAAGAGCAAAAATGTGCACGGTGGTCAAAAAACCACTTTTTTCAGGAAAAAATCGAGTTTTCAGCGACCGATCGGATTTTCAGTTCGCGCAAAGCGCCCGAAAACCGAGGTTAGACAGGTGGAAACTCGATTCCGCAAATAGAACAGAAATTACTTAAGGGGTATACTAGATAAAGGTTGGTAAGTATTAAAATTTTCACAAAAATTGCCTAAGTACTAGGACTGAAAATTAATTTCAGGGTAGGTCAATAAAAATTAGTCAAAACGTTAAGGGAGACCTATCCGACAACGTAACAGCTGAAAACTGTGTCAAAATATCTATCCTAGTTATAAAGATATTGCAATTTTTGTCTGAACGGGGCTTCCTTAGGTGGATTTTGGTGAAATGCTAAAAAGGAATGTTTTAAATTTTTCGCGGTTCTATGCGAGCCAGCCGCACGTTTGAGGTGTCGGAAGACACGTCTCGGCGCGGGCGAGCTAGCTAGACCGTTTTCAGAATTTTGAAAAGAGCAAAAATGTGCACGGTGGTCAAAAAACCACTTTTTTCAGGAAAAAATCGAGTTTTCAGCGACCGATCGGATTTTCAGTTCGCGCAAAGCGCCCGAAAACCGAGGTTAGACAGGTGGAAACTCGATTCCGCAAATAGAACAGAAATTACTTAAGGGGTATACTAGATAAAGGTTGGTAAGTATTAAAATTTTCACAAAAATTGCCTAAGTACTAGGACTGAAAATTAATTTCAGGGTAGGTCAATAAAAATTAGTCAAAACGTTAAGGGAGACCTATCCGACAACGTAACAGCTGAAAACTGTGTCAAAATATCTATCCTAGTTATAAAGATATTGCAATTTTTGTCTGAACGGGGCTTCCTTAGGTGGATTTTGGTGAAATGCTAAAAAGGAATGTTTTAAATTTTTCGCGGTTCTATGCGAGCCAGCCGCACGTTTGAGGTGTCGGAAGACACGTCTCGGCGCGGGCGAGCTAGCTAGACCGTTTTCAGAATTTTGAAAAGAGCAAAAATGTGCACGGTGGTCAAAAAACCACTTTTTTCAGGAAAAAATCGAGTTTTCAGCGACCGATCGGATTTTCAGTTCGCGCAAAGCGCCCGAAAACCGAGGTTAGACAGGTGGAAACTCGATTCCGCAAATAGAACAGAAATTACTTAAGGGGTATACTAGATAAAGGTTGGTAAGTATTAAAATTTTCACAAAAATTGCCTAAGTACTAGGACTGAAAATTAATTTCAGGGTAGGTCAATAAAAATTAGTCAAAACGTTAAGGGAGACCTATCCGACAACGTAACAGCTGAAAACTGTGTCAAAATATCTATCCTAGTTATAAAGATATTGCAATTTTTGTCTGAACGGGGCTTCCTTAGGTGGATTTTGGTGAAATGCTAAAAAGGAATGTTTTAAATTTTTCGCGGTTCTATGCGAGCCAGCCGCACGTTTGAGGTGTCGGAAGACACGTCTCGGCGCGGGCGAGCTAGCTAGACCGTTTTCAGAATTTTGAAAAGAGCAAAAATGTGCACGGTGGTCAAAAAACCACTTTTTTCAGGAAAAAATCGAGTTTTCAGCGACCGATCGGATTTTCAGTTCGCGCAAAGCGCCCGAAAACCGAGGTTAGACAGGTGGAAACTCGATTCCGCAAATAGAACAGAAATTACTTAAGGGGTATACTAGATAAAGGTTGGTAAGTATTAAAATTTTCACAAAAATTGCCTAAGTACTAGGACTGAAAATTAATTTCAGGGTAGGTCAATAAAAATTAGTCAAAACGTTAAGGGAGACCTATCCGACAACGTAACAGCTGAAAACTGTGTCAAAATATCTATCCTAGTTATAAAGATATTGCAATTTTTGTCTGAACGGGGCTTCCTCAGGTGGATTTTGGTGAAATGCTAAAAAGGAATGTTTTAAATTTTTCGCGGTTCTATGCGAGCCAGCCGCACGTTTGAGGTGTCGGAAGACACGTCTCGGCGCGGGCGAGCTAGCTAGACCGTTTTCAGAATTTTGAAAAGAGCAAAAATGTGCACGGTGGTCAAAAAACCACTTTTTTCAGGAAAAAATCGAGTTTTCAGCGACCGATCGGATTTTCAGTTCGCGCAAAGCGCCCGAAAACCGAGGTTAGACAGGTGGAAACTCGATTCCGCAAATAGAACAGAAATTACTTAAGGGGTATACTAGATAAAGGTTGGTAAGTATTAAAATTTTCACAAAAATTGCCTAAGTACTAGGACTGAAAATTAATTTCAGGGTAGGTCAATAAAAATTAGTCAAAACGTTAAGGGAGACCTATCCGACAACGTAACAGCTGAAAACTGTGTCAAAATATCTATCCTAGTTATAAAGATATTGCAATTTTTGTCTGAACGGGGCTTCCTTAGGTGGATTTTGGTGAAATGCTAAAAAGGAATGTTTTAAATTTTTCGCGGTTCTATGCGAGCCAGCCGCACGTTTGAGGTGTCGGAAGACACGTCTCGGCGCGGGCGAGCTAGCTAGACCGTTTTCAGAATTTTGAAAAGAGCAAAAATGTGCACGGTGGTCAAAAAACCACTTTTTTCAGGAAAAAATCGAGTTTTCAGCGACCGATCGGATTTTCAGTTCGCGCAAAGCGCCCGAAAACCGAGGTTAGACAGGTGGAAACTCGATTCCGCAAATAGAACAGAAATTACTTAAGGGGTATACTAGATAAAGGTTGGTAAGTATTAAAATTTTCACAAAAATTGCCTAAGTACTAGGACTGAAAATTAATTTCAGGGTAGGTCAATAAAAATTAGTCAAAACGTTAAGGGAGACCTATCCGACAACGTAACAGCTGAAAACTGTGTCAAAATATCTATCCTAGTTATAAAGATATTGCAATTTTTGTCTGAACGGGGCTTCCTTAGGTGGATTTTGGTGAAATGCTAAAAAGGAATGTTTTAAATTTTTCGCGGTTCTATGCGAGCCAGCCGCACGTTTGAGGTGTCGGAAGACACGTCTCGGCGCGGGCGAGCTAGCTAGACCGTTTTCAGAATTTTGAAAAGAGCAAAAATGTGCACGGTGGTCAAAAAACCACTTTTTTCAGGAAAAAATCGAGTTTTCAGCGACCGATCGGATTTTCAGTTCGCGCAAAGCGCCCGAAAACCGAGGTTAGACAGGTGGAAACTCGATTCCGCAAATAGAACAGAAATTACTTAAGGGGTATACTAGATAAAGGTTGGTAAGTATTAAAATTTTCACAAAAATTGCCTAAGTACTAGGACTGAAAATTAATTTCAGGGTAGGTCAATAAAAATTAGTCAAAACGTTAAGGGAGACCTATCCGACAACGTAACAGCTGAAAACTGTGTCAAAATATCTATCCTAGTTATAAAGATATTGCAATTTTTGTCTGAACGGGGCTTCCTTAGGTGGATTTTGGTGAAATGCTAAAAAGGAATGTTTTAAATTTTTCGCGGTTCTATGCGA
Organism: Lacanobia oleracea; assembly: GCA_950371165.1. Taxonomy (NCBI): domain Eukaryota; kingdom Metazoa; phylum Arthropoda; class Insecta; order Lepidoptera; family Noctuidae; genus Lacanobia; species Lacanobia oleracea. The sequence goes on from OX493413.1 coordinate 19,377,745, forward strand.
GCCAGCCGCACGTTTGAGGTGTCGGAAGACACGTCTCGGCGCGGGCGAGCTAGCTAGACCGTTTTCAGAATTTTGAAAAGAGCAAAAATGTGCACGGTGGTCAAAAAACCACTTTTTTCAGGAAAAAATCGAGTTTTCAGCGACCGATCGGATTTTCAGTTCGCGCAAAGCGCCCGAAAACCGAGGTTAGACAGGTGGAAACTCGATTCCGCAAATAGAACAGAAATTACTTAAGGGGTATACTAGATAAAGGTTGGTAAGTATTAAAATTTTCACAAAAATTGCCTAAGTACTAGGACTGAAAATTAATTTCAGGGTAGGTCAATAAAAATTAGTCAAAACGTTAAGGGAGACCTATCCGACAACGTAACAGCTGAAAACTGTGTCAAAATATCTATCCTAGTTATAAAGATATTGCAATTTTTGTCTGAACGGGGCTTCCTTAGGTGGATTTTGGTGAAATGCTAAAAAGGAATGTTTTAAATTTTTCGCGGTTCTATGCGAGCCAGCCGCACGTTTGAGGTGTCGGAAGACACGTCTCGGCGCGGGCGAGCTAGCTAGACCGTTTTCAGAATTTTGAAAAGAGCAAAAATGTGCACGGTGGTCAAAAAACCACTTTTTTCAGGAAAAAATCGAGTTTTCAGCGACCGATCGGATTTTCAGTTCGCGCAAAGCGCCCGAAAACCGAGGTTAGACAGGTGGAAACTCGATTCCGCAAATAGAACAGAAATTACTTAAGGGGTATACTAGATAAAGGTTGGTAAGTATTAAAATTTTCACAAAAATTGCCTAAGTACTAGGACTGAAAATTAATTTCAGGGTAGGTCAATAAAAATTAGTCAAAACGTTAAGGGAGACCTATCCGACAACGTAACAGCTGAAAACTGTGTCAAAATATCTATCCTAGTTATAAAGATATTGCAATTTTTGTCTGAACGGGGCTTCCTCAGGTGGATTTTGGTGAAATGCTAAAAAGGAATGTTTTAAATTTTTCGCGGTTCTATGCGAGCCAGCCGCACGTTTGAGGTGTCGGAAGACACGTCTCGGCGCGGGCGAGCTAGCTAGACCGTTTTCAGAATTTTGAAAAGAGCAAAAATGTGCACGGTGGTCAAAAAACCACTTTTTTCAGGAAAAAATCGAGTTTTCAGCGACCGATCGGATTTTCAGTTCGCGCAAAGCGCCCGAAAACCGAGGTTAGACAGGTGGAAACTCGATTCCGCAAATAGAACAGAAATTACTTAAGGGGTATACTAGATAAAGGTTGGTAAGTATTAAAATTTTCACAAAAATTGCCTAAGTACTAGGACTGAAAATTAATTTCAGGGTAGGTCAATAAAAATTAGTCAAAACGTTAAGGGAGACCTATCCGACAACGTAACAGCTGAAAACTGTGTCAAAATATCTATCCTAGTTATAAAGATATTGCAATTTTTGTCTGAACGGGGCTTCCTTAGGTGGATTTTGGTGAAATGCTAAAAAGGAATGTTTTAAATTTTTCGCGGTTCTATGCGAGCCAGCCGCACGTTTGAGGTGTCGGAAGACACGTCTCGGCGCGGGCGAGCTAGCTAGACCGTTTTCAGAATTTTGAAAAGAGCAAAAATGTGCACGGTGGTCAAAAAACCACTTTTTTCAGGAAAAAATCGAGTTTTCAGCGACCGATCGGATTTTCAGTTCGCGCAAAGCGCCCGAAAACCGAGGTTAGACAGGTGGAAACTCGATTCCGCAAATAGAACAGAAATTACTTAAGGGGTATACTAGATAAAGGTTGGTAAGTATTAAAATTTTCACAAAAATTGCCTAAGTACTAGGACTGAAAATTAATTTCAGGGTAGGTCAATAAAAATTAGTCAAAACGTTAAGGGAGACCTATCCGACAACGTAACAGCTGAAAACTGTGTCAAAATATCTATCCTAGTTATAAAGATATTGCAATTTTTGTCTGAACGGGGCTTCCTTAGGTGGATTTTGGTGAAATGCTAAAAAGGAATGTTTTAAATTTTTCGCGGTTCTATGCGAGCCAGCCGCACGTTTGAGGTGTCGGAAGACACGTCTCGGCGCGGGCGAGCTAGCTAGACCGTTTTCAGAATTTTGAAAAGAGCAAAAATGTGCACGGTGGTCAAAAAACCACTTTTTTCAGGAAAAAATCGAGTTTTCAGCGACCGATCGGATTTTCAGTTCGCGCAAAGCGCCCGAAAACCGAGGTTAGACAGGTGGAAACTCGATTCCGCAAATAGAACAGAAATTACTTAAGGGGTATACTAGATAAAGGTTGGTAAGTATTAAAATTTTCACAAAAATTGCCTAAGTACTAGGACTGAAAATTAATTTCAGGGTAGGTCAATAAAAATTAGTCAAAACGTTAAGGGAGACCTATCCGACAACGTAACAGCTGAAAACTGTGTCAAAATATCTATCCTAGTTATAAAGATATTGCAATTTTTGTCTGAACGGGGCTTCCTTAGGTGGATTTTGGTGAAATGCTAAAAAGGAATGTTTTAAATTTTTCGCGGTTCTATGCGAGCCAGCCGCACGTTTGAGGTGTCGGAAGACACGTCTCGGCGCGGGCGAGCTAGCTAGACCGTTTTCAGAATTTTGAAAAGAGCAAAAATGTGCACGGTGGTCAAAAAACCACTTTTTTCAGGAAAAAATCGAGTTTTCAGCGACCGATCGGATTTTCAGTTCGCGCAAAGCGCCCGAAAACCGAGGTTAGACAGGTGGAAACTCGATTCCGCAAATAGAACAGAAATTACTTAAGGGGTATACTAGATAAAGGTTGGTAAGTATTAAAATTTTCACAAAAATTGCCTAAGTACTAGGACTGAAAATTAATTTCAGGGTAGGTCAATAAAAATTAGTCAAAACGTTAAGGGAGACCTATCCGACAACGTAACAGCTGAAAACTGTGTCAAAATATCTATCCTAGTTATAAAGATATTGCAATTTTTGTCTGAACGGGGCTTCCTTAGGTGGATTTTGGTGAAATGCTAAAAAGGAATGTTTTAAATTTTTCGCGGTTCTATGCGAGCCAGCCGCACGTTTGAGGTGTCGGAAGACACGTCTCGGCGCGGGCGAGCTAGCTAGACCGTTTTCAGAATTTTGAAAAGAGCAAAAATGTGCACGGTGGTCAAAAAACCACTTTTTTCAGGAAAAAATCGAGTTTTCAGCGACCGATCGGATTTTCAGTTCGCGCAAAGCGCCCGAAAACCGAGGTTAGACAGGTGGAAACTCGATTCCGCAAATAGAACAGAAATTACTTAAGGGGTATACTAGATAAAGGTTGGTAAGTATTAAAATTTTCACAAAAATTGCCTAAGTACTAGGACTGAAAATTAATTTCAGGGTAGGTCAATAAAAATTAGTCAAAACGTTAAGGGAGACCTATCCGACAACGTAACAGCTGAAAACTGTGTCAAAATATCTATCCTAGTTATAAAGATATTGCAATTTTTGTCTGAACGGGGCTTCCTTAGGTGGATTTTGGTGAAATGCTAAAAAGGAATGTTTTAAATTTTTCGCGGTTCTATGCGAGCCAGCCGCACGTTTGAGGTGTCGGAAGACACGTCTCGGCGCGGGCGAGCTAGCTAGACCGTTTTCAGAATTTTGAAAAGAGCAAAAATGTGCACGGTGGTCAAAAAACCACTTTTTTCAGGAAAAAATCGAGTTTTCAGCGACCGATCGGATTTTCAGTTCGCGCAAAGCGCCCGAAAACCGAGGTTAGACAGGTGGAAACTCGATTCCGCAAATAGAACAGAAATTACTTAAGGGGTATACTAGATAAAGGTTGGTAAGTATTAAAATTTTCACAAAAATTGCCTAAGTACTAGGACTGAAAATTAATTTCAGGGTAGGTCAATAAAAATTAGTCAAAACGTTAAGGGAGACCTATCCGACAACGTAACAGCTGAAAACTGTGTCAAAATATCTATCCTAGTTATAAAGATATTGCAATTTTTGTCTGAACGGGGCTTCCTCAGGTGGATTTTGGTGAAATGCTAAAAAGGAATGTTTTAAATTTTTCGCGGTTCTATGCGAGCCAGCCGCACGTTTGAGGTGTCGGAAGACACGTCTCGGCGCGGGCGAGCTAGCTAGACCGTTTTCAGAATTTTGAAAAGAGCAAAAATGTGCACGGTGGTCAAAAAACCACTTTTTTCAGGAAAAAATCGAGTTTTCAGCGACCGATCGGATTTTCAGTTCGCGCAAAGCGCCCGAAAACCGAGGTTAGACAGGTGGAAACTCGATTCCGCAAATAGAACAGAAATTACTTAAGGGGTATACTAGATAAAGGTTGGTAAGTATTAAAATTTTCACAAAAATTGCCTAAGTACTAGGACTGAAAATTAATTTCAGGGTAGGTCAATAAAAATTAGTCAAAACGTTAAGGGAGACCTATCCGACAACGTAACAGCTGAAAACTGTGTCAAAATATCTATCCTAGTTATAAAGATATTGCAATTTTTGTCTGAACGGGGCTTCCTTAGGTGGATTTTGGTGAAATGCTAAAAAGGAATGTTTTAAATTTTTCGCGGTTCTATGCGAGCCAGCCGCACGTTTGAGGTGTCGGAAGACACGTCTCGGCGCGGGCGAGCTAGCTAGACCGTTTTCAGAATTTTGAAAAGAGCAAAAATGTGCACGGTGGTCAAAAAACCACTTTTTTCAGGAAAAAATCGAGTTTTCAGCGACCGATCGGATTTTCAGTTCGCGCAAAGCGCCCGAAAACCGAGGTTAGACAGGTTGAAACTCGATTCCGCAAATAGAACAGAAATTACTTAAGGGGTATACTAGATAAAGGTTGGTAAGTATTAAAATTTTCACAAAAATTGCCTAAGTACTAGGACTGAAAATTAATTTCAGGGTAGGTCAATAAAAATTAGTCAAAACGTTAAGGGAGACCTATCCGACAACGTAACAGCTGAAAACTGTGTCAAAATATCTATCCTAGTTATAAAGATATTGCAATTTTTGTCTGAACGGGGCTTCCTCAGGTGGATTTTGGTGAAATGCTAAAAAGGAATGTTTTAAATTTTTCGCGGTTCTATGCGAGCCAGCCGCACGTTTGAGGTGTCGGAAGACACGTCTCGGCGCGGGCGAGCTAGCTAGACCGTTTTCAGAATTTTGAAAAGAGCAAAAATGTGCACGGTGGTCAAAAAACCACTTTTTTCAGGAAAAAATCGAGTTTTCAGCGACCGATCGGATTTTCAGTTCGCGCAAAGCGCCCGAAAACCGAGGTTAGACAGGTGGAAACTCGATTCCGCAAATAGAACAGAAATTACTTAAGGGGTATACTAGATAAAGGTTGGTAAGTATTAAAATTTTCACAAAAATTGCCTAAGTACTAGGACTGAAAATTAATTTCAGGGTAGGTCAATAAAAATTAGTCAAAACGTTAAGGGAGACCTATCCGACAACGTAACAGCTGAAAACTGTGTCAAAATATCTATCCTAGTTATAAAGATATTGCAATTTTTGTCTGAACGGGGCTTCCTTAGGTGGATTTTGGTGAAATGCTAAAAAGGAATGTTTTAAATTTTTCGCGGTTCTATGCGAGCCAGCCGCACGTTTGAGGTGTCGGAAGACACGTCTCGGCGCGGGCGAGCTAGCTAGACCGTTTTCAGAATTTTGAAAAGAGCAAAAATGTGCACGGTGGTCAAAAAACCACTTTTTTCAGGAAAAAATCGAGTTTTCAGCGACCGATCGGATTTTCAGTTCGCGCAAAGCGCCCGAAAACCGAGGTTAGACAGGTGGAAACTCGATTCCGCAAATAGAACAGAAATTACTTAAGGGGTATACTAGATAAAGGTTGGTAAGTATTAAAATTTTCACAAAAATTGCCTAAGTACTAGGACTGAAAATTAATTTCAGGGTAGGTCAATAAAAATTAGTCAAAACGTTAAGGGAGACCTATCCGACAACGTAACAGCTGAAAACTGTGTCAAAATATCTATCCTAGTTATAAAGATATTGCAATTTTTGTCTGAACGGGGCTTCCTTAGGTGGATTTTGGTGAAATGCTAAAAAGGAATGTTTTAAATTTTTCGCGGTTCTATGCGAGCCAGCCGCACGTTTGAGGTGTCGGAAGACACGTCTCGGCGCGGGCGAGCTAGCTAGACCGTTTTCAGAATTTTGAAAAGAGCAAAAATGTGCACGGTGGTCAAAAAACCACTTTTTTCAGGAAAAAATCGAGTTTTCAGCGACCGATCGGATTTTCAGTTCGTGCAAAGCGCCCGGAAACCGAGGTTAGACAGGTGGAAACTCGATTCCGCAAATAGAACAGAAATTACTTAAGGGGTATACTAGATAAAGGTTGGTAAGTATTAAAATTTTCACAAAAATTGCCTAAGTACTAGGACTGAAAATTAATTTCAGGGTAGGTCAATAAAAATTAGTCAAAACGTTAAGGGAGACCTATCCGACAACGTAACAGCTGAAAACTGTGTCAAAATATCTATCCTAGTTATAAAGATATTGCAATTTTTGTCTGAACGGGGCTTCCTTAGGTGGATTTTGGTGAAATGCTAAAAAGGAATGTTTTAAATTTTTCGCGGTTCTATGCGAGCCAGCCGCACGTTTGAGGTGTCGGAAGACACGTCTCGGCGCGGGCGAGCTAGCTAGACCGTTTTCAGAATTTTGAAAAGAGCAAAAATGTGCACGGTGGTCAAAAAACCACTTTTTTCAGGAAAAAATCGAGTTTTCAGCGACCGATCGGATTTTCAGTTCGCGCAAAGCGCCCGAAAACCGAGGTTAGACAGGTGGAAACTCGATTCCGCAAATAGAACAGAAATTATTTAAGGGGTATACTAGATAAAGGTTGGTAAGTATTAAAATTTTCACAAAAATTGCCTAAGTACTAGGACTGAAAATTAATTTCAGGGTAGGTCAATAAAAATTAGTCAAAACGTTAAGGGAGACCTATCCGACAACGTAACAGCTGAAAACTGTGTCAAAATATCTATCCTAGTTATAAAGATATTGCAATTTTTGTCTGAACGGGGCTTCCTTAGGTGGATTTTGGTGAAATGCTAAAAAGGAATGTTTTAAATTTTTCGCGGTTCTATGCGAGCCAGCCGCACGTTTGAGGTGTCGGAAGACACGTCTCGGCGCGGGCGAGCTAGCTAGACCGTTTTCAGAATTTTGAAAAGAGCAAAAATGTGCACGGTGGTCAAAAAACCACTTTTTTCAGGAAAAAATCGAGTTTTCAGCGACCGATCGGATTTTCAGTTCGCGCAAAGCGCCCGAAAACCGAGGTTAGACAGGTGGAAACTCGATTCCGCAAATAGAACAGAAATTACTTAAGGGGTATACTAGATAAAGGTTGGTAAGTATTAAAATTTTCACAAAAATTGCCTAAGTACTAGGACTGAAAATTAATTTCAGGGTAGGTCAATAAAAATTAGTCAAAACGTTAAGGGAGACCTATCCGACAACGTAACAGCTGAAAACTGTGTCAAAATATCTATCCTAGTTATAAAGATATTGCAATTTTTGTCTGAACGGGGCTTCCTTAGGTGGATTTTGGTGAAATGCTAAAAAGGAATGTTTTAAATTTTTCGCGGTTCTATGCGAGCCAGCCGCACGTTTGAGGTGTCGGAAGACACGTCTCGGCGCGGGCGAGCTAGCTAGACCGTTTTCAGAATTTTGAAAAGAGCAAAAATGTGCACGGTGGTCAAAAAACCACTTTTTTCAGGAAAAATCGAGTTTTCAGCGACCGATCGGATTTTCAGTTCGCGCAAAGCGCCCGAAAACCGAGGTTAGACAGGTGGAAACTCGATTCCGCAAATAGAACAGAAATTACTTAAGGGGTATACTAGATAAAGGTTGGTAAGTATTAAAATTTTCACAAAAATTGCCTAAGTACTAGGACTGAAAATTAATTTCAGGGTAGGTCAATAAAAATTAGTCAAAACGTTAAGGGAGACCTATCCGACAACGTAACAGCTGAAAACTGTGTCAAAATATCTATCCTAGTTATAAAGATATTGCAATTTTTGTCTGAACGGGGCTTCCTTAGGTGGATTTTGGTGAAATGCTAAAAAGGAATGTTTTAAATTTTTCGCGGTTCTATGCGAGCCAGCCGCACGTTTGAGGTGTCGGAAGACACGTCTCGGCGCGGGCGAGCTAGCTAGACCGTTTTCAGAATTTTGAAAAGAGCAAAAATGTGCACGGTGGTCAAAAAACCACTTTTTTCAGGAAAAAATCGAGTTTTCAGCGACCGATCGGATTTTCAGTTCGCGCAAAGCGCCCGAAAACCGAGGTTAGACAGGTGGAAACTCGATTCCGCAAATAGAAAAGAAATTACTTAAGGGGTATACTAGATAAAGGTTGGTAAGTATTAAAATTTTCACAAAAATTGCCTAAGTACTAGGACTGAAAATTAATTTCAGGGTAGGTCAATAAAAATTAGTCAAAACGTTAAGGGAGACCTATCCGACAACGTAACAGCTGAAAACTGTGTCAAAATATCTATCCTAGTTATAAAGATATTGCAATTTTTGTCTGAACGGGGCTTCCTTAGGTGGATTTTGGTGAAATGCTAAAAAGGAATGTTTTAAATTTTTCGCGGTTCTATGCGAGCCAGCCGCACGTTTGAGGTGTCGGAAGACACGTCTCGGCGCGGGCGAGCTAGCTAGACCGTTTTCAGAATTTTGAAAAGAGCAAAAATGTGCACGGTGGTCAAAAAACCACTTTTTTCAGGAAAAATCGAGTTTTCAGCGACCGATCGGATTTTCAGTTCGCGCAAAGCGCCCGAAAACCGAGGTTAGACAGGTGGAAACTCGATTCCGCAAATAGAACAGAAATTACTTAAGGGGTATACTAGATAAAGGTTGGTAAGTATTAAAATTTTCACAAAAATTGCCTAAGTACTAGGACTGAAAATTAATTTCAGGGTAGGTCAATAAAAATTAGTCAAAACGTTAAGGGAGACCTATCCGACAACGTAACAGCTGAAAACTGTGTCAAAATATCTATCCTAGTTATAAAGATATTGCAATTTTTGTCTGAACGGGGCTTCCTTAGGTGGATTTTGGTGAAATGCTAAAAAGGAATGTTTTAAATTTTTCGCGGTTCTATGCGAGCCAGCCGCACGTTTGAGGTGTCGGAAGACACGTCTCGGCGCGGGCGAGCTAGCTAGACCGTTTTCAGAATTTTGAAAAGAGCAAAAATGTGCACGGTGGTCAAAAAACCACTTTTTTCAGGAAAAAATCGAGTTTTCAGCGACCGATCGGATTTTCAGTTCGCGCAAAGCGCCCGAAAACCGAGGTTAGACAGGTGGAAACTCGATTCCGCAAATAGAACAGAAATTACTTAAGGGGTATACTAGATAAAGGTTGGTAAGTATTAAAATTTTCACAAAAATTGCCTAAGTACTAGGACTGAAAATTAATTTCAGGGTAGGTCAATAAAAATTAGTCAAAACGTTAAGGGAGACCTATCCGACAACGTAACAGCTGAAAACTGTGTCAAAATATCTATCCTAGTTATAAAGATATTGCAATTTTTGTCTGAACGGGGCTTCCTTAGGTGGATTTTGGTGAAATGCTAAAAAGGAATGTTTTAAATTTTTCGCGGTTCTATGCGAGCCAGCCGCACGTTTGAGGTGTCGGAAGACACGTCTCGGCGCGGGCGAGCTAGCTAGACCGTTTTCAGAATTTTGAAAAGAGCAAAAATGTGCACGGTGGTCAAAAAACCACTTTTTTCAGGAAAAATCGAGTTTTCAGCGACCGATCGGATTTTCAGTTCGCGCAAAGCGCCCGAAAACCGAGGTTAGACAGGTGGAAACTCGATTCCGCAAATAGAACAGAAATTACTTAAGGGGTATACTAGATAAAGGTTGGTAAGTATTAAAATTTTCACAAAAATTGCCTAAGTACTAGGACTGAAAATTAATTTCAGGGTAGGTCAATAAAAATTAGTCAAAACGTTAAGGGAGACCTATCCGACAACGTAACAGCTGAAAACTGTGTCAAAATATCTATCCTAGTTATAAAGATATTGCAATTTTTGTCTGAACGGGGCTTCCTTAGGTGGATTTTGGTGAAATGCTAAAAAGGAATGTTTTAAATTTTTCGCGGTTCTATGCGAGCCAGCCGCACGTTTGAGGTGTCGGAAGACACGTCTCGGCGCGGGCGAGCTAGCTAGACCGTTTTCAGAATTTTGAAAAGAGCAAAAATGTGCACGGTGGTCAAAAAACCACTTTTTTCAGGAAAAAATCGAGTTTTCAGCGACCGATCGGATTTTCAGTTCGCGCAAAGCGCCCGAAAACCGAGGTTAGACAGGTGGAAACTCGATTCCGCAAATAGAACAGAAATTACTTAAGGGGTATACTAGATAAAGGTTGGTAAGTATTAAAATTTTCACAAAAATTGCCTAAGTACTAGGACTGAAAATTAATTTCAGGGTAGGTCAATAAAAATTAGTCAAAACGTTAAGGGAGACCTATCCGACAACGTAACAGCTGAAAACTGTGTCAAAATATCTATCCTAGTTATAAAGATATTGCAATTTTTGTCTGAACGGGGCTTCCTTAGGTGGATTTTGGTGAAATGCTAAAAAGGAATGTTTTAAATTTTTCGCGGTTCTATGCAAGCCAGCCGCACGTTTGAGGTGTCGGAAGACACGTCTCGGCGCGGGCGAGCTAGCTAGACCGTTTTCAGAATTTTGAAAAGAGCAAAAATGTGCACGGTGGTCAAAAAACCACTTTTTTCAGGAAAAAATCGAGTTTTCAGCGACCGATCGGATTTTCAGTTCGCGCAAAGCGCCCGAAAACCGAGGTTAGACAGGTGGAAACTCGATTCCGCAAATAGAACAGAAATTACTTAAGGGGTATACTAGATAAAGGTTGGTAGGTATTAAAATTTTCACAAAAATTGCCTAAGTACTAGGACTGAAAATTAATTTCAGGGTAGGTCAATAAATATTAGTCAAAACGTTAAGGGAGACCTATCCGACAACGTAACAGCTGAAAACTGTGTCAAAATATCTATCCTAGTTATAAAGATATTGCAATTTTTGTCTGAACGGGGCTTCCTTAGGTGGATTTTGGTGAAATGCTAAAAAGGAATGTTTTAAATTTTTCGCGGTTCTATGCGAGCCAGCCGCACGTTTGAGGTGTCGGAAGACACGTCTCGGCGCGGGCGAGCTAGCTAGACCGTTTTCAGAATTTCGAAAAGAGCAAAAATGTGCACGGTGGTCAAAAAACCACTTTTTTCAGGAAAAAATCGAGTTTTCAGCGACCGATCGGATTTTCAGTTCGCGCAAAGCGCCCGAAAACCGAGGTTAGACAGGTGGAAACTCGATTCCGCAAATAGAACAGAAATTACTTAAGGGGTATACTAGATAAAGGTTGGTAAGTATTAAAATTTTCACAAAAATTGCCTAAGTACTAGGACTGAAAATTAATTTCAGGGTAGGTCAATAAAAATTAGTCAAAACGTTAAGGGAGACCTATCCGACAACGTAACAGCTGAAAACTGTGTCAAAATATCTATCCTAGTTATAAAGATATTGCAATTTTTGTCTGAACGGGGCTTCCTTAGGTGGATTTTGGTGAAATGCTAAAAAGGAATGTTTTAAATTTTTCGCGGTTCTATGCGAGCCAGCCGCACGTTTGAGGTGTCGGAAGACACGTCTCGGCGCGGGCGAGCTAGCTAGACCGTTTTCAGAATTTTGAAAAGAGCAAAAATGTGCACGGTGGTCAAAAAACCACTTTTTTCAGGAAAAATCGAGTTTTCAGCGACCGATCGGATTTTCAGTTCGCGCAAAGCGCCCGAAAACCGAGGTTAGACAGGTGGAAACTCGATTCCGCAAATAGAACAGAAATTACTTAAGGGGTATACTAGATAAAGGTTGGTAAGTATTAAAATTTTCACAAAAATTGCCTAAGTACTAGGACTGAAAATTAATTTCAGGGTAGGTCAATAAAAATTAGTCAAAACGTTAAGGGAGACCTATCCGACAACGTAACAGCTGAAAACTGTGTCAAAATATCTATCCTAGTTATAAAGATATTGCAATTTTTGTCTGAACGGGGCTTCCTTAGGTGGATTTTGGTGAAATGCTAAAAAGGAATGTTTTAAATTTTTCGCGGTTCTATGCGAGCCAGCCGCACGTTTGAGGTGTCGGAAGACACGTCTCGGCGCGGGCGAGCTAGCTAGACCGTTTTCAGAATTTTGAAAAGAGCAAAAATGTGCACGGTGGTCAAAAAACCACTTTTTTCAGGAAAAAATCGAGTTTTCAGCGACCGATCGGATTTTCAGTTCGCGCAAAGCGCCCGAAAACCGAGGTTAGACAGGTGGAAACTCGATTCCGCAAATAGAACAGAAATTACTTAAGGGGTATACTAGATAAAGGTTGGTAAGTATTAAAATTTTCACAAAAATTGCCTAAGTACTAGGACTGAAAATTAATTTCAGGGTAGGTCAATAAAAATTAGTCAAAACGTTAAGGGAGACCTATCCGACAACGTAACAGCTGAAAACTGTGTCAAAATATCTATCCTAGTTATAAAGATATTGCAATTTTTGTCTGAACGGGGCTTCCTTAGGTGGATTTTGGTGAAATGCTAAAAAGGAATGTTTTAAATTTTTCGCGGTTCTATGCAAGCCAGCCGCACGTTTGAGGTGTCGGAAGACACGTCTCGGCGCGGGCGAGCTAGCTAGACCGTTTTCAGAATTTTGAAAAGAGCAAAAATGTGCACGGTGGTCAAAAAACCACTTTTTTCAGGAAAAAATCGAGTTTTCAGCGACCGATCGGATTTTCAGTTCGCGCAAAGCGCCCGAAAACCGAGGTTAGACAGGTGGAAACTCGATTCCGCAAATAGAACAGAAATTACTTAAGGGGTATACTAGATAAAGGTTGGTAAGTATTAAAATTTTCACAAAAATTGCCTAAGTACTAGGACTGAAAATTAATTTCAGGGTAGGTCAATAAATATTAGTCAAAACGTTAAGGGAGACCTATCCGACAACGTAACAGCTGAAAACTGTGTCAAAATATCTATCCTAGTTATAAAGATATTGCAATTTTTGTCTGAACGGGGCTTCCTTAGGTGGATTTTGGTGAAATGCTAAAAAGGAATGTTTTAAATTTTTCGCGGTTCTATGCGAGCCAGCCGCACGTTTGAGGTGTCGGAAGACACGTCTCGGCGCGGGCGAGCTAGCTAGACCGTTTTCAGAATTTCGAAAAGAGCAAAAATGTGCACGGTGGTCAAAAAACCACTTTTTTCAGGAAAAAATCGAGTTTTCAGCGACCGATCGGATTTTCAGTTCGCGCAAAGCGCCCGAAAACCGAGGTTAGACAGGTGGAAACTCGATTCCGCAAATAGAACAGAAATTACTTAAGGGGTATACTAGATAAAGGTTGGTAAGTATTAAAATTTTCACAAAAATTGCCTAAGTACTAGGACTGAAAATTAATTTCAGGGTAGGTCAATAAAAATTAGTCAAAACGTTAAGGGAGACCTATCCGACAACGTAACAGCTGAAAACTGTGTCAAAATATCTATCCTAGTTATAAAGATATTGCAATTTTTGTCTGAACGGGGCTTCCTTAGGTGGATTTAGGTGAAATGCTAAAAAGGAATGTTTTAAATTTTTCGCGGTTCTATGCAAGCCAGCCGCACGTTTGAGGTGTCGGAAGACACGTCTCGGCGCGGGCGAGCTAGCTAGACCATTTTCAGAATTTTGAAAAGAGCAAAAATGTGCACGGTGGTCAAAAAACCACTTTTTTCAGGAAAAAATCGAGTTTTCAGCGACCGATCGGATTTTCAGTTCGCGCAAAGCGCCCGAAAACCGAGGTTAGACAGGTGGAAACTCGATTCCGCAAATAGAACAGAAATTACTTAAGGGGTATACTAGATAAAGGTTGGTAAGTATTAAAATTTTCACAAAAATTGCCTAAGTACTAGGACTGAAAATTAATTTCAGGGTAGGTCAATAAAAATTAGTCAAAACGTTAAGGGAGACCTATCCGACAACGTAACAGCTGAAAACTGTGTCAAAATATCTATCCTAGTTATAAAGATATTGCAATTTTTGTCTGAACGGGGCTTCCTTAGGTGGATTTTGGTGAAATGCTAAAAAGGAATGTTTTAAATTTTTCGCGGTTCTATGCGAGCCAGCCGCACGTTTGAGGTGTCGGAAGACACGTCTCGGCGCGGGCGAGCTAGCTAGACCGTTTTCAGAATTTTGAAAAGAGCAAAAATGTGCACGGTGGTCAAAAAACCACTTTTTTCAGGAAAAAATCGAGTTTTCAGCGACCGATCGGATTTTCAGTTCGCGCAAAGCGCCCGAAAACCGAGGTTAGACAGGTGGAAACTCGATTCCGCAAATAGAACAGAAATTACTTAAGGGGTATACTAGATAAAGGTTGGTAAGTATTAAAATTTTCACAAAAATTGCCTAAGTACTAGGACTGAAAATTAATTTCAGGGTAGGTCAATAAAAATTAGTCAAAACGTTAAGGGAGACCTATCCGACAACGTAACAGCTGAAAACTGTGTCAAAATATCTATCCTAGTTATAAAGATATTGCAATTTTTGTCTGAACGGGGCTTCCTTAGGTGGATTTTGGTGAAATGCTAAAAAGGAATGTTTTAAATTTTTCGCGGTTCTATGCGAGCCAGCCGCACGTTTGAGGTGTCGGAAGACACGTCTCGGCGCGGGCGAGCTAGCTAGACCGTTTTCAGAATTTTGAAAAGAGCAAAAATGTGCACGGTGGTCAAAAAACCACTTTTTTCAGGAAAAAATCGAGTTTTCAGCGACCGATCGGATTTTCAGTTCGCGCAAAGCGCCCGAAAACCGAGGTTAGACAGGTGGAAACTCGATTCCGCAAATAGAACAGAAATTACTTAAGGGGTATACTAGATAAAGGTTGGTAAGTATTAAAATTTTCACAAAAATTGCCTAAGTACTAGGACTGAAAATTAATTTCAGGGTAGGTCAATAAAAATTAGTCAAAACGTTAAGGGAGACCTATCCGACAACGTAACAGCTGAAAACTGTGTCAAAATATCTATCCTAGTTATAAAGATATTGCAATTTTTGTCTGAACGGGGCTTCCTTAGGTGGATTTTGGTGAAATGCTAAAAAGGAATGTTTTAAATTTTTCGCGGTTCTATGCGAGCCAGCCGCACGTTTGAGGTGTCGGAAGACACGTCTCGGCGCGGGCGAGCTAGCTAGACCGTTTTCAGAATTTTGAAAAGAGCAAAAATGTGCACGGTGGTCAAAAAACCACTTTTTTCAGGAAAAAATCGAGTTTTCAGCGACCGATCGGATTTTCAGTTCGCGCAAAGCGCCCGAAAACCGAGGTTAGACAGGTGGAAACTCGATTCCGCAAATAGAACAGAAATTCCTTAAGGGGTATACTAGATAAAGGTTGGTAAGTATTAAAATTTTCACAAAAATTGCCTAAGTACTAGGACTGAAAATTAATTTCAGGGTAGGTCAATAAAAATTAGTCAAAACGTTAAGGGAGACCTATCCGACAACGTAACAGCTGAAAACTGTGTCAAAATATCTATCCTAGTTATAAAGATATTGCAATTTTTGTCTGAACGGGGCTTCCTTAGGTGGATTTTGGTGAAATGCTAAAAAGGAATGTTTTAAATTTTTCGCGGTTCTATGCGAGCCAGCCGCACGTTTGAGGTGTCGGAAGACACGTCTCGGCGCGGGCGAGCTAGCTAGACCGTTTTCAGAATTTTGAAAAGAGCAAAAATGTGCACGGTGGTCAAAAAACCACTTTTTTCAGGAAAAATCGAGTTTTCAGCGACCGATCGGATTTTCAGTTCGCGCAAAGCGCCCGAAAACCGAGGTTAGACAGGTGGAAACTCGATTCCGCAAATAGAACAGAAATTACTTAAGGGGTATACTAGATAAAGGTTGGTAAGTATTAAAATTTTCACAAAAATTGCCTAAGTACTAGGACTGAAAATTAATTTCAGGGTAGGTCAATAAAAATTAGTCAAAACGTTAAGGGAGACCTATCCGACAACGTAACAGCTGAAAACTGTGTCAAAATATCTATCCTAGTTATAAAGATATTGCAATTTTTGTCTGAACGGGGCTTCCTTAGGTGGATTTTGGTGAAATGCTAAAAAGGAATGTTTTAAATTTTTCGCGGTTCTATGCGAGCCAGCCGCACGTTTGAGGTGTCGGAAGACACGTCTCGGCGCGGGCGAGCTAGCTAGACCGTTTTCAGAATTTTGAAAAGAGCAAAAATGTGCACGGTGGTCAAAAAACCACTTTTTTCAGGAAAAAATCGAGTTTTCAGCGACCGATCGGATTTTCAGTTCGCGCAAAGCGCCCGAAAACCGAGGTTAGACAGGTGGAAACTCGATTCCGCAAATAGAACAGAAATTACTTAAGGGGTATACTAGATAAAGGTTGGTAAGTATTAAAATTTTCACAAAAATTGCCTAAGTACTAGGACTGAAAATTAATTTCAGGGTAGGTCAATAAAAATTAGTCAAAACGTTAAGGGAGACCTATCCGACAACGTAACAGCTGAAAACTGTGTCAAAATATCTATCCTAGTTATAAAGATATTGCAATTTTTGTCTGAACGGGGCTTCCTTAGGTGGATTTTGGTGAAATGCTAAAAAGGAATGTTTTAAATTTTTCGCGGTTCTATGCGAGCCAGCCGCACGTTTGAGGTGTCGGAAGACACGTCTCGGCGCGGGCGAGCTAGCTAGACCGTTTTCAGAATTTTGAAAAGAGCAAAAATGTGCACGGTGGTCAAAAAACCACTTTTTTCAGGAAAAAATCGAGTTTTCAGCGACCGATCGGATTTTCAGTTCGCGCAAAGCGCCCGAAAACCGAGGTTAGACAGGTGGAAACTCGATTCCGCAAATAGAACAGAAATTCCTTAAGGGGTATACTAGATAAAGGTTGGTAAGTATTAAAATTTTCACAAAAATTGCCTAAGTACTAGGACTGAAAATTAATTTCAGGGTAGGTCAATAAAAATTAGTCAAAACGTTAAGGGAGACCTATCCGACAACGTAACAGCTGAAAACTGTGTCAAAATATCTATCCTAGTTATAAAGATATTGCAATTTTTGTCTGAACGGGGCTTCCTTAGGTGGATTTTGGTGAAATGCTAAAAAGGAATGTTTTAAATTTTTCGCGGTTCTATGCGAGCCAGCCGCACGTTTGAGGTGTCGGAAGACACGTCTCGGCGCGGGCGAGCTAGCTAGACCGTTTTCAGAATTTTGAAAAGAGCAAAAATGTGCACGGTGGTCAAAAAACCACTTTTTTCAGGAAAAATCGAGTTTTCAGCGACCGATCGGATTTTCAGTTCGCGCAAAGCGCCCGAAAACCGAGGTTAGACAGGTGGAAACTCGATTCCGCAAATAGAACAGAAATTACTTAAGGGGTATACTAGATAAAGGTTGGTAAGTATTAAAATTTTCACAAAAATTGCCTAAGTACTAGGACTGAAAATTAATTTCAGGGTAGGTCAATAAAAATTAGTCAAAACGTTAAGGGAGACCTATCCGACAACGTAACAGCTGAAAACTGTGTCAAAATATCTATCCTAGTTATAAAGATATTGCAATTTTTGTCTGAACGGGGCTTCCTTAGGTGGATTTTGGTGAAATGCTAAAAAGGAATGTTTTAAATTTTTCGCGGTTCTATGCGAGCCAGCCGCACGTTTGAGGTGTCGGAAGACACGTCTCGGCGCGGGCGAGCTAGCTAGACCGTTTTCAGAATTTTGAAAAGAGCAAAAATGTGCACGGTGGTCAAAAAACCACTTTTTTCAGGAAAAAATCGAGTTTTCAGCGACCGATCGGATTTTCAGTTCGCGCAAAGCGCCCGAAAACCGAGGTTAGACAGGTGGAAACTCGATTCCGCAAATAGAACAGAAATTACTTAAGGGGTATACTAGATAAAGGTTGGTAAGTATTAAAATTTTCACAAAAATTGCCTAAGTACTAGGACTGAAAATTAATTTCAGGGTAGGTCAATAAAAATTAGTCAAAACGTTAAGGGAGACCTATCCGACAACGTAACAGCTGAAAACTGTGTCAAAATATCTATCCTAGTTATAAAGATATTGCAATTTTTGTCTGAACGGGGCTTCCTTAGGTGGATTTTGGTGAAATGCTAAAAAGGAATGTTTTAAATTTTTCGCGGTTCTATGCGAGCCAGCCGCACGTTTGAGGTGTCGGAAGACACGTCTCGGCGCGGGCGAGCTAGCTAGACCGTTTTCAGAATTTTGAAAAGAGCAAAAATGTGCACGGTGGTCAAAAAACCACTTTTTTCAGGAAAAATCGAGTTTTCAGCGACCGATCGGATTTTCAGTTCGCGCAAAGCGCCCGAAAACCGAGGTTAGACAGGTGGAAACTCGATTCCGCAAATAGAACAGAAATTACTTAAGGGGTATACTAGATAAAGGTTGGTAAGTATTAAAATTTTCACAAAAATTGCCTAAGTACTAGGACTGAAAATTAATTTCAGGGTAGGTCAATAAAAATTAGTCAAAACGTTAAGGGAGACCTATCCGACAACGTAACAGCTGAAAACTGTGTCAAAATATCTATCCTAGTTATAAAGATATTGCAATTTTTGTCTGAACGGGGCTTCCTTAGGTGGATTTTGGTGAAATGCTAAAAAGGAATGTTTTAAATTTTTCGCGGTTCTATGCGAGCCAGCCGCACGTTTGAGGTGTCGGAAGACACGTCTCGGCGCGGGCGAGCTAGCTAGACCGTTTTCAGAATTTTGAAAAGAGCAAAAATGTGCACGGTGGTCAAAAAACCACTTTTTTCAGGAAAAATCGAGTTTTCAGCGACCGATCGGATTTTCAGTTCGCGCAAAGCGCCCGAAAACCGAGGTTAGACAGGTGGAAACTCGATTCCGCAAATAGAACAGAAATTACTTAAGGGGTATACTAGATAAAGGTTGGTAAGTATTAAAATTTTCACAAAAATTGCCTAAGTACTAGGACTGAAAATTAATTTCAGGGTAGGTCAATAAAAATTAGTCAAAACGTTAAGGGAGACCTATCCGACAACGTAACAGCTGAAAACTGTGTCAAAATATCTATCCTAGTTATAAAGATATTGCAATTTTTGTCTGAACGGGGCTTCCTTAGGTGGATTTTGGTGAAATGCTAAAAAGGAATGTTTTAAATTTTTCGCGGTTCTATGCGAGCCAGCCGCACGTTTGAGGTGTCGGAAGACACGTCTCGGCGCGGGCGAGCTAGCTAGACCGTTTTCAGAATTTTGAAAAGAGCAAAAATGTGCACGGTGGTCAAAAAACCACTTTTTTCAGGAAAAAATCGAGTTTTCAGCGACCGATCGGATTTTCAGTTCGCGCAAAGCGCCCGAAAACCGAGGTTAGACAGGTGGAAACTCGATTCCGCAAATAGAACAGAAATTACTTAAGGGGTATACTAGATAAAGGTTGGTAAGTATTAAAATTTTCACAAAAATTGCCTAAGTACTAGGACTGAAAATTAATTTCAGGGTAGGTCAATAAAAATTAGTCAAAACGTTAAGGGAGACCTATCCGACAACGTAACAGCTGAAAACTGTGTCAAAATATCTATCCTAGTTATAAAGATATTGCAATTTTTGTCTGAACGGGGCTTCCTTAGGTGGATTTTGGTGAAATGCTAAAAAGGAATGTTTTAAATTTTTCGCGGTTCTATGCGAGCCAGCCGCACGTTTGAGGTGTCGGAAGACACGTCTCGGCGCGGGCGAGCTAGCTAGACCGTTTTCAGAATTTTGAAAAGAGCAAAAATGTGCACGGTGGTCAAAAAACCACTTTTTTCAGGAAAAAATCGAGTTTTCAGCGACCGATCGGATTTTCAGTTCGCGCAAAGCGCCCGAAAACCGAGGTTAGACAGGTGGAAACTCGATTCCGCAAATAGAACAGAAATTACTTAAGGGGTATACTAGATAAAGGTTGGTAAGTATTAAAATTTTCACAAAAATTGCCTAAGTACTAGGACTGAAAATTAATTTCAGGGTAGGTCAATAAAAATTAGTCAAAACGTTAAGGGAGACCTATCCGACAACGTAACAGCTGAAAACTGTGTCAAAATATCTATCCTAGTTATAAAGATATTGTAATTTTTGTCTGAACGGGGCTTCCTTAGGTGGATTTTGGTGAAATGCTAAAAAGGAATGTTTTAAATTTTTCGCGGTTCTATGCGAGCCAGCCGCACGTTTGAGGTGTCGGAAGACACGTCTCGGCGCGGGCGAGCTAGCTAGACCGTTTTCAGAATTTTGAAAAGAGCAAAAATGTGCACGGTGGTCAAAAAACCACTTTTTTCAGGAAAAAATCGAGTTTTCAGCGACCGATCGGATTTTCAGTTCGCGCAAAGCGCCCGAAAACCGAGGTTAGACAGGTGGAAACTCGATTCCGCAAATAGAACAGAAATTACTTAAGGGGTATACTAGATAAAGGTTGGTAAGTATTAAAATTTTCACAAAAATTGCCTAAGTACTAGGACTGAAAATTAATTTCAGGGTAGGTCAATAAAAATTAGTCAAAACGTTAAGGGAGACCTATCCGACAACGTAACAGCTGAAAACTGTGTCAAAATATCTATCCTAGTTATAAAGATATTGCAATTTTTGTCTGAACGGGGCTTCCTTAGGTGGATTTTGGTGAAATGCTAAAAAGGAATGTTTTAAATTTTTCGCGGTTCTATGCGAGCCAGCCGCACGTTTGAGGTGTCGGAAGACACGTCTCGGCGCGGGCGAGCTAGCTAGACCGTTTTCAGAATTTTGAAAAGAGCAAAAATGTGCACGGTGGTCAAAAAACCACTTTTTTCAGGAAAAAATCGAGTTTTCAGCGACCGATCGGATTTTCAGTTCGCGCAAAGCGCCCGAAAACCGAGGTTAGACAGGTGGAAACTCGATTCCGCAAATAGAACAGAAATTACTTAAGGGGTATACTAGATAAAGGTTGGTAAGTATTAAAATTTTCACAAAAATTGCCTAAGTACTAGGACTGAAAATTAATTTCAGGGTAGGTCAATAAAAATTAGTCAAAACGTTAAGGGAGACCTATCCGACAACGTAACAGCTGAAAACTGTGTCAAAATATCTATCCTAGTTATAAAGATATTGCAATTTTTGTCTGAACGGGGCTTCCTTAGGTGGATTTTGGTGAAATGCTAAAAAGGAATGTTTTAAATTTTTCGCGGTTCTATGCGAGCCAGCCGCACGTTTGAGGTGTCGGAAGACACGTCTCGGCGCGGGCGAGCTAGCTAGACCGTTTTCAGAATTTTGAAAAGAGCAAAAATGTGCACGGTGGTCAAAAAACCACTTTTTTCAGGAAAAAATCGAGTTTTCAGCGACCGATCGGATTTTCAGTTCGCGCAAAGCGCCCGAAAACCGAGGTTAGACAGGTGGAAACTCGATTCCGCAAATAGAACAGAAATTACTTAAGGGGTATACTAGATAAAGGTTGGTAAGTATTAAAATTTTCACAAAAATTGCCTAAGTACTAGGACTGAAAATTAATTTCAGGGTAGGTCAATAAAAATTAGTCAAAACGTTAAGGGAGACCTATCCGACAACGTAACAGCTGAAAACTGTGTCAAAATATCTATCCTAGTTATAAAGATATTGCAATTTTTGTCTGAACGGGGCTTCCTTAGGTGGATTTTGGTGAAATGCTAAAAAGGAATGTTTTAAATTTTTCGCGGTTCTATGCGAGCCAGCCGCACGTTTGAGGTGTCGGAAGACACGTCTCGGCGCGGGCGAGCTAGCTAGACCGTTTTCAGAATTTTGAAAAGAGCAAAAATGTGCACGGTGGTCAAAAAACCACTTTTTTCAGGAAAAAATCGAGTTTTCAGCGACCGATCGGATTTTCAGTTCGCGCAAAGCGCCCGAAAACCGAGGTTAGACAGGTGGAAACTCGATTCCGCAAATAGAACAGAAATTACTTAAGGGGTATACTAGATAAAGGTTGGTAAGTATTAAAATTTTCACAAAAATTGCCTAAGTACTAGGACTGAAAATTAATTTCAGGGTAGGTCAATAAAAATTAGTCAAAACGTTAAGGGAGACCTATCCGACAACGTAACAGCTGAAAACTGTGTCAAAATATCTATCCTAGTTATAAAGATATTGCAATTTTTGTCTGAACGGGGCTTCCTTAGGTGGATTTTGGTGAAATGCTAAAAAGGAATGTTTTAAATTTTTCGCGGTTCTATGCGAGCCAGCCGCACGTTTGAGGTGTCGGAAGACACGTCTCGGCGCGGGCGAGCTAGCTAGACCGTTTTCAGAATTTTGAAAAGAGCAAAAATGTGCACGGTGGTCAAAAAACCACTTTTTTTCAGGAAAAAATCGAGTTTTCAGCGACCGATCGGATTTTCAGTTCGCGCAAAGCGCCCGAAAACCGAGGTTAGACAGGTGGAAACTCGATTCCGCAAATAGAACAGAAATTACTTAAGGGGTATACTAGATAAAGGTTGGTAAGTATTAAAATTTTCACAAAAATTGCCTAAGTACTAGGACTGAAAATTAATTTCAGGGTAGGTCAATAAAAATTAGTCAAAACGTTAAGGGAGACCTATCCGACAACGTAACAGCTGAAAACTGTGTCAAAATATCTATCCTAGTTATAAAGATATTGCAATTTTTGTCTGAACGGGGCTTCCTTAGGTGGATTTTGGTGAAATGCTAAAAAGGAATGTTTTAAATTTTTCGCGGTTCTATGCGAGCCAGCCGCACGTTTGAGGTGTCGGAAGACACGTCTCGGCGCGGGCGAGCTAGCTAGACCGTTTTCAGAATTTTGAAAAGAGCAAAAATGTGCACGGTGGTCAAAAAACCACTTTTTTCAGGAAAAAATCGAGTTTTCAGCGACCGATCGGATTTTCAGTTCGCGCAAAGCGCCCGAAAACCGAGGTTAGACAGGTGGAAACTCGATTCCGCAAATAGAACAGAAATTACTTAAGGGGTATACTAGATAAAGGTTGGTAAGTATTAAAATTTTCACAAAAATTGCCTAAGTACTAGGACTGAAAATTAATTTCAGGGTAGGTCAATAAAAATTAGTCAAAACGTTAAGGGAGACCTATCCGACAACGTAACAGCTGAAAACTGTGTCAAAATATCTATCCTAGTTATAAAGATATTGCAATTTTTGTCTGAACGGGGCTTCCTTAGGTGGATTTTGGTGAAATGCTAAAAAGGAATGTTTTAAATTTTTCGCGGTTCTATGCGAGCCAGCCGCACGTTTGAGGTGTCGGAAGACACGTCTCGGCGCGGGCGAGCTAGCTAGACCGTTTTCAGAATTTTGAAAAGAGCAAAAATGTGCACGGTGGTCAAAAAACCACTTTTTTCAGGAAAAAATCGAGTTTTCAGCGACCGATCGGATTTTCAGTTCGCGCAAAGCGCCCGAAAACCGAGGTTAGACAGGTGGAAACTCGATTCCGCAAATAGAACAGAAATTACTTAAGGGGTATACTAGATAAAGGTTGGTAAGTATTAAAATTTTCACAAAAATTGCCTAAGTACTAGGACTGAAAATTAATTTCAGGGTAGGTCAATAAAAATTAGTCAAAACGTTAAGGGAGACCTATCCGACAACGTAACAGCTGAAAACTGTGTCAAAATATCTATCCTAGTTATAAAGATATTGCAATTTTTGTCTGAACGGGGCTTCCTTAGGTGGATTTTGGTGAAATGCTAAAAAGGAATGTTTTAAATTTTTCGCGGTTCTATGCGAGCCAGCCGCACGTTTGAGGTGTCGGAAGACACGTCTCGGCGCGGGCGAGCTAGCTAGACCGTTTTCAGAATTTTGAAAAGAGCAAAAATGTGCACGGTGGTCAAAAAACCACTTTTTTCAGGAAAAAATCGAGTTTTCAGCGACCGATCGGATTTTCAGTTCGCGCAAAGCGCCCGAAAACCGAGGTTAGACAGGTGGAAACTCGATTCCGCAAATAGAACAGAAATTACTTAAGGGGTATACTAGATAAAGGTTGGTAAGTATTAAAATTTTCACAAAAATTGCCTAAGTACTAGGACTGAAAATTAATTTCAGGGTAGGTCAATAAAAATTAGTCAAAACGTTAAGGGAGACCTATCCGACAACGTAACAGCTGAAAACTGTGTCAAAATATCTATCCTAGTTATAAAGATATTGCAATTTTTGTCTGAACGGGGCTTCCTTAGGTGGATTTTGGTGAAATGCTAAAAAGGAATGTTTTAAATTTTTCGCGGTTCTATGCGAGCCAGCCGCACGTTTGAGGTGTCGGAAGACACGTCTCGGCGCGGGCGAGCTAGCTAGACCGTTTTCAGAATTTTGAAAAGAGCAAAAATGTGCACGGTGGTCAAAAAACCACTTTTTTCAGGAAAAAATCGAGTTTTTAGCGACCGATCGGATTTTCAGTTCGCGCAAAGCGCCCGAAAACCGAGGTTAGACAGGTGGAAACTCGATTCCGCAAATAGAACAGAAATTACTTAAGGGGTATACTAGATAAAGGTTGGTAAGTATTAAAATTTTCACAAAAATTGCCTAAGTACTAGGACTGAAAATTAATTTCAGGGTAGGTCAATAAAAATTAGTCAAAACGTTAAGGGAGACCTATCCGACAACGTAACAGCTGAAAACTGTGTCAAAATATCTATCCTAGTTATAAAGATATTGCAATTTTTGTCTGAACGGGGCTTCCTTAGGTGGATTTTGGTGAAATGCTAAAAAGGAATGTTTTAAATTTTTCGCGGTTCTATGCGAGCCAGCCGCACGTTTGAGGTGTCGGAAGACACGTCTCGGCGCGGGCGAGCTAGCTAGACCGTTTTCAGAATTTTGAAAAGAGCAAAAATGTGCACGGTGGTCAAAAAACCACTTTTTTCAGGAAAAAATCGAGTTTTCAGCGACCGATCGGATTTTCAGTTCGCGCAAAGCGCCCGAAAACCGAGGTTAGACAGGTGGAAACTCGATTCCGCAAATAGAACAGAAATTACTTAAGGGGTATACTAGATAAAGGTTGGTAAGTATTAAAATTTTCACAAAAATTGCCTAAGTACTAGGACTGAAAATTAATTTCAGGGTAGGTCAATAAAAATTAGTCAAAACGTTAAGGGAGACCTATCCGACAACGTAACAGCTGAAAACTGTGTCAAAATATCTATCCTAGTTATAAAGATATTGCAATTTTTGTCTGAACGGGGCTTCCTTAGGTGGATTTTGGTGAAATGCTAAAAAGGAATGTTTTAAATTTTTCGCGGTTCTATGCGAGCCAGCCGCACGTTTGAGGTGTCGGAAGACACGTCTCGGCGCGGGCGAGCTAGCTAGACCGTTTTCAGAATTTTGAAAAGAGCAAAAATGTGCACGGTGGTCAAAAAACCACTTTTTTCAGGAAAAAATCGAGTTTTTAGCGACCGATCGGATTTTCAGTTCGCGCAAAGCGCCCGAAAACCGAGGTTAGACAGGTGGAAACTCGATTCCGCAAATAGAACAGAAATTACTTAAGGGGTATACTAGATAAAGGTTGGTAAGTATTAAAATTTTCACAAAAATTGCCTAAGTACTAGGACTGAAAATTAATTTCAGGGTAGGTCAATAAAAATTAGTCAAAACGTTAAGGGAGACCTATCCGACAACGTAACAGCTGAAAACTGTGTCAAAATATCTATCCTAGTTATAAAGATATTGCAATTTTTGTCTGAACGGGGCTTCCTTAGGTGGATTTTGGTGAAATGCTAAAAAGGAATGTTTTAAATTTTTCGCGGTTCTATGCGAGCCAGCCGCACGTTTGAGGTGTCGGAAGACACGTCTCGGCGCGGGCGAGCTAGCTAGACCGTTTTCAGAATTTTGAAAAGAGCAAAAATGTGCACGGTGGTCAAAAAACCACTTTTTTCAGGAAAAAATCGAGTTTTCAGCGACCGATCGGATTTTCAGTTCGCGCAAAGCGCCCGAAAACCGAGGTTAGACAGGTGGAAACTCGATTCCGCAAATAGAACAGAAATTACTTAAGGGGTATACTAGATAAAGGTTGGTAAGTATTAAAATTTTCACAAAAATTGCCTAAGTACTAGGACTGAAAATTAATTTCAGGGTAGGTCAATAAAAATTAGTCAAAACGTTAAGGGAGACCTATCCGACAACGTAACAGCTGAAAACTGTGTCAAAATATCTATCCTAGTTATAAAGATATTGCAATTTTTGTCTGAACGGGGCTTCCTTAGGTGGATTTTGGTGAAATGCTAAAAAGGAATGTTTTAAATTTTTCGCGGTTCTATGCGAGCCAGCCGCACGTTTGAGGTGTCGGAAGACACGTCTCGGCGCGGGCGAGCTAGCTAGACCGTTTTCAGAATTTTGAAAAGAGCAAAAATGTGCACGGTGGTCAAAAAACCACTTTTTTCAGGAAAAAATCGAGTTTTCAGCGACCGATCGGATTTTCAGTTCGCGCAAAGCGCCCGAAAACCGAGGTTAGACAGGTGGAAACTCGATTCCGCAAATAGAACAGAAATTACTTAAGGGGTATACTAGATAAAGGTTGGTAAGTATTAAAATTTTCACAAAAATTGCCTAAGTACTAGGACTGAAAATTAATTTCAGGGTAGGTCAATAAAAATTAGTCAAAACGTTAAGGGAGACCTATCCGACAACGTAACAGCTGAAAACTGTGTCAAAATATCTATCCTAGTTATAAAGATATTGCAATTTTTGTCTGAACGGGGCTTCCTTAGGTGGATTTTGGTGAAATGCTAAAAAGGAATGTTTTAAATTTTTCGCGGTTCTATGCGAGCCAGCCGCACGTTTGAGGTGTCGGAAGACACGTCTCGGCGCGGGCGAGCTAGCTAGACCGTTTTCAGAATTTTGAAAAGAGCAAAAATGTGCACGGTGGTCAAAAAACCACTTTTTTCAGGAAAAAATCGAGTTTTCAGCGACCGATCGGATTTTCAGTTCGCGCAAAGCGCCCGAAAACCGAGGTTAGACAGGTGGAAACTCGATTCCGCAAATAGAACAGAAATTACTTAAGGGGTATACTAGATAAAGGTTGGTAAGTATTAAAATTTTCACAAAAATTGCCTAAGTACTAGGACTGAAAATTAATTTCAGGGTAGGTCAATAAAAATTAGTCAAAACGTTAAGGGAGACCTATCCGACAACGTAACAGCTGAAAACTGTGTCAAAATATCTATCCTAGTTATAAAGATATTGCAATTTTTGTCTGAACGGGGCTTCCTTAGGTGGATTTTGGTGAAATGCTAAAAAGGAATGTTTTAAATTTTTCGCGGTTCTATGCGAGCCAGCCGCACGTTTGAGGTGTCGGAAGACACGTCTCGGCGCGGGCGAGCTAGCTAGACCGTTTTCAGAATTTTGAAAAGAGCAAAAATGTGCACGGTGGTCAAAAAACCACTTTTTTCAGGAAAAAATCGAGTTTTCAGCGACCGATCGGATTTTCAGTTCGCGCAAAGCGCCCGAAAACCGAGGTTAGACAGGTGGAAACTCGATTCCGCAAATAGAACAGAAATTACTTAAGGGGTATACTAGATAAAGGTTGGTAAGTATTAAAATTTTCACAAAAATTGCCTAAGTACTAGGACTGAAAATTAATTTCAGGGTAGGTCAATAAAAATTAGTCAAAACGTTAAGGGAGACCTATCCGACAACGTAACAGCTGAAAACTGTGTCAAAATATCTATCCTAGTTATAAAGATATTGCAATTTTTGTCTGAACGGGGCTTCCTTAGGTGGATTTTGGTGAAATGCTAAAAAGGAATGTTTTAAATTTTTCGCGGTTCTATGCGAGCCAGCCGCACGTTTGAGGTGTCGGAAGACACGTCTCGGCGCGGGCGAGCTAGCTAGACCGTTTTCAGAATTTTGAAAAGAGCAAAAATGTGCACGGTGGTCAAAAAACCACTTTTTTCAGGAAAAATCGAGTTTTCAGCGACCGATCGGATTTTCAGTTCGCGCAAAGCGCCCGAAAACCGAGGTTAGACAGGTGGAAACTCGATTCCGCAAATAGAACAGAAATTACTTAAGGGGTATACTAGATAAAGGTTGGTAAGTATTAAAATTTTCACAAAAATTGCCTAAGTACTAGGACTGAAAATTAATTTCAGGGTAGGTCAATAAAAATTAGTCAAAACGTTAAGGGAGACCTATCCGACAACGTAACAGCTGAAAACTGTGTCAAAATATCTATCCTAGTTATAAAGATATTGCAATTTTTGTCTGAACGGGGCTTCCTTAGGTGGATTTTGGTGAAATGCTAAAAAGGAATGTTTTAAATTTTTCGCGGTTCTATGCGAGCCAGCCGCACGTTTGAGGTGTCGGAAGACACGTCTCGGCGCGGGCGAGCTAGCTAGACCGTTTTCAGAATTTTGAAAAGAGCAAAAATGTGCACGGTGGTCAAAAAACCACTTTTTTCAGGAAAAAATCGAGTTTTCAGCGACCGATCGGATTTTCAGTTCGCGCAAAGCGCCCGAAAACCGAGGTTAGACAGGTGGAAACTCGATTCCGCAAATAGAACAGAAATTACTTAAGGGGTATACTAGATAAAGGTTGGTAAGTATTAAAATTTTCACAAAAATTGCCTAAGTACTAGGACTGAAAATTAATTTCAGGGTAGGTCAATAAAAATTAGTCAAAACGTTAAGGGAGACCTATCCGACAACGTAACAGCTGAAAACTGTGTCAAAATATCTATCCTAGTTATAAAGATATTGCAATTTTTGTCTGAACGGGGCTTCCTTAGGTGGATTTTGGTGAAATGCTAAAAAGGAATGTTTTAAATTTTTCGCGGTTCTATGCGAGCCAGCCGCACGTTTGAGGTGTCGGAAGACACGTCTCGGCGCGGGCGAGCTAGCTAGACCGTTTTCAGAATTTTGAAAAGAGCAAAAATGTGCACGGTGGTCAAAAAACCACTTTTTTCAGGAAAAAATCGAGTTTTCAGCGACCGATCGGATTTTCAGTTCGCGCAAAGCGCCCGAAAACCGAGGTTAGACAGGTGGAAACTCGATTCCGCAAATAGAACAGAAATTACTTAAGGGGTATACTAGATAAAGGTTGGTAAGTATTAAAATTTTCACAAAAATTGCCTAAGTACTAGGACTGAAAATTAATTTCAGGGTAGGTCAATAAAAATTAGTCAAAACGTTAAGGGAGACCTATCCGACAACGTAACAGCTGAAAACTGTGTCAAAATATCTATCCTAGTTATAAAGATATTGCAATTTTTGTCTGAACGGGGCTTCCTTAGGTGGATTTTGGTGAAATGCTAAAAAGGAATGTTTTAAATTTTTCGCGGTTCTATGCGAGCCAGCCGCACGTTTGAGGTGTCGGAAGACACGTCTCGGCGCGGGCGAGCTAGCTAGACCGTTTTCAGAATTTTGAAAAGAGCAAAAATGTGCACGGTGGTCAAAAAACCACTTTTTTCAGGAAAAAATCGAGTTTTCAGCGACCGATCGGATTTTCAGTTCGCGCAAAGCGCCCGAAAACCGAGGTTAGACAGGTGGAAACTCGATTCCGCAAATAGAACAGAAATTCCTTAAGGGGTATACTAGATAAAGGTTGGTAAGTATTAAAATTTTCACAAAAATTGCCTAAGTACTAGGACTGAAAATTAATTTCAGGGTAGGTCAATAAAAATTAGTCAAAACGTTAAGGGAGACCTATCCGACAACGTAACAGCTGAAAACTGTGTCAAAATATCTATCCTAGTTATAAAGATATTGCAATTTTTGTCTGAACGGGGCTTCCTTAGGTGGATTTTGGTGAAATGCTAAAAAGGAATGTTTTAAATTTTTCGCGGTTCTATGCGAGCCAGCCGCACGTTTGAGGTGTCGGAAGACACGTCTCGGCGCGGGCGAGCTAGCTAGACCGTTTTCAGAATTTTGAAAAGAGCAAAAATGTGCACGGTGGTCAAAAAACCACTTTTTTCAGGAAAAATCGAGTTTTCAGCGACCGATCGGATTTTCAGTTCGCGCAAAGCGCCCGAAAACCGAGGTTAGACAGGTGGAAACTCGATTCCGCAAATAGAACAGAAATTACTTAAGGGGTATACTAGATAAAGGTTGGTAAGTATTAAAATTTTCACAAAAATTGCCTAAGTACTAGGACTGAAAATTAATTTCAGGGTAGGTCAATAAAAATTAGTCAAAACGTTAAGGGAGACCTATCCGACAACGTAACAGCTGAAAACTGTGTCAAAATATCTATCCTAGTTATAAAGATATTGCAATTTTTGTCTGAACGGGGCTTCCTTAGGTGGATTTTGGTGAAATGCTAAAAAGGAATGTTTTAAATTTTTCGCGGTTCTATGCGAGCCAGCCGCACGTTTGAGGTGTCGGAAGACACGTCTCGGCGCGGGCGAGCTAGCTAGACCGTTTTCAGAATTTTGAAAAGAGCAAAAATGTGCACGGTGGTCAAAAAACCACTTTTTTCAGGAAAAATCGAGTTTTCAGCGACCGATCGGATTTTCAGTTCGCGCAAAGCGCCCGAAAACCGAGGTTAGACAGGTGGAAACTCGATTCCGCAAATAGAACAGAAATTACTTAAGGGGTATACTAGATAAAGGTTGGTAAGTATTAAAATTTTCACAAAAATTGCCTAAGTACTAGGACTGAAAATTAATTTCAGGGTAGGTCAATAAAAATTAGTCAAAACGTTAAGGGAGACCTATCCGACAACGTAACAGCTGAAAACTGTGTCAAAATATCTATCCTAGTTATAAAGATATTGCAATTTTTGTCTGAACGGGGCTTCCTTAGGTGGATTTTGGTGAAATGCTAAAAAGGAATGTTTTAAATTTTTCGCGGTTCTATGCGAGACAGCCGCACGTTTGAGGTGTCGGAAGACACGTCTCGGCGCGGGCGAGCTAGCTAGACCGTTTTCAGAATTTTGAAAAGAGCAAAAATGTGCACGGTGGTCAAAAAACCACTTTTTTCAGGAAAAAATCGAGTTTTCAGCGACCGATCGGATTTTCAGTTCGCGCAAAGCGCCCGAAAACCGAGGTTAGACAGGTGGAAACTCGATTCCGCAAATAGAACAGAAATTACTTAAGGGGTATACTAGATAAAGGTTGGTAAGTATTAAAATTTTCACAAAAATTGCCTAAGTACTAGGACTGAAAATTTATTTCAGGGTAGGTCAATAAAAATTAGTCAAAACGTTAAGGGAGACCTATCCGACAACGTAACAGCTGAAAACTGTGTCAAAATATCTATCCTAGTTATAAAGATATTGCAATTTTTGTCTGAACGGGGCTTCCTTAGGTGGATTTTGGTGAAATGCTAAAAAGGAATGTTTTAAATTTTTCGCGGTTCTATGCGAGCCAGCCGCACGTTTGAGGTGTCGGAAGACACGTCTCGGCGCGGGCGAGCTAGCTAGACCGTTTTCAGAATTTTGAAAAGAGCAAAAATGTGCACGGTGGTCAAAAAACCACTTTTTTCAGGAAAAAATCGAGTTTTCAGCGACCGATCGGATTTTCAGTTCGCGCAAAGCGCCCGAAAACCGAGGTTAGACAGGTGGAAACTCGATTCCGCAAATAGAACAGAAATTACTTAAGGGGTATACTAGATAAAGGTTGGTAAGTATTAAAATTTTCACAAAAATTGCCTAAGTACTAGGACTGAAAATTAATTTCAGGGTAGGTCAATAAAAATTAGTCAAAACGTTAAGGGAGACCTATCCGACAACGTAACAGCTGAAAACTGTGTCAAAATATCTATCCTAGTTATAAAGATATTGCAATTTTTGTCTGAACGGGGCTTCCTTGGGTGGATTTTGGTGAAATGCTAAAAAGGAATGTTTTAAATTTTTCGCGGTTCTATGCGAGCCAGCCGCACGTTTGAGGTGTCGGAAGACACGTCTCGGCGCGGGCGAGCTAGCTAGACCGTTTTCAGAATTTTGAAAAGAGCAAAAATGTGCACGGTGGTCAAAAAACCACTTTTTTCAGGAAAAAATCGAGTTTTCAGCGACCGATCGGATTTTCAGTTCGCGCAAAGCGCCCGAAAACCGAGGTTAGACAGGTGGAAACTCGATTCCGCAAATAGAACAGAAATTACTTAAGGGGTATACTAGATAAAGGTTGGTAAGTATTAAAATTTTCACAAAAATTGCCTAAGTACTAGGACTGAAAATTAATTTCAGGGTAGGTCAATAAAAATTAGTCAAAACGTTAAGGGAGACCTATCCGACAACGTAACAGCTGAAAACTGTGTCAAAATATCTATCCTAGTTATAAAGATATTGCAATTTTTGTCTGAACGGGGCTTCCTTAGGTGGATTTTGGTGAAATGCTAAAAAGGAATGTTTTAAATTTTTCGCGGTTCTATGCGAGCCAGCCGCACGTTTGAGGTGTCGGAAGACACGTCTCGGCGCGGGCGAGCTAGCTAGACCGTTTTCAGAATTTTGAAAAGAGCAAAAATGTGCACGGTGGTCAAAAAACCACTTTTTTCAGGAAAAATCGAGTTTTCAGCGACCGATCGGATTTTCAGTTCGCGCAAAGCGCCCGAAAACCGAGGTTAGACAGGTGGAAACTCGATTCCGCAAATAGAACAGAAATTACTTAAGGGGTATACTAGATAAAGGTTGGTAAGTATTAAAATTTTCACAAAAATTGCCTAAGTACTAGGACTGAAAATTAATTTCAGGGTAGGTCAATAAAAATTAGTCAAAACGTTAAGGGAGACCTATCCGACAACGTAACAGCTGAAAACTGTGTCAAAATATCTATCCTAGTTATAAAGATATTGCAATTTTTGTCTGAACGGGGCTTCCTTAGGTGGATTTTGGTGAAATGCTAAAAAGGAATGTTTTAAATTTTTCGCGGTTCTATGCGAGCCAGCCGCACGTTTGAGGTGTCGGAAGACACGTCTCGGCGCGGGCGAGCTAGCTAGACCGTTTTCAGAATTTTGAAAAGAGCAAAAATGTGCACGGTGGTCAAAAAACCACTTTTTTCAGGAAAAAATCGAGTTTTCAGCGACCGATCGGATTTTCAGTTCGCGCAAAGCGCCCGAAAACCGAGGTTAGACAGGTGGAAACTCGATTCCGCAAATAGAACAGAAATTACTTAAGGGGTATACTAGATAAAGGTTGGTAAGTATTAAAATTTTCACAAAAATTGCCTAAGTACTAGGACTGAAAATTAATTTCAGGGTAGGTCAATAAAAATTAGTCAAAACGTTAAGGGAGACCTATCCGACAACGTAACAGCTGAAAACTGTGTCAAAATATCTATCCTAGTTATAAAGATATTGCAATTTTTGTCTGAACGGGGCTTCCTTAGGTGGATTTTGGTGAAATGCTAAAAAGGAATGTTTTAAATTTTTCGCGGTTCTATGCGAGCCAGCCGCACGTTTGAGGTGTCGGAAGACACGTCTCGGCGCGGGCGAGCTAGCTAGACCGTTTTCAGAATTTTGAAAAGAGCAAAAATGTGCACGGTGGTCAAAAAACCACTTTTTTCAGGAAAAAATCGAGTTTTCAGCGACCGATCGGATTTTCAGTTCGCGCAAAGCGCCCGAAAACCGAGGTTAGACAGGTGGAAACTCGATTCCGCAAATAGAACAGAAATTACTTAAGGGGTATACTAGATAAAGGTTGGTAAGTATTAAAATTTTCACAAAAATTGCCTAAGTACTAGGACTGAAAATTAATTTCAGGGTAGGTCAATAAAAATTAGTCAAAACGTTAAGGGAGACCTATCCGACAACGTAACAGCTGAAAACTGTGTCAAAATATCTATCCTAGTTATAAAGATATTGCAATTTTTGTCTGAACGGGGCTTCCTTAGGTGGATTTTGGTGAAATGCTAAAAAGGAATGTTTTAAATTTTTCGCGGTTCTATGCGAGCCAGCCGCACGTTTGAGGTGTCGGAAGACACGTCTCGGCGCGGGCGAGCTAGCTAGACCGTTTTCAGAATTTTGAAAAGAGCAAAAATGTGCACGGTGGTCAAAAAACCACTTTTTTCAGGAAAAATCGAGTTTTCAGCGACCGATCGGATTTTCAGTTCGCGCAAAGCGCCCGAAAACCGAGGTTAGACAGGTGGAAACTCGATTCCGCAAATAGAACAGAAATTACTTAAGGGGTATACTAGATAAAGGTTGGTAAGTATTAAAATTTTCACAAAAATTGCCTAAGTACTAGGACTGAAAATTAATTTCAGGGTAGGTCAATAAAAATTAGTCAAAACGTTAAGGGAGACCTATCCGACAACGTAACAGCTGAAAACTGTGTCAAAATATCTATCCTAGTTATAAAGATATTGCAATTTTTGTCTGAACGGGGCTTCCTTAGGTGGATTTTGGTGAAATGCTAAAAAGGAATGTTTTAAATTTTTCGCGGTTCTATGCGAGCCAGCCGCACGTTTGAGGTGTCGGAAGACACGTCTCGGCGCGGGCGAGCTAGCTAGACCGTTTTCAGAATTTTGAAAAGAGCAAAAATGTGCACGGTGGTCAAAAAACCACTTTTTTCAGGAAAAAATCGAGTTTTCAGCGACCGATCGGATTTTCAGTTCGCGCAAAGCGCCCGAAAACCGAGGTTAGACAGGTGGAAACTCGATTCCGCAAATAGAACAGAAATTACTTAAGGGGTATACTAGATAAAGGTTGGTAAGTATTAAAATTTTCACAAAAATTGCCTAAGTACTAGGACTGAAAATTAATTTCAGGGTAGGTCAATAAAAATTAGTCAAAACGTTAAGGGAGACCTATCCGACAACGTAACAGCTGAAAACTGTGTCAA
The DNA here is from genome assembly GCA_950371165.1 of Lacanobia oleracea. Classification (NCBI taxonomy): domain Eukaryota; kingdom Metazoa; phylum Arthropoda; class Insecta; order Lepidoptera; family Noctuidae; genus Lacanobia; species Lacanobia oleracea. Next base: position 19,412,394 of record OX493413.1, read on the forward strand.
AATATCTATCCTAGTTATAAAGATATTGCAATTTTTGTCTGAACGGGGCTTCCTTAGGTGGATTTTGGTGAAATGCTAAAAAGGAATGTTTTAAATTTTTCGCGGTTCTATGCGAGCCAGCCGCACGTTTGAGGTGTCGGAAGACACGTCTCGGCGCGGGCGAGCTAGCTAGACCGTTTTCAGAATTTTGAAAAGAGCAAAAATGTGCACGGTGGTCAAAAAACCACTTTTTTCAGGAAAAAATCGAGTTTTCAGCGACCGATCGGATTTTCAGTTCGCGCAAAGCGCCCGAAAACCGAGGTTAGACAGGTGGAAACTCGATTCCGCAAATAGAACAGAAATTACTTAAGGGGTATACTAGATAAAGGTTGGTAAGTATTAAAATTTTCACAAAAATTGCCTAAGTACTAGGACTGAAAATTAATTTCAGGGTAGGTCAATAAAAATTAGTCAAAACGTTAAGGGAGACCTATCCGACAACGTAACAGCTGAAAACTGTGTCAAAATATCTATCCTAGTTATAAAGATATTGCAATTTTTGTCTGAACGGGGCTTCCTTAGGTGGATTTTGGTGAAATGCTAAAAAGGAATGTTTTAAATTTTTCGCGGTTCTATGCGAGACAGCCGCACGTTTGAAGTGTCGGAAGACACGTCTCGGCGCGGGCGAGCTAGCTAGACCGTTTTCAGAATTTTGAAAAGAGCAAAAATGTGCACGGTGGTCAAAAAACCACTTTTTTTCAGGAAAAAATCGAGTTTTCAGCGACCGATCGGATTTTCAGTTCGCGCAAAGCGCCCGAAAACCGAGGTTAGACAGGTGGAAACTCGATTCCGCAAATAGAACAGAAATTACTTAAGGGGTATACTAGATAAAGGTTGGTAAGTATTAAAATTTTCACAAAAATTGCCTAAGTACTAGGACTGAAAATTTATTTCAGGGTAGGTCAATAAAAATTAGTCAAAACGTTAAGGGAGACCTATCCGACAACGTAACAGCTGAAAACTGTGTCAAAATATCTATCCTAGTTATAAAGATATTGCAATTTTTGTCTGAACGGGGCTTCCTTAGGTGGATTTTGGTGAAATGCTAAAAAGGAATGTTTTAAATTTTTCGCGGTTCTATGCGAGCCAGCCGCACGTTTGAGGTGTCGGAAGACACGTCTCGGCGCGGGCGAGCTAGCTAGACCGTTTTCAGAATTTTGAAAAGAGCAAAAATGTGCACGGTGGTCAAAAAACCACTTTTTTCAGGAAAAAATCGAGTTTTCAGCGACCGATCGGATTTTCAGTTCGCGCAAAGCGCCCGAAAACCGAGGTTAGACAGGTGGAAACTCGATTCCGCAAATAGAACAGAAATTACTTAAGGGGTATACTAGATAAAGGTTGGTAAGTATTAAAATTTTCACAAAAATTGCCTAAGTACTAGGACTGAAAATTAATTTCAGGGTAGGTCAATAAAAATTAGTCAAAACGTTAAGGGAGACCTATCCGACAACGTAACAGCTGAAAACTGTGTCAAAATATCTATCCTAGTTATAAAGATATTGCAATTTTTGTCTGAACGGGGCTTCCTTGGGTGGATTTTGGTGAAATGCTAAAAAGGAATGTTTTAAATTTTTCGCGGTTCTATGCGAGCCAGCCGCACGTTTGAGGTGTCGGAAGACACGTCTCGGCGCGGGCGAGCTAGCTAGACCGTTTTCAGAATTTTGAAAAGAGCAAAAATGTGCACGGTGGTCAAAAAACCACTTTTTTCAGGAAAAAATCGAGTTTTCAGCGACCGATCGGATTTTCAGTTCGCGCAAAGCGCCCGAAAACCGAGGTTAGACAGGTGGAAACTCGATTCCGCAAATAGAACAGAAATTACTTAAGGGGTATACTAGATAAAGGTTGGTAAGTATTAAAATTTTCACAAAAATTGCCTAAGTACTAGGACTGAAAATTAATTTCAGGGTAGGTCAATAAAAATTAGTCAAAACGTTAAGGGAGACCTATCCGACAACGTAACAGCTGAAAACTGTGTCAAAATATCTATCCTAGTTATAAAGATATTGCAATTTTTGTCTGAACGGGGCTTCCTTAGGTGGATTTTGGTGAAATGCTAAAAAGGAATGTTTTAAATTTTTCGCGGTTCTATGCGAGCCAGCCGCACGTTTGAGGTGTCGGAAGACACGTCTCGGCGCGGGCGAGCTAGCTAGACCGTTTTCAGAATTTTGAAAAGAGCAAAAATGTGCACGGTGGTCAAAAAACCACTTTTTTCAGGAAAAAATCGAGTTTTCAGCGACCGATCGGATTTTCAGTTCGCGCAAAGCGCCCGAAAACCGAGGTTAGACAGGTGGAAACTCGATTCCGCAAATAGAACAGAAATTACTTAAGGGGTATACTAGATAAAGGTTGGTAAGTATTAAAATTTTCACAAAAATTGCCTAAGTACTAGGACTGAAAATTAATTTCAGGGTAGGTCAATAAAAATTAGTCAAAACGTTAAGGGAGACCTATCCGACAACGTAACAGCTGAAAACTGTGTCAAAATATCTATCCTAGTTATAAAGATATTGCAATTTTTGTCTGAACGGGGCTTCCTTAGGTGGATTTTGGTGAAATGCTAAAAAGGAATGTTTTAAATTTTTCGCGGTTCTATGCGAGCCAGCCGCACGTTTGAGGTGTCGGAAGACACGTCTCGGCGCGGGCGAGCTAGCTAGACCGTTTTCAGAATTTTGAAAAAAGCAAAAATGTGCACGGTGGTCAAAAAACCACTTTTTTCAGGAAAAATCGAGTTTTCAGCGACCGATCGGATTTTCAGTTCGCGCAAAGCGCCCGAAAACCGAGGTTAGACAGGTGGAAACTCGATTCCGCAAATAGAACAGAAATTACTTAAGGGGTATACTAGATAAAGGTTGGTAAGTATTAAAATTTTCACAAAAATTGCCTAAGTACTAGGACTGAAAATTAATTTCAGGGTAGGTCAATAAAAATTAGTCAAAACGTTAAGGGAGACCTATCCGACAACGTAACAGCTGAAAACTGTGTCAAAATATCTATCCTAGTTATAAAGATATTGCAATTTTTGTCTGAACGGGGCTTCCTTAGGTGGATTTTGGTGAAATGCTAAAAAGGAATGTTTTAAATTTTTCGCGGTTCTATGCGAGCCAGCCGCACGTTTGAGGTGTCGGAAGACACGTCTCGGCGCGGGCGAGCTAGCTAGACCGTTTTCAGAATTTTGAAAAGAGCAAAAATGTGCACGGTGGTCAAAAAACCACTTTTTTCAGGAAAAAATCGAGTTTTCAGCGACCGATCGGATTTTCAGTTCGCGCAAAGCGCCCGAAAACCGAGGTTAGACAGGTGGAAACTCGATTCCGCAAATAGAACAGAAATTACTTAAGGGGTATACTAGATAAAGGTTGGTAAGTATTAAAATTTTCACAAAAATTGCCTAAGTACTAGGACTGAAAATTAATTTCAGGGTAGGTCAATAAAAATTAGTCAAAACGTTAAGGGAGACCTATCCGACAACGTAACAGCTGAAAACTGTGTCAAAATATCTATCCTAGTTATAAAGATATTGCAATTTTTGTCTGAACGGGGCTTCCTTAGGTGGATTTTGGTGAAATGCTAAAAAGGAATGTTTTAAATTTTTCGCGGTTCTATGCGAGCCAGCCGCACGTTTGAGGTGTCGGAAGACACGTCTCGGCGCGGGCGAGCTAGCTAGACCGTTTTCAGAATTTTGAAAAGAGCAAAAATGTGCACGGTGGTCAAAAAACCACTTTTTTCAGGAAAAAATCGAGTTTTCAGCGACCGATCGGATTTTCAGTTCGCGCAAAGCGCCCGAAAACCGAGGTTAGACAGGTGGAAACTCGATTCCGCAAATAGAACAGAAATTACTTAAGGGGTATACTAGATAAAGGTTGGTAAGTATTAAAATTTTCACAAAAATTGCCTAAGTACTAGGACTGAAAATTAATTTCAGGGTAGGTCAATAAAAATTAGTCAAAACGTTAAGGGAGACCTATCCGACAACGTAACAGCTGAAAACTGTGTCAAAATATCTATCCTAGTTATAAAGATATTGCAATTTTTGTCTGAACGGGGCTTCCTTAGGTGGATTTTGGTGAAATGCTAAAAAGGAATGTTTTAAATTTTTCGCGGTTCTATGCGAGCCAGCCGCACGTTTGAGGTGTCGGAAGACACGTCTCGGCGCGGGCGAGCTAGCTAGACCGTTTTCAGAATTTTGAAAAGAGCAAAAATGTGCACGGTGGTCAAAAAACCACTTTTTTCAGGAAAAAATCGAGTTTTCAGCGACCGATCGGATTTTCAGTTCGCGCAAAGCGCCCGAAAACCGAGGTTAGACAGGTGGAAACTCGATTCCGCAAATAGAACAGAAATTACTTAAGGGGTATACTAGATAAAGGTTGGTAAGTATTAAAATTTTCACAAAAATTGCCTAAGTACTAGGACTGAAAATTAATTTCAGGGTAGGTCAATAAAAATTAGTCAAAACGTTAAGGGAGACCTATCCGACAACGTAACAGCTGAAAACTGTGTCAAAATATCTATCCTAGTTATAAAGATATTGCAATTTTTGTCTGAACGGGGCTTCCTTAGGTGGATTTTGGTGAAATGCTAAAAAGGAATGTTTTAAATTTTTCGCGGTTCTATGCGAGCCAGCCGCACGTTTGAGGTGTCGGAAGACACGTCTCGGCGCGGGCGAGCTAGCTAGACCGTTTTCAGAATTTTGAAAAGAGCAAAAATGTGCACGGTGGTCAAAAAACCACTTTTTTCAGGAAAAAATCGAGTTTTCAGCGACCGATCGGATTTTCAGTTCGCGCAAAGCGCCCGAAAACCGAGGTTAGACAGGTGGAAACTCGATTCCGCAAATAGAACAGAAATTACTTAAGGGGTATACTAGATAAAGGTTGGTAAGTATTAAAATTTTCACAAAAATTGCCTAAGTACTAGGACTGAAAATTAATTTCAGGGTAGGTCAATAAAAATTAGTCAAAACGTTAAGGGAGACCTATCCGACAACGTAACAGCTGAAAACTGTGTCAAAATATCTATCCTAGTTATAAAGATATTGCAATTTTTGTCTGAACGGGGCTTCCTTAGGTGGATTTTGGTGAAATGCTAAAAAGGAATGTTTTAAATTTTTCGCGGTTCTATGCGAGCCAGCCGCACGTTTGAGGTGTCGGAAGACACGTCTCGGCGCGGGCGAGCTAGCTAGACCGTTTTCAGAATTTTGAAAAGAGCAAAAATGTGCACGGTGGTCAAAAAACCACTTTTTTCAGGAAAAAATCGAGTTTTCAGCGACCGATCGGATTTTCAGTTCGCGCAAAGCGCCCGAAAACCGAGGTTAGACAGGTGGAAACTCGATTCCGCAAATAGAACAGAAATTACTTAAGGGGTATACTAGATAAAGGTTGGTAAGTATTAAAATTTTCACAAAAATTGCCTAAGTACTAGGACTGAAAATTAATTTCAGGGTAGGTCAATAAAAATTAGTCAAAACGTTAAGGGAGACCTATCCGACAACGTAACAGCTGAAAACTGTGTCAAAATATCTATCCTAGTTATAAAGATATTGCAATTTTTGTCTGAACGGGGCTTCCTTAGGTGGATTTTGGTGAAATGCTAAAAAGGAATGTTTTAAATTTTTCGCGGTTCTATGCGAGCCAGCCGCACGTTTGAGGTGTCGGAAGACACGTCTCGGCGCGGGCGAGCTAGCTAGACCGTTTTCAGAATTTTGAAAAGAGCAAAAATGTGCACGGTGGTCAAAAAACCACTTTTTTCAGGAAAAAATCGAGTTTTCAGCGACCGATCGGATTTTCAGTTCGCGCAAAGCGCCCGAAAACCGAGGTTAGACAGGTGGAAACTCGATTCCGCAAATAGAACAGAAATTACTTAAGGGGTATACTAGATAAAGGTTGGTAAGTATTAAAATTTTCACAAAAATTGCCTAAGTACTAGGACTGAAAATTAATTTCAGGGTAGGTCAATAAAAATTAGTCAAAACGTTAAGGGAGACCTATCCGACAACGTAACAGCTGAAAACTGTGTCAAAATATCTATCCTAGTTATAAAGATATTGCAATTTTTGTCTGAACGGGGCTTCCTTAGGTGGATTTTGGTGAAATGCTAAAAAGGAATGTTTTAAATTTTTCGCGGTTCTATGCGAGCCAGCCGCACGTTTGAGGTGTCGGAAGACACGTCTCGGCGCGGGCGAGCTAGCTAGACCGTTTTCAGAATTTTGAAAAGAGCAAAAATGTGCACGGTGGTCAAAAAACCACTTTTTTCAGGAAAAAATCGAGTTTTCAGCGACCGATCGGATTTTCAGTTCGCGCAAAGCGCCCGAAAACCGAGGTTAGACAGGTGGAAACTCGATTCCGCAAATAGAACAGAAATTACTTAAGGGGTATACTAGATAAAGGTTGGTAAGTATTAAAATTTTCACAAAAATTGCCTAAGTACTAGGACTGAAAATTAATTTCAGGGTAGGTCAATAAAAATTAGTCAAAACGTTAAGGGAGACCTATCCGACAACGTAACAGCTGAAAACTGTGTCAAAATATCTATCCTAGTTATAAAGATATTGCAATTTTTGTCTGAACGGGGCTTCCTTAGGTGGATTTTGGTGAAATGCTAAAAAGGAATGTTTTAAATTTTTCGCGGTTCTATGCGAGCCAGCCGCACGTTTGAGGTGTCGGAAGACACGTCTCGGCGCGGGCGAGCTAGCTAGACCGTTTTCAGAATTTTGAAAAGAGCAAAAATGTGCACGGTGGTCAAAAAACCACTTTTTTCAGGAAAAAATCGAGTTTTCAGCGACCGATCGGATTTTCAGTTCGCGCAAAGCGCCCGAAAACCGAGGTTAGACAGGTGGAAACTCGATTCCGCAAATAGAACAGAAATTACTTAAGGGGTATACTAGATAAAGGTTGGTAAGTATTAAAATTTTCACAAAAATTGCCTAAGTACTAGGACTGAAAATTAATTTCAGGGTAGGTCAATAAAAATTAGTCAAAACGTTAAGGGAGACCTATCCGACAACGTAACAGCTGAAAACTGTGTCAAAATATCTATCCTAGTTATAAAGATATTGCAATTTTTGTCTGAACGGGGCTTCCTTAGGTGGATTTTGGTGAAATGCTAAAAAGGAATGTTTTAAATTTTTCGCGGTTCTATGCGAGCCAGCCGCACGTTTGAGGTGTCGGAAGACACGTCTCGGCGCGGGCGAGCTAGCTAGACCGTTTTCAGAATTTTGAAAAGAGCAAAAATGTGCACGGTGGTCAAAAAACCACTTTTTTCAGGAAAAAATCGAGTTTTCAGCGACCGATCGGATTTTCAGTTCGCGCAAAGCGCCCGAAAACCGAGGTTAGACAGGTGGAAACTCGATTCCGCAAATAGAACAGAAATTACTTAAGGGGTATACTAGATAAAGGTTGGTAAGTATTAAAATTTTCACAAAAATTGCCTAAGTACTAGGACTGAAAATTAATTTCAGGGTAGGTCAATAAAAATTAGTCAAAACGTTAAGGGAGACCTATCCGACAACGTAACAGCTGAAAACTGTGTCAAAATATCTATCCTAGTTATAAAGATATTGCAATTTTTGTCTGAACGGGGCTTCCTTAGGTGGATTTTGGTGAAATGCTAAAAAGGAATGTTTTAAATTTTTCGCGGTTCTATGCGAGCCAGCCGCACGTTTGAGGTGTCGGAAGACACGTCTCGGCGCGGGCGAGCTAGCTAGACCGTTTTCAGAATTTTGAAAAGAGCAAAAATGTGCACGGTGGTCAAAAAACCACTTTTTTCAGGAAAAAATCGAGTTTTCAGCGACCGATCGGATTTTCAGTTCGCGCAAAGCGCCCGAAAACCGAGGTTAGACAGGTGGAAACTCGATTCCGCAAATAGAACAGAAATTACTTAAGGGGTATACTAGATAAAGGTTGGTAAGTATTAAAATTTTCACAAAAATTGCCTAAGTACTAGGACTGAAAATTAATTTCAGGGTAGGTCAATAAAAATTAGTCAAAACGTTAAGGGAGACCTATCCGACAACGTAACAGCTGAAAACTGTGTCAAAATATCTATCCTAGTTATAAAGATATTGCAATTTTTGTCTGAACGGGGCTTCCTTAGGTGGATTTTGGTGAAATGCTAAAAAGGAATGTTTTAAATTTTTCGCGGTTCTATGCGAGCCAGCCGCACGTTTGAGGTGTCGGAAGACACGTCTCGGCGCGGGCGAGCTAGCTAGACCGTTTTCAGAATTTTGAAAAGAGCAAAAATGTGCACGGTGGTCAAAAAACCACTTTTTTCAGGAAAAAATCGAGTTTTCAGCGACCGATCGGATTTTCAGTTCGCGCAAAGCGCCCGAAAACCGAGGTTAGACAGGTGGAAACTCGATTCCGCAAATAGAACAGAAATTACTTAAGGGGTATACTAGATAAAGGTTGGTAAGTATTAAAATTTTCACAAAAATTGCCTAAGTACTAGGACTGAAAATTAATTTCAGGGTAGGTCAATAAAAATTAGTCAAAACGTTAAGGGAGACCTATCCGACAACGTAACAGCTGAAAACTGTGTCAAAATATCTATCCTAGTTATAAAGATATTGCAATTTTTGTCTGAACGGGGCTTCCTTAGGTGGATTTTGGTGAAATGCTAAAAAGGAATGTTTTAAATTTTTCGCGGTTCTATGCGAGCCAGCCGCACGTTTGAGGTGTCGGAAGACACGTCTCGGCGCGGGCGAGCTAGCTAGACCGTTTTCAGAATTTTGAAAAGAGCAAAAATGTGCACGGTGGTCAAAAAACCACTTTTTTCAGGAAAAAATCGAGTTTTCAGCGACCGATCGGATTTTCAGTTCGCGCAAAGCGCCCGAAAACCGAGGTTAGACAGGTGGAAACTCGATTCCGCAAATAGAACAGAAATTACTTAAGGGGTATACTAGATAAAGGTTGGTAAGTATTAAAATTTTCACAAAAATTGCCTAAGTACTAGGACTGAAAATTAATTTCAGGGTAGGTCAATAAAAATTAGTCAAAACGTTAAGGGAGACCTATCCGACAACGTAACAGCTGAAAACTGTGTCAAAATATCTATCCTAGTTATAAAGATATTGCAATTTTTGTCTGAACGGGGCTTCCTTAGGTGGATTTTGGTGAAATGCTAAAAAGGAATGTTTTAAATTTTTCGCGGTTCTATGCGAGCCAGCCGCACGTTTGAGGTGTCGGAAGACACGTCTCGGCGCGGGCGAGCTAGCTAGACCGTTTTCAGAATTTTGAAAAGAGCAAAAATGTGCACGGTGGTCAAAAAACCACTTTTTTCAGGAAAAAATCGAGTTTTCAGCGACCGATCGGATTTTCAGTTCGCGCAAAGCGCCCGAAAACCGAGGTTAGACAGGTGGAAACTCGATTCCGCAAATAGAACAGAAATTACTTAAGGGGTATACTAGATAAAGGTTGGTAAGTATTAAAATTTTCACAAAAATTGCCTAAGTACTAGGACTGAAAATTAATTTCAGGGTAGGTCAATAAAAATTAGTCAAAACGTTAAGGGAGACCTATCCGACAACGTAACAGCTGAAAACTGTGTCAAAATATCTATCCTAGTTATAAAGATATTGCAATTTTTGTCTGAACGGGGCTTCCTTAGGTGGATTTTGGTGAAATGCTAAAAAGGAATGTTTTAAATTTTTCGCGGTTCTATGCGAGCCAGCCGCACGTTTGAGGTGTCGGAAGACACGTCTCGGCGCGGGCGAGCTAGCTAGACCGTTTTCAGAATTTTGAAAAGAGCAAAAATGTGCACGGTGGTCAAAAAACCACTTTTTTCAGGAAAAAATCGAGTTTTCAGCGACCGATCGGATTTTCAGTTCGCGCAAAGCGCCCGAAAACCGAGGTTAGACAGGTGGAAACTCGATTCCGCAAATAGAACAGAAATTACTTAAGGGGTATACTAGATAAAGGTTGGTAAGTATTAAAATTTTCACAAAAATTGCCTAAGTACTAGGACTGAAAATTAATTTCAGGGTAGGTCAATAAAAATTAGTCAAAACGTTAAGGGAGACCTATCCGACAACGTAACAGCTGAAAACTGTGTCAAAATATCTATCCTAGTTATAAAGATATTGCAATTTTTGTCTGAACGGGGCTTCCTTAGGTGGATTTTGGTGAAATGCTAAAAAGGAATGTTTTAAATTTTTCGCGGTTCTATGCGAGCCAGCCGCACGTTTGAGGTGTCGGAAGACACGTCTCGGCGCGGGCGAGCTAGCTAGACCGTTTTCAGAATTTTGAAAAGAGCAAAAATGTGCACGGTGGTCAAAAAACCACTTTTTTCAGGAAAAAATCGAGTTTTCAGCGACCGATCGGATTTTCAGTTCGCGCAAAGCGCCCGAAAACCGAGGTTAGACAGGTGGAAACTCGATTCCGCAAATAGAACAGAAATTACTTAAGGGGTATACTAGATAAAGGTTGGTAAGTATTAAAATTTTCACAAAAATTGCCTAAGTACTAGGACTGAAAATTAATTTCAGGGTAGGTCAATAAAAATTAGTCAAAACGTTAAGGGAGACCTATCCGACAACGTAACAGCTGAAAACTGTGTCAAAATATCTATCCTAGTTATAAAGATATTGCAATTTTTGTCTGAACGGGGCTTCCTTAGGTGGATTTTGGTGAAATGCTAAAAAGGAATGTTTTAAATTTTTCGCGGTTCTATGCGAGCCAGCCGCACGTTTGAGGTGTCGGAAGACACGTCTCGGCGCGGGCGAGCTAGCTAGACCGTTTTCAGAATTTTGAAAAGAGCAAAAATGTGCACGGTGGTCAAAAAACCACTTTTTTCAGGAAAAAATCGAGTTTTCAGCGACCGATCGGATTTTCAGTTCGCGCAAAGCGCCCGAAAACCGAGGTTAGACAGGTGGAAACTCGATTCCGCAAATAGAACAGAAATTACTTAAGGGGTATACTAGATAAAGGTTGGTAAGTATTAAAATTTTCACAAAAATTGCCTAAGTACTAGGACTGAAAATTAATTTCAGGGTAGGTCAATAAAAATTAGTCAAAACGTTAAGGGAGACCTATCCGACAACGTAACAGCTGAAAACTGTGTCAAAATATCTATCCTAGTTATAAAGATATTGCAATTTTTGTCTGAACGGGGCTTCCTTAGGTGGATTTTGGTGAAATGCTAAAAAGGAATGTTTTAAATTTTTCGCGGTTCTATGCGAGCCAGCCGCACGTTTGAGGTGTCGGAAGACACGTCTCGGCGCGGGCGAGCTAGCTAGACCGTTTTCAGAATTTTGAAAAGAGCAAAAATGTGCACGGTGGTCAAAAAACCACTTTTTTCAGGAAAAAATCGAGTTTTCAGCGACCGATCGGATTTTCAGTTCGCGCAAAGCGCCCGAAAACCGAGGTTAGACAGGTGGAAACTCGATTCCGCAAATAGAACAGAAATTACTTAAGGGGTATACTAGATAAAGGTTGGTAAGTATTAAAATTTTCACAAAAATTGCCTAAGTACTAGGACTGAAAATTAATTTCAGGGTAGGTCAATAAAAATTAGTCAAAACGTTAAGGGAGACCTATCCGACAACGTAACAGCTGAAAACTGTGTCAAAATATCTATCCTAGTTATAAAGATATTGCAATTTTTGTCTGAACGGGGCTTCCTTAGGTGGATTTTGGTGAAATGCTAAAAAGGAATGTTTTAAATTTTTCGCGGTTCTATGCGAGCCAGCCGCACGTTTGAGGTGTCGGAAGACACGTCTCGGCGCGGGCGAGCTAGCTAGACCGTTTTCAGAATTTTGAAAAGAGCAAAAATGTGCACGGTGGTCAAAAAACCACTTTTTTCAGGAAAAAATCGAGTTTTCAGCGACCGATCGGATTTTCAGTTCGCGCAAAGCGCCCGAAAACCGAGGTTAGACAGGTGGAAACTCGATTCCGCAAATAGAACAGAAATTACTTAAGGGGTATACTAGATAAAGGTTGGTAAGTATTAAAATTTTCACAAAAATTGCCTAAGTACTAGGACTGAAAATTAATTTCAGGGTAGGTCAATAAAAATTAGTCAAAACGTTAAGGGAGACCTATCCGACAACGTAACAGCTGAAAACTGTGTCAAAATATCTATCCTAGTTATAAAGATATTGCAATTTTTGTCTGAACGGGGCTTCCTTAGGTGGATTTTGGTGAAATGCTAAAAAGGAATGTTTTAAATTTTTCGCGGTTCTATGCGAGCCAGCCGCACGTTTGAGGTGTCGGAAGACACGTCTCGGCGCGGGCGAGCTAGCTAGACCGTTTTCAGAATTTTGAAAAGAGCAAAAATGTGCACGGTGGTCAAAAAACCACTTTTTTCAGGAAAAAATCGAGTTTTCAGCGACCGATCGGATTTTCAGTTCGCGCAAAGCGCCCGAAAACCGAGGTTAGACAGGTGGAAACTCGATTCCGCAAATAGAACAGAAATTACTTAAGGGGTATACTAGATAAAGGTTGGTAAGTATTAAAATTTTCACAAAAATTGCCTAAGTACTAGGACTGAAAATTAATTTCAGGGTAGGTCAATAAAAATTAGTCAAAACGTTAAGGGAGACCTATCCGACAACGTAACAGCTGAAAACTGTGTCAAAATATCTATCCTAGTTATAAAGATATTGCAATTTTTGTCTGAACGGGGCTTCCTTAGGTGGATTTTGGTGAAATGCTAAAAAGGAATGTTTTAAATTTTTCGCGGTTCTATGCGAGCCAGCCGCACGTTTGAGGTGTCGGAAGACACGTCTCGGCGCGGGCGAGCTAGCTAGACCGTTTTCAGAATTTTGAAAAGAGCAAAAATGTGCACGGTGGTCAAAAAACCACTTTTTTCAGGAAAAAATCGAGTTTTCAGCGACCGATCGGATTTTCAGTTCGCGCAAAGCGCCCGAAAACCGAGGTTAGACAGGTGGAAACTCGATTCCGCAAATAGAACAGAAATTACTTAAGGGGTATACTAGATAAAGGTTGGTAAGTATTAAAATTTTCACAAAAATTGCCTAAGTACTAGGACTGAAAATTAATTTCAGGGTAGGTCAATAAAAATTAGTCAAAACGTTAAGGGAGACCTATCCGACAACGTAACAGCTGAAAACTGTGTCAAAATATCTATCCTAGTTATAAAGATATTGCAATTTTTGTCTGAACGGGGCTTCCTTAGGTGGATTTTGGTGAAATGCTAAAAAGGAATGTTTTAAATTTTTCGCGGTTCTATGCGAGCCAGCCGCACGTTTGAGGTGTCGGAAGACACGTCTCGGCGCGGGCGAGCTAGCTAGACCGTTTTCAGAATTTTGAAAAGAGCAAAAATGTGCACGGTGGTCAAAAAACCACTTTTTTCAGGAAAAAATCGAGTTTTCAGCGACCGATCGGATTTTCAGTTCGCGCAAAGCGCCCGAAAACCGAGGTTAGACAGGTGGAAACTCGATTCCGCAAATAGAACAGAAATTACTTAAGGGGTATACTAGATAAAGGTTGGTAAGTATTAAAATTTTCACAAAAATTGCCTAAGTACTAGGACTGAAAATTAATTTCAGGGTAGGTCAATAAAAATTAGTCAAAACGTTAAGGGAGACCTATCCGACAACGTAACAGCTGAAAACTGTGTCAAAATATCTATCCTAGTTATAAAGATATTGCAATTTTTGTCTGAACGGGGCTTCCTTAGGTGGATTTTGGTGAAATGCTAAAAAGGAATGTTTTAAATTTTTCGCGGTTCTATGCGAGCCAGCCGCACGTTTGAGGTGTCGGAAGACACGTCTCGGCGCGGGCGAGCTAGCTAGACCGTTTTCAGAATTTTGAAAAGAGCAAAAATGTGCACGGTGGTCAAAAAACCACTTTTTTCAGGAAAAAATCGAGTTTTCAGCGACCGATCGGATTTTCAGTTCGCGCAAAGCGCCCGAAAACCGAGGTTAGACAGGTGGAAACTCGATTCCGCAAATAGAACAGAAATTACTTAAGGGGTATACTAGATAAAGGTTGGTAAGTATTAAAATTTTCACAAAAATTGCCTAAGTACTAGGACTGAAAATTAATTTCAGGGTAGGTCAATAAAAATTAGTCAAAACGTTAAGGGAGACCTATCCGACAACGTAACAGCTGAAAACTGTGTCAAAATATCTATCCTAGTTATAAAGATATTGCAATTTTTGTCTGAACGGGGCTTCCTTAGGTGGATTTTGGTGAAATGCTAAAAAGGAATGTTTTAAATTTTTCGCGGTTCTATGCGAGCCAGCCGCACGTTTGAGGTGTCGGAAGACACGTCTCGGCGCGGGCGAGCTAGCTAGACCGTTTTCAGAATTTTGAAAAGAGCAAAAATGTGCACGGTGGTCAAAAAACCACTTTTTTCAGGAAAAAATCGAGTTTTCAGCGACCGATCGGATTTTCAGTTCGCGCAAAGCGCCCGAAAACCGAGGTTAGACAGGTGGAAACTCGATTCCGCAAATAGAACAGAAATTACTTAAGGGGTATACTAGATAAAGGTTGGTAAGTATTAAAATTTTCACAAAAATTGCCTAAGTACTAGGACTGAAAATTAATTTCAGGGTAGGTCAATAAAAATTAGTCAAAACGTTAAGGGAGACCTATCCGACAACGTAACAGCTGAAAACTGTGTCAAAATATCTATCCTAGTTATAAAGATATTGCAATTTTTGTCTGAACGGGGCTTCCTTAGGTGGATTTTGGTGAAATGCTAAAAAGGAATGTTTTAAATTTTTCGCGGTTCTATGCGAGCCAGCCGCACGTTTGAGGTGTCGGAAGACACGTCTCGGCGCGGGCGAGCTAGCTAGACCGTTTTCAGAATTTTGAAAAGAGCAAAAATGTGCACGGTGGTCAAAAAACCACTTTTTTCAGGAAAAATCGAGTTTTCAGCGACCGATCGGATTTTCAGTTCGCGCAAAGCGCCCGAAAACCGAGGTTAGACAGGTGGAAACTCGATTCCGCAAATAGAACAGAAATTACTTAAGGGGTATACTAGATAAAGGTTGGTAAGTATTAAAATTTTCACAAAAATTGCCTAAGTACTAGGACTGAAAATTAATTTCAGGGTAGGTCAATAAAAATTAGTCAAAACGTTAAGGGAGACCTATCCGACAACGTAACAGCTGAAAACTGTGTCAAAATATCTATCCTAGTTATAAAGATATTGCAATTTTTGTCTGAACGGGGCTTCCTTAGGTGGATTTTGGTGAAATGCTAAAAAGGAATGTTTTAAATTTTTCGCGGTTCTATGCGAGCCAGCCGCACGTTTGAGGTGTCGGAAGACACGTCTCGGCGCGGGCGAGCTAGCTAGACCGTTTTCAGAATTTTGAAAAGAGCAAAAATGTGCACGGTGGTCAAAAAACCACTTTTTTCAGGAAAAAATCGAGTTTTCAGCGACCGATCGGATTTTCAGTTCGCGCAAAGCGCCCGAAAACCGAGGTTAGACAGGTGGAAACTCGATTCCGCAAATAGAACAGAAATTACTTAAGGGGTATACTAGATAAAGGTTGGTAAGTATTAAAATTTTCACAAAAATTGCCTAAGTACTAGGACTGAAAATTAATTTCAGGGTAGGTCAATAAAAATTAGTCAAAACGTTAAGGGAGACCTATCCGACAACGTAACAGCTGAAAACTGTGTCAAAATATCTATCCTAGTTATAAAGATATTGCAATTTTTGTCTGAACGGGGCTTCCTTAGGTGGATTTTGGTGAAATGCTAAAAAGGAATGTTTTAAATTTTTCGCGGTTCTATGCGAGCCAGCCGCACGTTTGAGGTGTCGGAAGACACGTCTCGGCGCGGGCGAGCTAGCTAGACCGTTTTCAGAATTTTGAAAAGAGCAAAAATGTGCACGGT
Source organism: Lacanobia oleracea (assembly GCA_950371165.1). NCBI lineage: Eukaryota > Metazoa > Arthropoda > Insecta > Lepidoptera > Noctuidae > Lacanobia > Lacanobia oleracea. The sequence goes on from OX493413.1 coordinate 19,428,230, forward strand.
GGTCAAAAAACCACTTTTTTCAGGAAAAATCGAGTTTTCAGCGACCGATCGGATTTTCAGTTCGCGCAAAGCGCCCGAAAACCGAGGTTAGACAGGTGGAAACTCGATTCCGCAAATAGAACAGAAATTACTTAAGGGGTATACTAGATAAAGGTTGGTAAGTATTAAAATTTTCACAAAAATTGCCTAAGTACTAGGACTGAAAATTAATTTCAGGGTAGGTCAATAAAAATTAGTCAAAACGTTAAGGGAGACCTATCCGACAACGTAACAGCTGAAAACTGTGTCAAAATATCTATCCTAGTTATAAAGATATTGCAATTTTTGTCTGAACGGGGCTTCCTTAGGTGGATTTTGGTGAAATGCTAAAAAGGAATGTTTTAAATTTTTCGCGGTTCTATGCGAGCCAGCCGCACGTTTGAGGTGTCGGAAGACACGTCTTGGCGCGGGCGAGCTAGCTAGACCGTTTTCAGAATTTTGAAAAGAGCAAAAATGTGCACGGTGGTCAAAAAACCACTTTTTTCAGGAAAAAATCGAGTTTTCAGCGACCGATCGGATTTTCAGTTCGCGCAAAGCGCCCGAAAACCGAGGTTAGACAGGTGGAAACTCGATTCCGCAAATAGAACAGAAATTACTTAAGGGGTATACTAGATAAAGGTTGGTAAGTATTAAAATTTTCACAAAAATTGCCTAAGTACTAGGACTGAAAATTAATTTCAGGGTAGGTCAATAAAAATTAGTCAAAACGTTAAGGGAGACCTATCCGACAACGTAACAGCTGAAAACTGTGTCAAAATATCTATCCTAGTTATAAAGATATTGCAATTTTTGTCTGAACGGGGCTTCCTTAGGTGGATTTTGGTGAAATGCTAAAAAGGAATGTTTTAAATTTTTCGCGGTTCTATGCGAGCCAGCCGCACGTTTGAGGTGTCGGAAGACACGTCTCGGCGCGGGCGAGCTAGCTAGACCGTTTTCAGAATTTTGAAAAGAGCAAAAATGTGCACGGTGGTCAAAAAACCACTTTTTTCAGGAAAAATCGAGTTTTCAGCGACCGATCGGATTTTCAGTTCGCGCAAAGCGCCCGAAAACCGAGGTTAGACAGGTGGAAACTCGATTCCGCAAATAGAACAGAAATTACTTAAGGGGTATACTAGATAAAGGTTGGTAAGTATTAAAATTTTCACTTATAATACCACAAGAGCTTCAAAATTATCGGGTATTTTTCCCGATAGGTTCGTTGCAAACAAATGAAGGAGTCAAGTTTGTCAGTTTAAAAAATCACGAGCGCGAAGCGCGAGTGATTTTTCCTGAAAAACTTGACGACTTTATTTGTTTGCAGGGAACCTATCGGGAAATGCCAGATAATTTTGAAGCTCGTGTGGTATTCGGGGGATTATTTTTCCGTCCCAAATGTCGGCCAATAGAATTGCATCATTCGACGTCACGTGGTACAACAGAAAATTTTCAAAAAATTATCAGTATAATACCATGTAGGTTGTACCACGTGACGTCGAATGGTGCAATTCTATTGGTCGATATTTGGGTCGGAAAAATAATCACAAAAATTGCCTAAGTACTAGGACTGAAAATTAATTTCAGGGTAGGTCAATAAAAATTAGTCAAAACGTTAAGGGAGACCTATCCGACAACGTAACAGCTGAAAACTGTGTCAAAATATCTATCCTAGTTATAAAGATATTGCAATTTTTGTCTGAACGGGGCTTCCTTAGGTGGATTTTGGTGAAATGCTAAAAAGGAATGTTTTAAATTTTTCGCGGTTCTATGCGAGCCAGCCGCACGTTTGAGGTGTCGGAAGACACGTCTCGGCGCGGGCGAGCTAGCTAGACCGTTTTCAGAATTTTGAAAAGAGCAAAAATGTGCACGGTGGTCAAAAAACCACTTTTTTCAGGAAAAAATCGAGTTTTCAGCGACCGATCGGATTTTCAGTTCGCGCAAAGCGCCCGAAAACCGAGGTTAGACAGGTGGAAACTCGATTCCGCAAATAGAACAGAAATTACTTAAGGGGTATACTAGATAAAGGTTGGTAAGTATTAAAATTTTCACAAAAATTGCCTAAGTACTAGGACTGAAAATTAATTTCAGGGTAGGTCAATAAAAATTAGTCAAAACGTTAAGGGAGACCTATCCGACAACGTAACAGCTGAAAACTGTGTCAATATATCTATCCTAGTTATAAAGATATTGCAATTTTTGTCTGAACGGGGCTTCCTTAGGTGGATTTTGGTGAAATGCTAAAAAGGAATGTTTTAAATTTTTCGCGGTTCTATGCGAGCCAGCCGCACGTTTGAGGTGTCGGAAGACACGTCTCGGCGCGTGCGAGCTAGCTAGACCGTTTTCAGAATTTTGAAAAGAGCAAAAATGTGCACGGTGGTCAAAAAACCACTTTTTTCAGGAAAAATCGAGTTTTCAGCGACTGATCGGATTTTCAGTTCGCGCAAAGCGCCCGAAAACCGAGGTTAGACAGGTGGAAACTCGATTCCGCAAATAGAACAGAAATTACTTAAGGGGTATACTAGATAAAGGTTGGTAAGTATTAAAATTTTCACAAAAATTGCCTAAGTACTAGGACTGAAAATTAATTTCAGGGTAGGTCAATAAAAATTAGTCAAAACGTTAAGGGAGACCTATCCGACAACGTAACAGCTGAAAACTGTGTCAAAATATCTATCCTAGTTATAAAGATATTGCAATTTTTGTCTGAACGGGGCTTCCTTAGGTGGATTTTGGTGAAATGCTAAAAAGGAATGTTTTAAATTTTTCGCGGTTCTATGCGAGCCAGCCGCACGTTTGAGGTGTCGGAAGACACGTCTCGGCGCGGGCGAGCTAGCTAGACCGTTTTCAGAATTTTGAAAAGAGCAAAAATGTGCACGGTGGTCAAAAAACCACTTTTTTCAGGAAAAATCGAGTTTTCAGCGACCGATCGGATTTTCAGTTCGCGCAAAGCGCCCGAAAACCGAGGTTAGACAGGTGGAAACTCGATTCCGCAAATAGAACAGAAATTACTTAAGGGGTATACTAGATAAAGGTTGGTAAGTATTAAAATTTTCACAAAAATTGCCTAAGTACTAGGACTGAAAATTAATTTCAGGGTAGGTCAATAAAAATTAGTCAAAACGTTAAGGGAGACCTATCCGACAACGTAACAGCTGAAAACTGTGTCAAAATATCTATCCTAGTTATAAAGATATTGCAATTTTTGTCTGAACGGGGCTTCCTTAGGTGGATTTTGGTGAAATGCTAAAAAGGAATGTTTTAAATTTTTCGCGGTTCTATGCGAGCCAGCCGCACGTTTGAGGTGTCGGAAGACACGTCTCGGCGCGGGCGAGCTAGCTAGACCGTTTTCAGAATTTTGAAAAGAGCAAAAATGTGCACGGTGGTCAAAAAACCACTTTTTTCAGGAAAAAATCGAGTTTTCAGCGACCGATCGGATTTTCAGTTCGCGCAAAGCGCCCGAAAACCGAGGTTAGACAGGTGGAAACTCGATTCCGCAAATAGAACAGAAATTACTTAAGGGGTATACTAGATAAAGGTTGGTAAGTATTAAAATTTTCACAAAAATTGCCTAAGTACTAGAAGTACTAGGACTGAAAATTAATTTCAGGGTAGGTCAATAAAAATTAGTCAAAACGTTAAGGGAGACCTATCCGACAACGTAACAGCTGAAAACTGTGTCAAAATATCTATCCTAGTTATAAAGATATTGCAATTTTTGTCTGAACGGGGCTTCCTTAGGTGGATTTTGGCGAAATGCTAAAAAGGAATGTTTTAAATTTTTCGCGGTTCTATGCGAGCCAGCCGCACGTTTGAGGTGTCGGAAGACGCGTCTCGGCGCGGGCGAGCTAGCTAGACCGTTTTCAGAATTTTGAAAAGAGCAAAAATGTGCACGGTGGTCAAAAAACCACTTTTTTCAGGAAAAAATCGAGTTTTCAGCGACCGATCGGATTTTCAGTTCGCGCAAAGCGCCCGAAAACCGAGGTTAGACAGGTGGAAACTCGATTCCGCAAATAGAACAGAAATTACTTAAGGGGTATACTAGATAAAGGTTGGTAAGTATTAAAATTTTCACAAAAATTGCCTAAGTACTAGGACTGAAAATTAATTTCAGGGTAGGTCAATAAAAATTAGTCAAAACGTTAAGGGAGACCTATCCGACAACGTAACAGCTGAAAACTGTGTCAAAATATCTATCCTAGTTATAAAGATATTGCAATTTTTGTCTGAACGGGGCTTCCTTAGGTGGATTTTGGCGAAATGCTAAAAAGGAATGTTTTAAATTTTTCGCGGTTCTATGCGAGCCAGCCGCACGTTTGAGGTGTCGGAAGACGCGTCTCGGCGCGGGCGAGCTAGCTAGTCCGTTTTCAGAATTTTGAAAAGAGCAAAAATGTGCACGGTGGTCAAAAAACCACTTTTTTCAGGAAAAAATCGAGTTTTCAGCGACCGATCGGATTTTCAGTTCGCGCAAAGCGCCCGAAAACCGAGGTTAGACAGGTGGAAACTCGATTCCGCAAATAGAACAGAAATTACTTAAGGGGTATACTAGATAAAGGTTGGTAAGTATTAAAATTTTCACAAAAATTGCCTAAGTACTAGGACTGAAAATTAATTTCAGGGTAGGTCAATAAAAATTAGTCAAAACGTTAAGGGAGACCTATCCGACAACGTAACAGCTGAAAACTGTGTCAAAATATCTATCCTAGTTATAAAGATATTGCAATTTTTGTCTGAACGGGGCTTCCTTAGGTGGATTTTGGCGAAATGCTAAAAAGGAATGTTTTAAATTTTTCGCGGTTCTATGCGAGCCAGCCGCACGTTTGAGGTGTCGGAAAACGCGTCTCGGCGCGGGCGAGCTAGCTAGACCGTTTTCAGAATTTTGAAAAGAGCAAAAATGTGCACGGTGGTCAAAAAACCACTTTTTTCAGGAAAAAATCGAGTTTTCAGCGACCGATCGGATTTCCAGTTCGCGCAAAACGCCCGAAAACCGAGGTTAGACAGGTGGAAACTCGATTCCGCAAATAGAACAGAAATTACTTAAGGGGTATACTAGATAAAGGTTTAAGTATTAAAATTTTCACAAAAATTGCCTAAGTACTAGGACTGAAAATTAATTTCAGGGTAGGTCAATAAAAATTAGTCAAAACGTTAAGGGAGACCTATCCGACAACGTAACAGCTGAAAACTGTGTCAAAATATCTATCCTAGTTATAAAGATATTGCAATTTTTGTCTGAACGGGGCTTCCTTAGGTGGATTTTGGTGAAATGCTAAAAAGGAATGTTTTAAATTTTTCGCGGTTCTATGCGAGCCAGCCGCACGTTTGAGGTGTCGGAAGACGCGTCCCGGCGCGGGCGAGCTAGCTAGACCGCTTTCAGAATTTTGAAAAGAGCAAAAATGTGCACGGTGGTCAAAAAACCACTTTTTTCAGGAAAAAATCGAGTTTTCAGCGACCGATCGGATTTCCGGTTCGCGCAAAACGCCCGAAAACCGAGGTTAGACAGGTGGAAACTCGATTCCGCAAATAGAACAGAAATTACTTAAGGGGTATACTAGATAAAGGTTTAAGTATTAAAATTTTCACAAAAATTGCCTAAGTACTAGGACTGAAAATTAATTTCAGGGTAGGTCAATAAAAATTAGTCAAAACGTTAAGGGAGACCTATCCGACAACGTAACAGCTGAAAACTGTGTCAAAATATCTATCCTAGTTATAAAGATATTGCAATTTTTGTCTGAACGGGGCTTCCTTAGGTGGATTTTGGCGAAATGCTAAAAAGGAATGTTTTAAATTTTTCGCGGTTCTATGCAAGCCAGCCGCACGTTTGAGGTGTCGGAAGACGCGTCTCGGCGCGGGCGAGCTAGCTAGACCGTTTTCAGAATTTTGAAAAGAGCAAAAATGTGCACGGTGGTCAAAAAACCACTTTTTTCAGGAAAAAATCGAGTTTTCAGCGACCGATCGGATTTTCAGTTCGCGCAAAACGCCCGACAACCGAGGTTAGACAGGTGGAAACTCGATTCCGCAAATAGAACAGAAATTACTTAAGGGGTATACTAGATAAAGGTTGGTAAGTATTAAAATTTTCACAAAAATTGCCTAAGTACTAGGACTGAAAATTAATTTCAGGGTAGGTCAATAAAAATTAGTCAAAACGTTAAGGGAGACCTATCCGACAACGTAACAGCTGAAAACTGTGTCAAAATATCTATCCTAGTTATAAAGATATTGCAATTTTTGTCTGAACGGGGCTTCCTTAGGTGGATTTTGGCGAAATGCTAAAAAGGAATGTTTTAAATTTTTCGCGGTTCTATGCGAGCCAGCCGCACGTTTGAGGTGTCGGAAGACGCGTCTCGGCGCGGGCGAGCTAGCTAGACCGTTTTCAGAATTTTGAAAAGAGCAAAAATGTGCACGGTGGTCAAAAAACCACTTTTTTCAGGAAAAAATCGAGTTTTCAGCGACCGATCGGATTTTCAGTTCGCGCAAAACGCCCGAAAACCGAGGTTAGACAGGTGGAAACTCGATTCCGCAAATAGAACAGAAATTACTTAAGGGGTATACTAGATAAAGGTTGGTAAGTATTAAAATTTTCACAAAAATTGCCTAAGTACTAGGACTGAAAATTAATTTCAGGGTAGGTCAATAAAAATTAGTCAAAACGTTAAGGGAGACCTATCCGACAACGTAACAGCTGAAAACTGTGTCAAAATATCTATCCTAGTTATAAAGATATTGCAATTTTTGTCTGAACGGGGCTTCCTTAGGTGGATTTTGGCGAAATGCTAAAAAGGAATGTTTTAAATTTTTCGCGGTTCTATGCGAGCCAGCCGCACGTTTGAGGTGTCGGAAGACGCGTCTCGGCGCGGGCGAGCTAGCTAGACCGTTTTCAGAATTTTGAAAAGAGCAAAAATGTGCACGGTGGTCAAAAAACCACTTTTTTCAGGAAAAAATCGAGTTTTCAGCGACCGATCGGATTTCCAGTTCGCGCAAAACGCCCGAAAACCGAGGTTAGACAGGTGGAAACTCGATTCCGCAAATAGAACAGAAATTACTTAAGGGGTATACTAGATAAAGGTTTAAGTATTAAAATTTTCACAAAAATTGCCTAAGTACTAGGACTGAAAATTAATTTCAGGGTAGGTCAATAAAAATTAGTCAAAACGTTAAGGGAGACCTATCCGACAACGTAACAGCTGAAAACTGTGTCAAAATATCTATCCTAGTTATAAAGATATTGCAATTTTTGTCTGAACGGGGCTTCCTTAGGTGGATTTTGGTGAAATGCTAAAAAGGAATGTTTTAAATTTTTCGCGGTTCTATGCGAGCCAGCCGCACGTTTGAGGTGTCGGAAGACGCGTCCCGGCGCGGGCGAGCTAGCTAGACCGCTTTCAGAATTTTGAAAAGAGCAAAAATGTGCACGGTGGTCAAAAAACCACTTTTTTCAGGAAAAAATCGAGTTTTCAGCGACCGATCGGATTTCCAGTTCGCGCAAAACGCCCGAAAACCGAGGTTAGACAGGTGGAAACTCGATTCCGCAAATAGAACAGAAATTACTTAAGGGGTATACTAGATAAAGGTTGGTAAGTATTAAAATTTTCACAAAAATTGCCTAAGTACTAGGACTGAAAATTAATTTCAGGGTAGGTCAATAAAAATTAGTCAAAACGTTAAGGGAGACCTATCCGACAACGTAACAGCTGAAAACTGTGTCAAAATATCTATCCTAGTTATAAAGATATTGCAATTTTTGTCTGAACGGGGCTTCCTTAGGTGGATTTTGGCGAAATGCTAAAAAGGAATGTTTTAAATTTTTCGCGGTTCTATGCGAGCCAGCCGCACGTTTGAGGTGTCGGAAGACGCGTCTCGGCGCGGGCAAGCTAGCTAGACCGTTTTCAGAATTTTGAAAAGAGCAAAAATGTGCACGGTGGTCAAAAAACCACTTTTTTCAGGAAAAAATCGAGTTTTCAGCGACCGATCGGATTTCCAGTTCGCGCAAAACGCCCGAAAACCGAGGTTAGACAGGTGGAAACTCGATTCCGCAAATAGAACAGAAATTACTTAAGGGGTATACTAGATAAAGGTTTAAGTATTAAAATTTTCACAAAAATTGCCTAAGTACTAGGACTGAAAATTAATTTCAGGGTAGGTCAATAAAAATTAGTCAAAACGTTAAGGGAGACCTATCCGACAACGTAACAGCTGAAAACTGTGTCAAAATATCTATCCTAGTTATAAAGATATTGCAATTTTTGTCTGAACGGGGCTTCCTTAGGTGGATTTTGATGAAATGCTAAAAAGGAATGTTTTAAATTTTTCGCGGTTCTATGCGAGCCAGCCGCACGTTTGAGGTGTCGGAAGACGCGTCCCGGCGCGGGCGAGCTAGCTAGACCGCTTTCAGAATTTTGAAAAGAGCAAAAATGTGCACGGTGGTCAAAAAACCACTTTTTTCAGGAAAAAATCGAGTTTTCAGCGACCGATCGGATTTCCAGTTCGCGCAAAACGCCCGAAAACCGAGGTTAGACAGGTGGAAACTCGATTCCGCAAATAGAACAGAAATTACTTAAGGGGTATACTAGATAAAGGTTTAAGTATTAAAATTTTCACAAAAATTGCCTAAGTACTAGGACTGAAAATTAATTTCAGGGTAGGTCAATAAAAATTAGTCAAAACGTTAAGGGAGACCTATCCGACAACGTAACAGCTGAAAACTGTGTCAAAATATCTATCCTAGTTATAAAGATATTGCAATTTTTGTCTGAACGGGGCTTCCTTAGGTGGATTTTGGCGAAATGCTAAAAAGGAATGTTTTAAATTTTTCGCGGTTCTATGCGAGCCAGCCGCACGTTTGAGGTGTCGGAAGACGCGTCTCGGCGCGGGCGAGCTAGCTAGACCGTTTTCAGAATTTTGAAAAGAGCAAAAATGTGCACGGTGGTCAAAAAACCACTTTTTTCAGGAAAAAATCGAGTTTTCAGCGACCGATCGGATTTTCAGTTCGCGCAAAGCGCCCGAAAACCGAGGTTAGACAGGTGGAAACTCGATTCCGCAAATAGAACAGAAATTACTTAAGGGGTATACTAGATAAAGGTTGGTAAGTATTAAAATTTTCACAAAAATTGCCTAAGTACTAGGACTGAAAATTAATTTCAGGGTAGGTCAATAAAAATTAGTCAAAACGTTAAGGGAGACCTATCCGACAACGTAACAGCTGAAAACTGTGTCAAAATATCTATCCTAGTTATAAAGATATTGCAATTTTTGTCTGAACGGGGCTTCCTTAGGTGGATTTTGGCGAAATGCTAAAAAGGAATGTTTTAAATTTTTCGCGGTTCTATGCGAGCCAGCCGCACGTTTGAGGTGTCGGAAGACGCGTCTCGGCGCGGGCAAGCTAGCTAGACCGTTTTCAGAATTTTGAAAAGAGCAAAAATGTGCACGGTGGTCAAAAAACCACTTTTTTCAGGAAAAAATCGAGTTTTCAGCGACCGATCGGATTTCCAGTTCGCGCAAAACGCCCGAAAACCGAGGTTAGACAGGTGGAAACTCGATTCCGCAAATAGAACAGAAATTACTTAAGGGGTATACTAGATAAAGGTTTAAGTATTAAAATTTTCACAAAAATTGCCTAAGTACTAGGACTGAAAATTAATTTCAGGGTAGGTCAATAAAAATTAGTCAAAACGTTAAGGGAGACCTATCCGACAACGTAACAGCTGAAAACTGTGTCAAAATATCTATCCTAGTTATAAAGATATTGCAATTTTTGTCTGAACGGGGCTTCCTTAGGTGGATTTTGATGAAATGCTAAAAAGGAATGTTTTAAATTTTTCGCGGTTCTATGCGAGCCAGCCGCACGTTTGAGGTGTCGGAAGACGCGTCCCGGCGCGGGCGAGCTAGCTAGACCGCTTTCAGAATTTTGAAAAGAGCAAAAATGTGCACGGTGGTCAAAAAACCACTTTTTTCAGGAAAAAATCGAGTTTTCAGCGACCGATCGGATTTCCAGTTCGCGCAAAACGCCCGAAAACCGAGGTTAGACAGGTGGAAACTCGATTCCGCAAATAGAACAGAAATTACTTAAGGGGTATACTAGATAAAGGTTTAAGTATTAAAATTTTCACAAAAATTGCCTAAGTACTAGGACTGAAAATTAATTTCAGGGTAGGTCAATAAAAATTAGTCAAAACGTTAAGGGAGACCTATCCGACAACGTAACAGCTGAAAACTGTGTCAAAATATCTATCCTAGTTATAAAGATATTGCAATTTTTGTCTGAACGGGGCTTCCTTAGGTGGATTTTGGCGAAATGCTAAAAAGGAATGTTTTAAATTTTTCGCGGTTCTATGCGAGCCAGCCGCACGTTTGAGGTGTCGGAAGACGCGTCTCGGCGCGGGCGAGCTAGCTAGACCGTTTTCAGAATTTTGAAAAGAGCAAAAATGTGCACGGTGGTCAAAAAACCACTTTTTTCAGGAAAAAATCGAGTTTTCAGCGACCGATCGGATTTTCAGTTCGCGCAAAACGCCCGAAAACCGAGGTTAGACAGGTGGAAACTCGATTCCGCAAATAGAACAGAAATTACTTAAGGGGTATACTAGATAAAGGTTGGTAAGTATTAAAATTTTCACAAAAATTGCCTAAGTACTAGGACTGAAAATTAATTTCAGGGTAGGTCAATAAAAATTAGTCAAAACGTTAAGGGAGACCTATCCGACAACGTAACAGCTGAAAACTGTGTCAAAATATCTATCCTAGTTATAAAGATATTGCAATTTTTGTCTGAACGGGGCTTCCTTAGGTGGATTTTGGCGAAATGCTAAAAAGGAATGTTTTAAATTTTTCGCGGTTCTATGCGAGCCAGCCGCACGTTTGAGGTGTCGGAAGACGCGTCTCGGCGCGGGCGAGCTAGCTAGACCGTTTTCAGAATTTTGAAAAGAGCAAAAATGTGCACGGTGGTCAAAAAACCACTTTTTTCAGGAAAAAATCGAGTTTTCAGCGACCGATCGGATTTCCAGTTCGCGCAAAACGCCCGAAAACCGAGGTTAGACAGGTGGAAACTCGATTCCGCAAATAGAACAGAAATTACTTAAGGGGTATACTAGATAAAGGTTTAAGTATTAAAATTTTCACAAAAATTGCCTAAGTACTAGGACTGAAAATTAATTTCAGGGTAGGTCAATAAAAATTAGTCAAAACGTTAAGGGAGACCTATCCGACAACGTAACAGCTGAAAACTGTGTCAAAATATCTATCCTAGTTATAAAGATATTGCAATTTTTGTCTGAACGGGGCTTCCTTAGGTGGATTTTGGTGAAATGCTAAAAAGGAATGTTTTAAATTTTTCGCGGTTCTATGCGAGCCAGCCGCACGTTTGAGGTGTCGGAAGACGCGTCCCGGCGCGGGCAAGCTAGCTAGACCGCTTTCAGAATTTTGAAAAGAGCAAAAATGTGCACGGTGGTCAAAAAACCACTTTTTTCAGGAAAAAATCGAGTTTTCAGCGACCGATCGGATTTCCAGTTCGCGCAAAACGCCCGAAAACCGAGGTTAGACAGGTGGAAACTCGATTCCGCAAATAGAACAGAAATTACTTAAGGGGTATACTAGATAAAGGTTGGTAAGTATTAAAATTTTCACAAAAATTGCCTAAGTACTAGGACTGAAAATTAATTTCAGGGTAGGTCAATAAAAATTAGTCAAAACGTTAAGGGAGACCTATCCGACAACGTAACAGCTGAAAACTGTGTCAAAATATCTATCCTAGTTATAAAGATATTGCAATTTTTGTCTGAACGGGGCTTCCTTAGGTGGATTTTGGCGAAATGCTAAAAAGGAATGTTTTAAATTTTTCGCGGTTCTATGCGAGCCAGCCGCACGTTTGAGGTGTCGGAAGACGCGTCTCGGCGCGGGCAAGCTAGCTAGACCGTTTTCAGAATTTTGAAAAGAGCAAAAATGTGCACGGTGGTCAAAAAACCACTTTTTTCAGGAAAAAATCGAGTTTTCAGCGACCGATCGGATTTCCAGTTCGCGCAAAACGCCCGAAAACCGAGGTTAGACAGGTGGAAACTCGATTCCGCAAATAGAACAGAAATTACTTAAGGGGTATACTAGATAAAGGTTTAAGTATTAAAATTTTCACAAAAATTGCCTAAGTACTAGGACTGAAAATTAATTTCAGGGTAGGTCAATAAAAATTAGTCAAAACGTTAAGGGAGACCTATCCGACAACGTAACAGCTGAAAACTGTGTCAAAATATCTATCCTAGTTATAAAGATATTGCAATTTTTGTCTGAACGGGGCTTCCTTAGGTGGATTTTGATGAAATGCTAAAAAGGAATGTTTTAAATTTTTCGCGGTTCTATGCGAGCCAGCCGCACGTTTGAGGTGTCGGAAGACGCGTCCCGGCGCGGGCGAGCTAGCTAGACCGCTTTCAGAATTTTGAAAAGAGCAAAAATGTGCACGGTGGTCAAAAAACCACTTTTTTCAGGAAAAAATCGAGTTTTCAGCGACCGATCGGATTTCCAGTTCGCGCAAAACGCCCGAAAACCGAGGTTAGACAGGTGGAAACTCGATTCCGCAAATAGAACAGAAATTACTTAAGGGGTATACTAGATAAAGGTTTAAGTATTAAAATTTTCACAAAAATTGCCTAAGTACTAGGACTGAAAATTAATTTCAGGGTAGGTCAATAAAAATTAGTCAAAACGTTAAGGGAGACCTATCCGACAACGTAACAGCTGAAAACTGTGTCAAAATATCTATCCTAGTTATAAAGATATTGCAATTTTTGTCTGAACGGGGCTTCCTTAGGTGGATTTTGGCGAAATGCTAAAAAGGAATGTTTTAAATTTTTCGCGGTTCTATGCGAGCCAGCCGCACGTTTGAGGTGTCGGAAGACGCGTCTCGGCGCGGGCGAGCTAGCTAGACCGTTTTCAGAATTTTGAAAAGAGCAAAAATGTGCACGGTGGTCAAAAAACCACTTTTTTCAGGAAAAAATCGAGTTTTCAGCGACCGATCGGATTTTAAGTTCGCGCAAAGCGCCCGAAAACCGAGGTCAGACAGGTGGAAACTCGAGTCCGCAAATAGAACAGAAATTACTTAAGGGGTATACTAGATAAAGGTTGGTAAGTATTAAAATTTTCACAAAAATTGCCTAAGTACTAGGACTGAAAATTAATTTCAGGGTAGGTCAATAAAAATTAGTCAAAACGTTAAGGGAGACCTATCCGACAACGTAACAGCTGAAAACTGTGTCAAAATATCTATCCTAGTTATAAAGATATTGCAATTTTTGTCTGAACGGGGCTTCCTTAGGTGGATTTTGGTGAAATGCTAAAAAGGAATGTTTTAAATTTTTCGCGGTTCTATGCGAGCCAGCCGCACGTTTGAGGTGTCAGAAGACGGGTCCCGGCGTGGCGCGGGCGAGCTAGCTAGACCGTTTTCAGAATTTTGAAAAGAGCAAAAATGTGCACGGTGGTCAAAAAACCACTTTTTTCAGGAAAAAATCGAGTTTTCAGCGACCGATCGGATTTTCAGTTCGCGCAAAACGCCCGACAACCGAGGTTAGACAGGTGGAAACTCGATTCCGCAAATAGAACAGAAATTACTTAAGGGGTATACTAGATAAAGGTTGGTAAGTATTAAAATTTTCACAAAAATTGCCTAAGTACTAGGACTGAAAATTAATTTCAGGGTAGGTCAATAAAAATTAGTCAAAACGTTAAGGGAGACCTATCCGACAACGTAACAGCTGAAAACTGTGTCAAAATATCTATCCTAGTTATAAAGATATTGCAATTTTTGTCTGAACGGGGCTTCCTTAGGTGGATTTTGGCGAAATGCTAAAAAGGAATGTTTTAAATTGTTCGCGGTTCTATGCGAGCCAGCCGCACGTTTGAGGTGTCGGAAGACGCGTCTCGGTGCGGGCGAGCTAGCTAGACCGTTTTCAGAATTTTGAAAAGAGCAAAAATGTGCACGGTGGTCAAAAAACCACTTTTTTCAGGAAAAAATCGAGTTTTCAGCGACCGATCGGATTTTCAGTTCGCGCAAAGCGCCCGAAAACCGAGGTTAGACAGGTGGAAACTCGATTCCGCAAATAGAACAGAAATTACTTAATGGGTATACTAGATAAAGGTTGGTAAGTATTAAAATTTTCACAAAAATTGCCTAAGTACTAGGACTGAAAATTAATTTCAGGGTAGGTCAATAAAAATTAGTCAAAACGTTAAGGGAGACCTATCCGACAACGTAACAGCTGAAAACTGTGTCAAAATATCTATCCTAGTTATAAAGATATTGCAATTTTTGTCTGAACGGGGCTTCCTTAGGTGGATTTTGGCGAAATGCTAAAAAGGAATGTTTTAAATTGTTCGCGGTTCTATGCGAGCCAGCCGCACGTTTGAGGTGTCGGAAGACGCGTCTCGGTGCGGGCGAGCTAGCTAGACCGTTTTCAGAATTTTGAAAAGAGCAAAAATGTGCACGGTGGTCAAAAAACCACTTTTTTCAGGAAAAAATCGAGTTTTCAGCGACCGATCGGATTTTCAGTTCGCGCAAAGCGCCCGAAAACCGAGGTTAGACAGGTGGAAACTCGATTCCGCAAATAGAACAGAAATTACTTAAGGGGTATACTAGATAAAGGTTGGTAAGTATTAAAATTTTCACAAAAATTGCCTAAGTACTAGGACTGAAAATTAATTTCAGGGTAGGTCAATAAAAATTAGTCAAAACGTTAAGGGAGACCTATCCGACAACGTAACAGCTGAAAACTGTGTCAAAATATCTATCCTAGTTATAAAGATATTGCAATTTTTGTCTGAACGGGGCTTCCTTAGGTGGATTTTGGTGAAATGCTAAAAAGGAATGTTTTAAATTTTTCGCGGTTCTATGCGAGCCAGCCGCACGTTTGAGGTGTCGGAAGACGCGTCCCGGCGCGGGCGAGCTAGCTAGACCGCTTTCAGAATTTTGAAAAGAGCAAAAATGTGCACGGTGGTCAAAAAACCACTTTTTTCAGGAAAAAATCGAGTTTTCAGCGACCGATCGGATTTCCAGTTCGCGCAAAACGCCCGAAAACCGAGGTTAGACAGGTGGAAACTCGATTCCGCAAATAGAACAGAAATTACTTAAGGGGTATACTAGATAAAGGTTTAAGTATTAAAATTTTCACAAAAATTGCCTAAGTACTAGGACTGAAAATTAATTTCAGGGTAGGTCAATAAAAATTAGTCAAAACGTTAAGGGAGACCTATCCGACAACGTAACAGCTGAAAACTGTGTCAAAATATCTATCCTAGTTATAAAGATATTGCAATTTTTGTCTGAACGGGGCTTCCTTAGGTGGATTTTGGCGAAATGCTAAAAAGGAATGTTTTAAATTTTTCGCGGTTCTATGCGAGCCAGCCGCACGTTTGAGGTGTCGGAAGACGCGTCTCGGCGCGGGCGAGCTAGCTAGACCGTTTTCAGAATTTTGAAAAGAGCAAAAATGTGCACGGTGGTCAAAAAACCACTTTTTTCAGGAAAAAATCGAGTTTTCAGCGACCGATCGGATTTTCAGTTCGCGCAAAGCGCCCGAAAACCGAGGTCAGACAGGTGGAAACTCGATTCCGCAAATAGAACAGAAATTACTTAAGGGGTATACTAGATAAAGGTTGGTAAGTATTAAAATTTTCACAAAAATTGCCTAAGTACTAGGACTGAAAATTAATTTCAGGGTAGGTCAATAAAAATTAGTCAAAACGTTAAGGGAGACCTATCCGACAACGTAACAGCTGAAAACTGTGTCAAAATATCTATCCTAGTTATAAAGATATTGCAATTTTTGTCTGAACGGGGCTTCCTTAGGTGGATTTTGGCGAAATGCTAAAAAGGAATGTTTTAAATTTTTCGCGGTTCTATGCGAGCCAGCCGCACGTTTGAGGTGTCGGAAGACGCGTCTCGGCGCGGGCGAGCTAGCTAGACCGTTTTCAGAATTTTGAAAAGAGCAAAAATGTGCATCGGTGGTCAAAAAACCACTTTTTTCAGGAAAAAATCGAGTTTTCAGCGACCGATCGGATTTTCAGTTCGCGCAAAGCGCCCGAAAACCGAGGTTAGACAGGTGGAAACTCGATTCCGCAAATAGAACAGAAATTACTTAAGGGGTATACTAGATAAAGGTTGGTAAGTATTAAAATTTTCACAAAAATTGCCTAAGTACTAGGACTGAAAATTAATTTCAGGGTAGGTCAATAAAAATTAGTCAAAACGTTAAGGGAGACCTATCCGACAACGTAACAGCTGAAAACTGTGTCAAAATATCTATCCTAGTTATAAAGATATTGCAATTTTTGTCTGAACGGGGCTTCCTTAGGTGGATTTTGGCGAAATGCTAAAAAGGAATGTTTTAAATTTTTCGCGGTTCTATGCGAGCCAGCCGCACGTTTGAGGTGTCGGAAGACGCGTCTCGGCGCGGGCGAGCTAGCTAGACCGTTTTCAGAATTTTGAAAAGAGCAAAAATGTGCACGGTGGTCAAAAAACCACTTTTTTCAGGAAAAAATCGAGTTTTCAGCGACCGATCGGATTTTCAGTTCGCGCAAAGCGCCCGAAAACCGAGGTTAGACAGGTGGAAACTCGATTCCGCAAATAGAACAGAAATTACTTAAGGGGTATACTAGATAAAGGTTGGTAAGTATTAAAATTTTCACAAAAATTGCCTAAGTACTAGGACTGAAAATTAATTTCAGGGTAGGTCAATAAAAATTAGTCAAAACGTTAAGGGAGACCTATCCGACAACGTAACAGCTGAAAACTGTGTCAAAATATCTATCCTAGTTATAAAGATATTGCAATTTTTGTCTGAACGGGGCTTCCTTAGGTGGATTTGGTGAAATGCTAAAAAGGAATGTTTTAAATTTTTCGCGGTTCTATGCGAGCCAGCCGCACGTTTGAGAAGTCGGAAGACGCGCCTCGGCGCGGGCGAGCTAGCTAGACCGTTTTCAGAATTTTGAAAAGAGCAAAAATGTGCACGGTGGTCAAAAAACCACTTTTTTCAGGAAAAAATCGAGTTTTCAGCGACCGATCGGATTTTCAGTTCGCGCAAAACGCCCGAAAACCGAGGCTAGACAGGGGGAAACTCGATTCCTCAAATAGAACAGAAATTACTTAAGGGGTATACTAGATAAAGGTTGGTAAGTATTAAAATTTTCACAAAAATTGCCTAAGTACTAGGACTGAAAATTAATTTCAGGGTATGTCAATAAAAATTAGTCAAAACGTTAAGGGAGACCTATCCGACAACGTAACAGCTGAAAACTGTGTCAAAATATCTATCCTAGTTATAAAGATATTGCAATTTTTGTCTGAACGGGGCTTCCTTAGGTGGATTTTGGCGAAATGCTAAAAAGGAATGTTTTAAATTTTTCGCGGTTCTATGCGAGCCAGCCGCACGTTTGAGGTGTTGGAAGACGCGTCCCGGCGCGGGCGAGCTAGCTAGACCGTTTTCAGAATTTTGAAAAGAGCAAAAATGTGCACGGTGGTCAAAAAACCACTTTTTTCAGGAAAAAATCGAGTTTTCAGCGACCGATCGGATTTTCAGTTCGCGCAAAGCGCCCGAAAACCGAGGTTAGACAGGTGGAAACTCGATTCCGCAAATAGAACAGAAATTACTTAAGGGGTATACTAGATAAAGGTTGGTAAGTATTAAAATTTTCACAAAAATTGCCTAAGTACTAGGACTGAAAATTAATTTCAGGGTAGGTCAATAAAAATTAGTCAAAACGTTAAGGGAGACCTATCCGACAACGTAACAGCTGAAAACTGTGTCAAAATATCTATCCTAGTTATAAAGATATTGCAATTTTTGTCTGAACGGGGCTTCCTTAGGTGGATTTTGGCGAAATGCTAAAAAGGAATGTTTTAAATTTTTCGCGGTTCTATGCGAGCCAGCCGCACGTTTGAGGTGTCGGAAGACGCGTCTCGGCGCGGGCGAGCTAGCTAGACCGTTTTCAGAATTTTGAAAAGAGCAAAAATGTGCACGGTGGTCAAAAAACCACTTTTTTCAGGAAAAAATCGAGTTTTCAGCGACCGATCGGATTTTCAGTTCGCGCAAAGCGCCCGAAAACCGAGGTCAGACAGGTGGAAACTCGATTCCGCAAATAGAACAGAAATTACTTAAGGGGTATACTAGATAAAGGTTGGTAAGTATTAAAATTTTCACAAAAATTGCCTAAGTACTAGGACTGAAAATTAATTTCAGGGTAGGTCAATAAAAATTAGTCAAAACGTTAAGGGAGACCTATCCGACAACGTAACAGCTGAAAACTGTGTCAAAATATCTATCCTAGTTATAAAGATATTGCAATTTTTGTCTGAACGGGGCTTCCTTAGGTGGATTTTGGCGAAATGCTAAAAAGGAATGTTTTAAATTTTTCGCGGTTCTATGCGAGCCAGCCGCACGTTTGAGGTGTCGGAAGACGCGTCTCGGCGCGGGCGAGCTAGCTAGACCGTTTTCAGAATTTTGAAAAGAGCAAAAATGTGCACGGTGGTCAAAAAACCACTTTTTTCAGGAAAAAATCGAGTTTTCAGCGACCGATCGGATTTTCAGTTCGCGCAAAGCGCCCGAAAACCGAGGTTAGACAGGTGGAAACTCGATTCCGCAAATAGAACAGAAATTACTTAAGGGGTATACTAGATAAAGGTTGGTAAGTATTAAAATTTTCTCAAAAATTGCCTAAGTACTAGGACTGAAAATTAATTTCAGGGTAGGTCAATAAAAATTAGTCAAAACGTTAAGGGAGACCTATCCGACAACGTAACAGCTGAAAACTGTGTCAAAATATCTATCCTAGTTATAAAGATATTGCAATTTTTGTCTGAACGGGGCTTCCTTAGGTGGATTTTGGCGAAATGCTAAAAAGGAATGTTTTAAATTTTTCGCGGTTCTATGCGAGCCAGCCGCACGTTTGAGGTGTCGGAAGACGCGTCTCGGCGCGGGCGAGCTAGCTAGACCGTTTTCAGAATTTTGAAAAGAGCAAAAATGTGCACGGTGGTCAAAAAACCACTTTTTTCAGGAAAAAATCGAGTTTTCAGCGACCGATCGGATTTTCAGTTCGCGCAAAGCGCCCGAAAACCGAGGTCAGACAGGTGGAAACTCGATTCCGCAAATAGAACAGAAATTACTTAAGGGGTATACTAGATAAAGGTTGGTAAGTATTAAAATTTTCACAAAAATTGCCTAAGTACTAGGACTGAAAATTAATTTCAGGGTAGGTCAATAAAAATTAGTCAAAACGTTAAGGGAGACCTATCCGACAACGTAACAGCTGAAAACTGTGTCAAAATATCTATCCTAGTTATAAAGATATTGCAATTTTTGTCTGAACGGGGCTTCCTTAGGTGGATTTTGGCGAAATGCTAAAAAGGAATGTTTTAAATTTTTCGCGGTTCTATGCGAGCCAGCCGCACGTTTGAGGTGTCGGAAGACGCGTCTCGGCGCGGGCGAGCTAGCTAGACCGTTTTCAGAATTTTGAAAAGAGCAAAAATGTGCACGGTGGTCAAAAAACCACTTTTTTCAGGAAAAAATCGAGTTTTCAGCGACCGATCGGATTTTCAGTTCACGCAAAGCGCCCGAAAACCGAGGTTAGACAGGTGGAAACTCGATTCCGCAAATAGAACAGAAATTACTTAAGGGGTATACTAGATAAAGGTTGGTAAGTATTAAAATTTTCACAAAAATTGCCTAAGTACTAGGACTGAAAATTAATTTCAGGGTAGGTCAATAAAAATTAGTCAAAACGTTAAGGGAGACCTATCCGACAACGTAACAGCTGAAAACTGTGTCAAAATATCTATCCTAGTTATAAAGATATTGCAATTTTTGTCTGAACGGGGCTTCCTTAGGTGGATTTTGGCGAAATGCTAAAAAGGAATGTTTTAAATTTTTCGCGGTTCTATGCGAGCCAGCCGCACGTTTGAGGTGTCGGAAGACGCGTCTCGGCGCGGGCAAGCTAGCTAGACCGTTTTCAGAATTTTGAAAAGAGCAAAAATGTGCACGGTGGTCAAAAAACCACTTTTTTCAGGAAAAAATCGAGTTTTCAGCGACCGATCGGATTTCCAGTTCGCGCAAAACGCCCGAAAACCGAGGTTAGACAGGTGGAAACTCGATTCCGCAAATAGAACAGAAATTACTTAAGGGGTATACTAGATAAAGGTTTAAGTATTAAAATTTTCACAAAAATTGCCTAAGTACTAGGACTGAAAATTAATTTCAGGGTAGGTCAATAAAAATTAGTCAAAACGTTAAGGGAGACCTATCCGACAACGTAACAGCTGAAAACTGTGTCAAAATATCTATCCTAGTTATAAAGATATTGCAATTTTTGTCTGAACGGGGCTTCCTTAGGTGGATTTTGATGAAATGCTAAAAAGGAATGTTTTAAATTTTTCGCGGTTCTATGCGAGCCAGCCGCACGTTTGAGGTGTCGGAAGACGCGTCCCGGCGCGGGCGAGCTAGCTAGACCGCTTTCAGAATTTTGAAAAGAGCAAAAATGTGCACGGTGGTCAAAAAACCACTTTTTTCAGGAAAAAATCGAGTTTTCAGCGACCGATCGGATTTCCAGTTCGCGCAAAACGCCCGAAAACCGAGGTTAGACAGGTGGAAACTCGATTCCGCAAATAGAACAGAAATTACTTAAGGGGTATACTAGATAAAGGTTTAAGTATTAAAATTTTCACAAAAATTGCCTAAGTACTAGGACTGAAAATTAATTTCAGGGTAGGTCAATAAAAATTAGTCAAAACGTTAAGGGAGACCTATCCGACAACGTAACAGCTGAAAACTGTGTCAAAATATCTATCCTAGTTATAAAGATATTGCAATTTTTGTCTGAACGGGGCTTCCTTAGGTGGATTTTGGCGAAATGCTAAAAAGGAATGTTTTAAATTTTTCGCGGTTCTATGCGAGCCAGCCGCACGTTTGAGGTGTCGGAAGACGCGTCTCGGCGCGGGCGAGCTAGCTAGACCGTTTTCAGAATTTTGAAAAGAGCAAAAATGTGCACGGTGGTCAAAAAACCACTTTTTTCAGGAAAAAATCGAGTTTTCAGCGACCGATCGGATTTTCAGTTCGCGCAAAGCGCCCGAAAACCGAGGTCAGACAGGTGGAAACTCGAGTCCGCAAATAGAACAGAAATTACTTAAGGGGTATACTAGATAAAGGTTGGTAAGTATTAAAATTTTCACAAAAATTGCCTAAGTACTAGGACTGAAAATTAATTTCAGGGTAGGTCAATAAAAATTAGTCAAAACGTTAAGGGAGACCTATCCGACAACGTAACAGCTGAAAACTGTGTCAAAATATCTATCCTAGTTATAAAGATATTGCAATTTTTGTCTGAACGGGGCTTCCTTAGGTGGATTTTGGTGAAATGCTAAAAAGGAATGTTTTAAATTTTTCGCGGTTCTATGCGAGCCAGCCGCACGTTTGAGGTGTCAGAAGACGGGTCCCGGCGTGGCGCGGGCGAGCTAGCTAGACCGTTTTCAGAATTTTGAAAAGAGCAAAAATGTGCACGGTGGTCAAAAAACCACTTTTTTCAGGAAAAAATCGAGTTTTCAGCGACCGATCGGATTTTCAGTTCGCGCAAAACGCCCGACAACCGAGGTTAGACAGGTGGAAACTCGATTCCGCAAATAGAACAGAAATTACTTAAGGGGTATACTAGATAAAGGTTGGTAAGTATTAAAATTTTCACAAAAATTGCCTAAGTACTAGGACTGAAAATTAATTTCAGGGTAGGTCAATAAAAATTAGTCAAAACGTTAAGGGAGACCTATCCGACAACGTAACAGCTGAAAACTGTGTCAAAATATCTATCCTAGTTATAAAGATATTGCAATTTTTGTCTGAACGGGGCTTCCTTAGGTGGATTTTGGCGAAATGCTAAAAAGGAATGTTTTAAATTGTTCGCGGTTCTATGCGAGCCAGCCGCACGTTTGAGGTGTCGGAAGACGCGTCTCGGTGCGGGCGAGCTAGCTAGACCGTTTTCAGAATTTTGAAAAGAGCAAAAATGTGCACGGTGGTCAAAAAACCACTTTTTTCAGGAAAAAATCGAGTTTTCAGCGACCGATCGGATTTTCAGTTCGCGCAAAGCGCCCGAAAACCGAGGTTAGACAGGTGGAAACTCGATTCCGCAAATAGAACAGAAATTACTTAAGGGGTATACTAGATAAAGGTTGGTAAGTATTAAAATTTTCACAAAAATTGCCTAAGTACTAGGACTGAAAATTAATTTCAGGGTAGGTCAATAAAAATTAGTCAAAACGTTAAGGGAGACCTATCCGACAACGTAACAGCTGAAAACTGTGTCAAAATATCTATCCTAGTTATAAAGATATTGCAATTTTTGTCTGAACGGGGCTTCCTTAGGTGGATTTTGGCGAAATGCTAAAAAGGAATGTTTTAAATTGTTCGCGGTTCTATGCGAGCCAGCCGCACGTTTGAGGTGTCGGAAGACGCGTCTCGGTGCGGGCGAGCTAGCTAGACCGTTTTCAGAATTTTGAAAAGAGCAAAAATGTGCACGGTGGTCAAAAAACCACTTTTTTCAGGAAAAAATCGAGTTTTCAGCGACCGATCGGATTTTCAGTTCGCGCAAAGCGCCCGAAAACCGAGGTTAGACAGGTGGAAACTCGATTCCGCAAATAGAACAGAAATTACTTAAGGGGTATACTAGATAAAGGTTGGTAAGTATTAAAATTTTCACAAAAATTGCCTAAGTACTAGGACTGAAAATTAATTTCAGGGTAGGTCAATAAAAATTAGTCAAAACGTTAAGGGAGACCTATCCGACAACGTAACAGCTGAAAACTGTGTCAAAATATCTATCCTAGTTATAAAGATATTGCAATTTTTGTCTGAACGGGGCTTCCTTAGGTGGATTTTGGTGAAATGCTAAAAAGGAATGTTTTAAATTTTTCGCGGTTCTATGCGAGCCAGCCGCACGTTTGAGGTGTCGGAAGACGCGTCCCGGCGCGGGCGAGCTAGCTAGACCGCTTTCAGAATTTTGAAAAGAGCAAAAATGTGCACGGTGGTCAAAAAACCACTTTTTTCAGGAAAAAATCGAGTATTCAGCGACCGATCGGATTTCCAGTTCGCGCAAAACGCCCGAAAACCGAGGTTAGACAGGTGGAAACTCGATTCCGCAAATAGAACAGAAATTACTTAAGGGGTATACTAGATAAAGGTTTAAGTATTAAAATTTTCACAAAAATTGCCTAAGTACTAGGACTGAAAATTAATTTCAGGGTAGGTCAATAAAAATTAGTCAAAACGTTAAGGGAGACCTATCCGACAACGTAACAGCTGAAAACTGTGTCAAAATATCTATCCTAGTTATAAAGATATTGCAATTTTTGTCTGAACGGGGCTTCCTTAGGTGGATTTTGGCGAAATGCTAAAAAGGAATGTTTTAAATTTTTCGCGGTTCTATGCGAGCCAGCCGCACGTTTGAGGTGTCGGAAGACGCGTCTCGGCGCGGGCGAGCTAGCTAGACCGTTTTCAGAATTTTGAAAAGAGCAAAAATGTGCACGGTGGTCAAAAAACCACTTTTTTCAGGAAAAAATCGAGTTTTCAGCGACCGATCGGATTTTCAGTTCGCGCAAAGCGCCCGAAAACCGAGGTCAGACAGGTGGAAACTCGATTCCGCAAATAGAACAGAAATTACTTAAGGGGTATACTAGATAAAGGTTGGTAAGTATTAAAATTTTCACAAAAATTGCCTAAGTACTAGGACTGAAAATTAATTTCAGGGTAGGTCAATAAAAATTAGTCAAAACGTTAAGGGAGACCTATCCGACAACGTAACAGCTGAAAACTGTGTCAAAATATCTATCCTAGTTATAAAGATATTGCAATTTTTGTCTGAACGGGGCTTCCTTAGGTGGATTTTGGCGAAATGCTAAAAAGGAATGTTTTAAATTTTTCGCGGTTCTATGCGAGCCAGCCGCACGTTTGAGGTGTCGGAAGACGCGTCTCGGCGCGGGCGAGCTAGCTAGACCGTTTTCAGAATTTTGAAAAGAGCAAAAATGTGCATCGGTGGTCAAAAAACCACTTTTTTCAGGAAAAAATCGAGTTTTCAGCGACCGATCGGATTTTCAGTTCGCGCAAAGCGCCCGAAAACCGAGGTTAGACAGGTGGAAACTCGATTCCGCAAATAGAACAGAAATTACTTAAGGGGTATACTAGATAAAGGTTGGTAAGTATTAAAATTTTCACAAAAATTGCCTAAGTACTAGGACTGAAAATTAATTTCAGGGTAGGTCAATAAAAATTAGTCAAAACGTTAAGGGAGACCTATCCGACAACGTAACAGCTGAAAACTGTGTCAAAATATCTATCCTAGTTATAAAGATATTGCAATTTTTGTCTGAACGGGGCTTCCTTAGGTGGATTTTGGCGAAATGCTAAAAAGGAATGTTTTAAATTTTTCGCGGTTCTATGCGAGCCAGCCGCACGTTTGAGGTGTCGGAAGACGCGTCTCGGCGCGGGCGAGCTAGCTAGACCGTTTTCAGAATTTTGAAAAGAGCAAAAATGTGCACGGTGGTCAAAAAACCACTTTTTTCAGGAAAAAATCGAGTTTTCAGCGACCGATCGGATTTTCAGTTCGCGCAAAGCGCCCGAAAACCGAGGTTAGACAGGTGGAAACTCGATTCCGCAAATAGAACAGAAATTACTTAAGGGGTATACTAGATAAAGGTTGGTAAGTATTAAAATTTTCACAAAAATTGCCTAAGTACTAGGACTGAAAATTAATTTCAGGGTAGGTCAATAAAAATTAGTCAAAACGTTAAGGGAGACCTATCCGACAACGTAACAGCTGAAAACTGTGTCAAAATATCTATCCTAGTTATAAAGATATTGCAATTTTTGTCTGAACGGGGCTTCCTTAGGTGGATTTGGTGAAATGCTAAAAAGGAATGTTTTAAATTTTTCGCGGTTCTATGCGAGCCAGCCGCACGTTTGAGGTGTCGGAAGACGCGCCTCGGCGCGGGCGAGCTAGCTAGACCGTTTTCAGAATTTTGAAAAGAGCAAAAATGTGCACGGTGGTCAAAAAACCACTTTTTTCAGGAAAAAATCGAGTTTTCAGCGACCGATCGGATTTTCAGTTCGCGCAAAACGCCCGAAAACCG
The DNA here is from genome assembly GCA_950371165.1 of Lacanobia oleracea. Taxonomy (NCBI): domain Eukaryota; kingdom Metazoa; phylum Arthropoda; class Insecta; order Lepidoptera; family Noctuidae; genus Lacanobia; species Lacanobia oleracea. The sequence goes on from OX493413.1 coordinate 19,453,374, forward strand.
AGGCTAGACAGGGGGAAACTCGATTCCTCAAATAGAACAGAAATTACTTAAGGGGTATACTAGATAAAGGTTGGTAAGTATTAAAATTTTCACAAAAATTGCCTAAGTACTAGGACTGAAAATTAATTTCAGGGTATGTCAATAAAAATTAGTCAAAACGTTAAGGGAGACCTATCCGACAACGTAACAGCTGAAAACTGTGTCAAAATATCTATCCTAGTTATAAAGATATTGCAATTTTTGTCTGAACGGGGCTTCCTTAGGTGGATTTTGGCGAAATGCTAAAAAGGAATGTTTTAAATTTTTCGCGGTTCTATGCGAGCCAGCCGCACGTTTGAGGTGTCGGAAGACGCGTCCCGGCGCGGGCGAGCTAGCTAGACCGTTTTCAGAATTTTGAAAAGAGCAAAAATGTGCACGGTGGTCAAAAAACCACTTTTTTCAGGAAAAAATCGAGTTTTCAGCGACCGATCGGATTTTCAGTTCGCGCAAAGCGCCCGAAAACCGAGGTTAGACAGGTGGAAACTCGATTCCGCAAATAGAACAGAAATTACTTAAGGGGTATACTAGATAAAGGTTGGTAAGTATTAAAATTTTCACAAAAATTGCCTAAGTACTAGGACTGAAAATTAATTTCAGGGTAGGTCAATAAAAATTAGTCAAAACGTTAAGGGAGACCTATCCGACAACGTAACAGCTGAAAACTGTGTCAAAATATCTATCCTAGTTATAAAGATATTGCAATTTTTGTCTGAACGGGGCTTCCTTAGGTGGATTTTGGCGAAATGCTAAAAAGGAATGTTTTAAATTTTTCGCGGTTCTATGCGAGCCAGCCGCACGTTTGAGGTGTCGGAAGACGCGTCTCGGCGCGGGCGAGCTAGCTAGACCGTTTTCAGAATTTTGAAAAGAGCAAAAATGTGCACGGTGGTCAAAAAACCACTTTTTTCAGGAAAAAATCGAGTTTTCAGCGACCGATCGGATTTTCAGTTCGCGCAAAGCGCCCGAAAACCGAGGTCAGACAGGTGGAAACTCGATTCCGCAAATAGAACAGAAATTACTTAAGGGGTATACTAGATAAAGGTTGGTAAGTATTAAAATTTTCACAAAAATTGCCTAAGTACTAGGACTGAAAATTAATTTCAGGGTAGGTCAATAAAAATTAGTCAAAACGTTAAGGGAGACCTATCCGACAACGTAACAGCTGAAAACTGTGTCAAAATATCTATCCTAGTTATAAAGATATTGCAATTTTTGTCTGAACGGGGCTTCCTTAGGTGGATTTTGGCGAAATGCTAAAAAGGAATGTTTTAAATTTTTCGCGGTTCTATGCGAGCCAGCCGCACGTTTGAGGTGTCGGAAGACGCGTCTCGGCGCGGGCGAGCTAGCTAGACCGTTTTCAGAATTTTGAAAAGAGCAAAAATGTGCACGGTGGTCAAAAAACCACTTTTTTCAGGAAAAAATCGAGTTTTCAGCGACCGATCGGATTTTCAGTTCGCGCAAAGCACCCGACAACCGAGGTTAGACAGGTGGAAACTCGATTCCGTAAATAGAACAGAAATTACTTAAGGGGTATACTAGATAAAGGTTGGTAAGTATTAAAATTTTCACAAAAATTGCCTAAGTACTAGGACTGAAAATTAATTTCAGGGTAGGTCAATAAAAATTAGTCAAAACGTTAAGGGAGACCTATCCGACAACGTAACAGCTGAAAACTGTGTCAAAATATCTATCCTAGTTATAAAGATATTGCAATTTTTGTCTGAACGGGGCTTCCTTAGGTGGATTTTGGCGAAATGCTAAAAAGGAATGTTTTAAATTTTTCGCGGTTCTATGCGAGCCAGCCGCACGTTTGAGGTGTCGGAAGACGCGTCTCGGCGCGGGCGAGCTAGCTAGACCGTTTTCAGAATTTTGAAAAGAGCAAAAATGTGCACGGTGGTCAAAAAACCACTTTTTTCAGGAAAAAATCGAGTTTTCAGCGACCGATCGGATTTTCAGTTCGCGCAAAGCGCCCGAAAACCGAGGTCAGACAGGTGGAAACTCGATTCCGCAAATAGAACAGAAATTACTTAAGGGGTATACTAGATAAAGGTTGGTAAGTATTAAAATTTTCACAAAAATTGCCTAAGTACTAGGACTGAAAATTAATTTCAGGGTAGGTCAATAAAAATTAGTCAAAACGTTAAGGGAGACCTATCCGACAACGTAACAGCTGAAAACTGTGTCAAAATATCTATCCTAGTTATAAAGATATTGCAATTTTTGTCTGAACGGGGCTTCCTTAGGTGGATTTTGGCGAAATGCTAAAAAGGAATGTTTTAAATTTTTCGCGGTTCTATGCGAGCCAGCCGCACGTTTGAGGTGTCGGAAGACGCGTCTCGGCGCGGGCGAGCTAGCTAGACCGTTTTCAGAATTTTGAAAAGAGCAAAAATGTGCACGGTGGTCAAAAAACCACTTTTTTCAGGAAAAAATCGAGTTTTCAGCGACCGATCGGATTTTCAGTTCGCGCAAAGCGCCCGAAAACCGAGATTAGACAGGTGGAAACTCGATTCCGCAAATAGAACAGAAATTACTTAAGGGGTATACTAGATAAAGGTTGGTAAGTATTAAAATTTTCACAAAAATTGCCTAAGTACTAGGACTGAAAATTAATTTCAGGGTAGGTCAATAAAAATTAGTCAAAACGTTAAGGGAGACCTATCCGACAACGTAACAGCTGAAAACTGTGTCAAAATATCTATCCTAGTTATAAAGATATTGCAATTTTTGTCTGAACGGGGCTTCCTTAGGTGGATTTTGGCGAAATGCTAAAAAGGAATGTTTTAAATTTTTCGCGGTTCTATGCGAGCCAGCCGCACGTTTGAGGTGTCGGAAGACGCGTCTCGGCGCGGGCGAGCTAGCTAGACCGTTTTCAGAATTTTGAAAAGAGCAAAAATGTGCACGGTGGTCAAAAAACCACTTTTTTCAGGAAAAAATCGAGTTTTCAGCGACCGATCGGATTTTCAGTTCGCGCAAAGCGCCCGAAAACCGAGGTCAGACAGGTGGAAACTCGATTCCGCAAATAGAACAGAAATTACTTAAGGGGTATACTAGATAAAGGTTGGTAAGTATTAAAATTTTCACAAAAATTGCCTAAGTACTAGGACTGAAAATTAATTTCAGGGTAGGTCAATAAAAATTAGTCAAAACGTTAAGGGAGACCTATCCGACAACGTAACAGCTGAAAACTGTGTCAAAATATCTATCCTAGTTATAAAGATATTGCAATTTT